>CM038143.1:483569719-484082761 GCA_021437245.1 Aegilops speltoides
GATGAACCTACGAACTATGAGAAGCGATGATGAGCCCAGATTCATGAAATGGCTTGAGGCCATGAAATCGAGATGAGATCCATGTATGAGAACAAAGTGTGAACTTTGGTGGAGTTGCCGATGATCGGCAAGCCATAGAAAATAAATGGATCTTCAAGAGGAAGGCGGACGCGATAGTAGTGTTACTATCTACAAAGCTAGACTTGTCGAAAAGGTTTTGACAAAGTTCAAGATGTTGAATACAATGAGATTTTCTCACTCGTATCAATGCTTAAAAGTCTGTCGAATCATGTTAGCAATTGCCGCATTTTTGAAATCGGCAAATGGATAAACAAAACTGTATTCCTTAATGGAGTTATCAAAGAAGAGTTGTATGTGATGCAACCATGAGGTTTTGTCGATCCTAAAGGTGTTAACAAAATGTGCATCTATGGATTTGGTGCAAGCATCTCGGAGTTGGAATATACGCTTTGATAAGTTGATCAAAGCATATAGTTTTATCTGAGACTTACGGTGAAGCCTGTATTTACAAGAAAGTGAGTGGGAGCACTACAAAGCATTTCGATAAGTATATGTGAATGACATATTGTAGATCGGAAATAATGTAGAATTATTCGCAAAGCATAAAGGAGTGTTTGAAAGGAGTTTTTCAAAGAAAGACCTCGGTGAAGCTGCTTACATATTGAGCATCAAGATCTATAGAGATAGATCAAGGCGCTTGATAAGTTTTTCAATGAGTACATACCTTGACAAGATTTTGAAGTAGTTCAAAATGGAGCAGATCAAAGAAAGAGTTCTTGCACTGTGTTACAAAGGTATGAAATTGAGTAAGACTCAAAACCCGACCACGACGAGAAGATAGAAAGAGAATGAAAGTCATTCCTATGCCTTGACCATAGGTTCTATAAAGTATGCCATCTGTGTACCAGATCTATTGTATACCCTACTTTGAGTTTGGCAAGGAGTACAATAGTGATCTAGGAGTAGATCACTTGACAATGGTCAAACTTATCCTTAGTGGAATAAGGATATGTTTTCTCGATTATGGAAGTGACAAAAGGTTAAATCGTAAAGGGTTACGTCGATGCAAGTTTTGACACCGATCTGGATGACTCTAAGTCTCGTTCTAGATACATATTGAAAGTGGGAGCAATTAGCTAGAGTAGCTCCGTGCAGAGCATTGTAGACATAGAATATTTGCAAAATACATACGGCTCTGAATATGATAGACCCGTTGACTAAGATTCTTTCACAAGCAAAACATGATCACACCTTAGTACTCTTTGGGTGTTAATCACATAGCGATGTGAACTAGATTATTGACTCTAGTAAACCCTTTGTGTGTTGGTCACATGGCGATGTGAACTATAGGTGTTAATCACATGATGATGTGAACTATCAATGTTGATCACATGGTGATGTGATCTAGATTATTGACTCTAGTGCAAGTGGGAGCTGAAGGAAATATGCCTAGAGGCAATAATAAAGTTATTATTTATTTCCTTATATCATGATAAATGTTTATTATTCATGCTAGAATTGTATTAATCGGAAACATAATACATGTGTGAATACATAGACAAGCAGTGTCACTAGTATGCCTCTACTTGACTAGCTTGTTAATCAAAGATGGTCATGTTTCCTAACCATGAACAAGGAGTTGTTATTTGATTAACAAGGTCACATCATTAGTTGAATGATCTGATTGACATGACCCATTCCATTAGCTTAGCACCGATCGTTTAGTATGTTGCTATTGCTTTCTTCATGACTTATACATGTTCCTATGACTATGAGATTATGCAACTCCGTTTGCGGAGGAACACTTTGGGTACTACCAAGCGTCACAGCGTAATCGGGTGATTATAAAGGAGTACTCTGGTGTCTCCAAAGGCAAATATTGGGTTGGCGTATTTGAGATTAGGATTTGTCACTCCGATTGTCGGAGAGGTATCTCTGGGCCCTCTCGGTAATACACATCATCGAAGCCTTGCAAGACATTACAACTAATAAGTTAGCTGTGAGATGATGTATTACGGAGCGAGTAAAGAGACTTGCGGTAGCGAGATTGAACTAGGTATTGGATACCGGCGATCGAATCTCGGGCAAGTAACATACCGATGACAAAGGAACAACGTATGTTGTTATGCGGATCG
This sequence comes from Aegilops speltoides, assembly GCA_021437245.1. Lineage (NCBI taxonomy): Eukaryota > Viridiplantae > Streptophyta > Magnoliopsida > Poales > Poaceae > Aegilops > Aegilops speltoides. The sequence continues at coordinate 483,571,876 of CM038143.1, forward strand.
ACCGATAAAGATCTTCGTAGAATATGTAGGAACCAATATGGGCATCCAGGTCCCGCTATTGGTTATTGACGGAGGCGTGTCTCGGTCATGTCTACATTGTTCTCGAACCGTAGGGTCCGCACGCTTAAGGTTTCGATGGCAGTTATTATGAGTTTGTGTATTTTGATGTACGAAGAAGTTGAGTCCCGGATGTGATCACGGACATAACGAGGAGTCTCGAAATGGTCGAGACATAAAGATTGATATATTGGAAGCCTATATTTGGAGTTGGAATGGTTCCGTGGTGGCGGAATTCTTCTGGAGTACCGGAGGTTACTGAACCCCGGGAACTAAATGGGCCTTAGTGGGCCTCGAGGGAGAAGAGGAGGGGCCGGCCAGGGGCAGGCCGCGCCCCCTCCCCTAGTCCGAATAGGACAAGGAGGAGGCGGCGCCCTTTCCTCTTCTCCCCCAATCCTACTCCAACTAGGAAGGGGAGTCCTACTCGGTGGGAGTAGGACTCCTCCCTGCGCCCCTTGGGCCGGCCGCACCTCCCCCTCCCTCCTTTTATATACGGGGCAGGGGCACCCTAGAACACACAAGTTTGATCTACGGATCTTTCCTTAGCCGTGTGCGGTGCCCCCTCCACCATATTCCACCTCGGTCATATCGTCATGAAGCTTAAGCGAAGCTCTGCGCGATAGAACATCAAGATCGTCACTGCGCCGTCGTCTTGTGGAACTCTCCCTCGACACTCGGCTGGATCGAGTACGAGGATGTCATCGAGCTGCACGTGTGTCAAGAACTGGGGCGCCGGAGTGCTTGGCGCCGGATCGGTCGGATCGCGAGGAGAGCGTCGACTACTTCCTCTACGTTGTGATCGCTTCGCCCGGGTCTCGAGTGCACGAGACAACACTCTCCCTCTCGTTGCTATGCATCACCATGATCTTGCGTGTGCGTAGGAATTTTTTTGAAATTACTACGTTCCCCAACAGAGAGAGAGGGCAGCAGCCCAGGAGGTGGCGCGCCCCTCCCATGGGGAGTCCGAAATTGACTAGAGGAGGGGGCGCGGCCCGTCTTTCCCTCTCCCTCTCCCTCTCTTTCCTTCCCCCTCTCTCTTCCTAGTTGGACTAAGAAAGGGGAGTCCTACTCCCACTAGGAGGAGGACTCCCCCCTCCTTGGCGCGCCCCCTAGGGCCGGCCGGCCTCCTCCCTTGCTCCTTTATACGGGGGCAGGGGGGCACCCTAGGAAACACAAGTTGATCATCGTGATCGTTCCTCAGCCGTGTGCGGTGCCCCCATCCACCATATTCCACCTCGGTCATATCGTAGCGGTGCTTAGGCGAAGCCCTGCGTAGGTAGAACATCATCACCGTCACCACGCCGTCGTCTTGTGGAACTCATCCCGACACCTGCTGGATCGGAGTCTCGGGATCGTCATCGAGCTGAACGTGTGCAGAACACGGAGGTGCCGTACGTTCGGTACTTGGATCGGTCGGATCATGAAGACGTACGACTACATCAACCGCGTTGCCATAATGCTTCCGCTTACGGTCTACGAGGGTACATAGACATCACTCTTCCCTCTCATTGCTATGCATCACCATGATCTTGCGTGTGCGTAGGAATTTTTTTTAAAATTACTACGTTCCCCAACAGTGGCATCAGAGCCTAGGTTTTATGCGTTGATGTTATATGCACGAGTATAACACAAGTGAGTTGTGGGCGATACAAGTCATACTGCTTACCAGCATGTCATACTTTGGTTCGGTGGTATTGTTGGATGAAGCGGCCGGACCGACATTACTGTGACGCTTACGCGAGGCTGGTTCTACCGATGTGCTTTGCACCACGGTGGTGGCGGGTGCCGTTTCTCCAACTTTAGTTGAACCGACCGTAGCTACGCCCGGTCCTTGCGAAGGTTAAAACAACACTAACTTGACAAACTATCATTGTGGTTTTGATGCGTAGGTAAAACGGTTCTTGCTCAGCCCGTAGCAGCCACGTAAAACTTGCAACAACAAAGTAGAGGGCGTCTAACTTGTTTTTGCGGGGCATGTTGTGATGTGATATGGTCAAGGCGTGATGCTATATTGTATGAGATGATCATGTTTTGTAACGAGTTATCGGCAATCTGGCGAGAGCCATATGGTTATCGCTTTATTGTATGAAATGCAAGCATACTGTAATTGCTTTACTTTATCACTAAGCGGTAGCAATAGTCATAGAAGCAATAGTTGGCGAGGCGACAAGCGATGCTACGATGGAGACCAAGGTGTCGCGCCCGGTGGCGATGGTGATCATGGCGGTGCTTGGAGATGGAGATCACAAGCACAAGATGATGATGGCCATATCATATCACTTATATTGATTGCATGTGATGTTTATCCTTTATGCATCTTATCTTGCTTTGATTGACGGTAGCATTTTAAGATGATCTCTCACTAAATTATCAAGTGTTCTCCCAGTATGCACGCTGCCAAAGTTAAATCGTGCCCGGACACCACGTGATGATCGGGTGTGATAAGCTCAACGTCCATCTACAGCGGGTGCAAGCCAGTTTTGCACACGCGAATACTCGAGTTAAACTTGACGAGCCTAGCATATGCAGATATGGCCTCGGAACACGGAGACCGAAAGGTCGAGCGTGAATCATATAGTAGATATGATCAACATAGTGATGTTCACCATTGAAAACTACTCCATCTCACGTGATGATCGGTTATGGTTTAGTTGATTTGGATCACGTGATCACTTAGATGACTAGAGAGATGTCTGTCTAAGTGGGAGTTCTTAAGTAATATGATTAATTGAACTTAAATTTATCATGAACTTAATCCTGGTAGTATTTTGCAAATTATGTTGTAGATTAATAGCCCGCCTTGTTGCTTTCATATGTTTATTTTGATATGTTCCTAGAGAAAATTGTGTTGAAAGATGTTAGTAGCAATGATGCGAATTGGATCCGTGATCTGAGGTTTATCCTCATTGCTGCACAGAAGAATTATGGAGGTGTTTGGTTCACACTTTTGTAACGTTACTCGATAACGATGGTAACGGATAGCGCTAAATCGTGTTTGTTTAGATCGCTCCGTAATCGGATAACTCTGGTATCGGTTCCCACCCTATTCAAGGTCGATTACGCTAGGTACCCGGCGTAATGAAATAATGATACGGCTGTCTCTCTCCTCTCGGCGTCGATTTGTCCGTCCTCTTCTCCAACTCGCCATGACTCGAACATCAGTCTCGCTGCTGAGAAAAGTGCCCGCCTCGTACTCAACCCCATCTTCGTCCTTGCGCCCGACGAGCGCTACGGGCGTTACTTTCGCTGACCTCGCATAGCAGCTCCTCGCCTTCGGCGGCGTCAATTGGTTCAGGTCGGCGGCCAATCGGCGGCGTGTACTAGATGTACGACGGTGCCCGTGGCGGAAACATGCTCGTGGAGGAGGCGCTAAGGAGATTTCTTCGGAGGTGCACGGGAAGGCAAGCGATGATCTTTCTGAAGTAGCATCCCGGCATTGATTAACGTTACAGTTGACAAACCAAGCAATTTGCGATTTTGGTCGATACCGTTTACACTGACGCTGCTATTTGATTGGGATTGCGTTTGCGTTTCCTTTCCTAAACCAAACACCTCCTATGTCCTTAATGCACCGCTAGGTGACAGACCTATTGCAGGAGCAGATGCAGACGTTATGAACGTTTGGCTAGCTCAGTATGATGACTACTTGATAGTTTAGTGCACCATGCTTAACAGCTTAGAATCGGGACTTCAAAGACGTTTTGAATGTCATGGACCATATGAGATGTTCCAGGAGTTGAAGTTAATATTTCAAGCAAATACCGAGTTGAGAGATATGATGTCTCCAACAAGTTCTATAGCTAAAAGATGGAGGAGAATCGCTCAACTAGTGAGCATGTGCTCAGATTGTATGGGTACTACAATCGCTCGAATCAAGTGGGAGTTAATCTTCCAGATAAGATAGTGATTGACAGAGTTCTCTAATCACCATCACCAAGTTACTAGAACTTTGTGATGAACTATAGTATGCAAGGGATGACGAAAACGATTCCCGAGCTCTTCGTGAAGTTGAAATCGACGAAGGTAGAAATCAAGAAAGAGCATCAAGTGTTGATGATTGACAAGACCACTAGTTTCAAGAAAAGAGCAAAGGGAAAGAAAAGGAACTTCAAATAGAATGGCAAGCAAGTTGTCACTCCTGCGAAGAAGCCCAAAGCTGGACCAAAGCCTGAAACGGAGGCTTACACTGCAAAGGAAATGGTCACTGGAAGCGGAGATGCCCTGAATATTTGGTGGATAAGAAGGATGGCAAAGTGAACAAGGGTATATTTGATATACAGGTTATTGATGTGTGCCTTACTAGTGTTTATAGTAGCCCTGAGTATTTGATACTTGTTCAGTTGCTAAGATTAGTAACTCGAAACAGGAGTTAAAGAATAAATAGAAACTAGTTGAAGGGGAAGTAACGATGAGTGTTGGAAGTAGTTCCAAAATTGATATGATCATCATCGCACACTCCCTATACTTTCGGGATTAGTGTTGAACCTAAATAAGTGTTATTTGGTGTTTGCATTGAGCATGAATATGATTTGATCATGTTTATTGCAATACGGTTATTCATGTAAGTTGGAGAATAATTGTTGTTCTGTTTACATGAATAAAACCTTCTATGGTCACACACCCAATGAAAATGGTTTGTTGGATCTCGATCGTGTGATACACATATTCATAATATTGAAGCCAAAAGATGCAAAGTTAATAATGATAGTGCAACTTATTTGTGGCACTGCCGTTTAGGTCATATTGGTGTAAAGCGCATGAAGAAACTCCATGCTAATGGACTTTTCGAATCACTTGATTATGAATCACTTGATGCTTGCGAACCATGCCTCATGGGCAAGATAGTGAGACCCGTACTCGGAACAATGGGCGAACAGCGGTTTGTTGGAAATCATACATATTGTTGTATGTGGTCCGATGAATATTAAGGCTCGCGACAAGTATCATTATTTTCTGATCTTCACAGATGATTTGAGCAGATATGGGTATATCTTCTTAATGAAACATAAGTCTGAAACGTTTGAGAAGTTCAAAGAATTTCAGAGTGAAGTGGAGAATCATCGTAACTAGAAAATAAAAGTTTCTACGATATGATCGAAGAGGTAAGATATTTGAGTTACGAGTTTGGCCTTCAGTTAAAACAATGTTAAATAGTTTCACTACTCACACCACCTGGAACACCACAGTATAATGGTGTGTACGAACATCGTAACCGTACTTTATTAGATATGGTGCGATCTATGATGTCTCTTACCGATCTACCACTATCGTTTTTGGGGTTATGCATTAGAGACAGCTGCATTCACGTTAAAAAGGGCACCATATAAAATCCATTGAGACGACACCGTATGAATTATGGTTTAGCAAGAAACCAAAGTTGTCATTTCTTAGAGTTTGGGGCTGCGATGCTTATGTGAAAAAGTTTCATCCTGATAAGCTCAAACCCAAATCGGAGAAGTGCGTCTTCATAGAATACCCAAAAGAAACTGTTGGGTACACCTTCTATCACAGATCCGAAGGCAAGATATTCGTTGCTAAAAATGGATCCTTTCTAGAGAAGGAGTTTCTCTCGAAAGAAGTGAGTGGGAGGAAAGTAGAACTTGATAAGCTAATTTGTACCTTCTCCCGAATTGGAAAGTAGTTCATCACAGAAATCAGTTCCAGTGATTCCTACACCAATTAGTGAGGAAGCTAATGATGATCATGAAACTTCAGATCAAGTTACTACAGAACCTCGTAGGTCTTCCAGGGTACGGTCCGCACCAGAGTGGTACGGTAAACCTATCCTGGAGATCATGTTACTTGACCATGATGAACCTACGAACTATGAGGAAGCGATGATGGGCCCAGATTTCGCAAAATGGCTTGAGGCCATGAAATCTGGGATGAGATCCATGTATGAGAACAAAGTATGGACTTTGAATGACTTGCCCAAATGATCGGCGAGCCATTGAGATTAAATGGATCTTTAAGAGGAAGACGGACGCTGATAGTAGTGTTACTATCTACAAAACTAGAATTGTCGCAAAAGGTTTTCGACAAGTTCAAGGTGTTAACTACGATGAGAGTTTCTCACTCGTATCTATGCTTAAGTCTGTCCGAATCATATTAGCAATTGCCGCATTTTATGAAATCTGGCAAATGGATAAACAAAAACTGCATTCCTTAATGGATTTATTAAAGAAGAGTTGTATATGATGCAACCAGAAGGTTTTGTCGATCCTAAAGGTGTTAACAAAATGTACAAGCTCCAGCGATCCATCTATGGACTGGTGCAAGCATCTCGGAGTTGGAATATACGCTTTGATAAGTTGATCAAAGGATATAGTTTATTACAGACTTGCGGTGAATCCTGTATTTACAAGAAAGTGAGTGGGAGCACTACAACATTTCTGATAAGTATATGTGAATGACATATTGTTGATCGGAAATAGTGTAGAATTATTCTGCAAAGCATAAAGGAGTGTTTGAAAAGAGTTTTTCAAAGGAAGACCTCGGTGAAGCTGCTTACATATTGAGCATCAAGATCTATAGAGATAGATCAAGATGCTTGATAAGTTTTTACAATGAGTACATACCTTGACAAGATTTTGAAGTAGTTCAAAATGGAACAGTCAAAAAAAGAGTTTCTTGCCTGTGTTATAAGGTGTGAAATTGAGTAAGACTCAAATCCCGACCACGGCAGAAGATAGAAAGAGAATGAAAGTCATTCCCTATGCCTCAGCCATAGGTTCTATAAAGTATGCCATGTTGTGTACCAGATCTATTGCATACCCTACCACTAAGTTTGGCAAGGGAGTACAATAGTGATCTAGGAGTAGATTAATGGACAGCGGTCAAAATTATCCTTAGTGGAATAAGGATATGTTTCTCGATTATGGAGGTGACAAAAGGTTCGTCGTAAAGGGTTACGTCGATGCAAGTTTTGACACTAATCTAGATGACTCTAAGTCTCGGTCTAGATACATATTGAAAGTGGGAGCAATTAGCTAGAGTAGCTCCGTGCAAAGCATCGTAGACACAGAAATTTGCAAAATACTTATGGATCTGAATGTGACAAACCCGTTGACTAAAATTATCTCACAAGCAAAACATGATCACACCTTAGTACTCTTTGGGTGTTAATCACATAGCGATGTGAACTAGATTATTAACTCTAGTAAACCCTTTGGGTGTTGGTCACATGACGATGTGAACTATGGGTGCTAATCATATGGTGATATGAATTATTGGTGTTAAATCACATGGCGATGTGAACTAGATTATTGACTCTAGTGCAAGTGGGAGACTGAAGGAAATATGCCCTAGAGGCAATAATAAAGTTATTATTTATTTCCTTATTTCATGATAAATGTTTATTATTCATGCTAGAATTGTATTAACCGGAAACATAATACATGTGTGAATATATAGACAAACATAATGTCACTAGTATGCCTCTACTTGACAAGCTCATTAATCAAAGATGGTTATGTTTCCTAACCATAGACATGTGTTGTCATTTGATTAACGGGATCACATCATTAGGAGAATGATGTGATTGACTTGACCCATTCCGTTAGCCTGACACTTGATCGTTTAGTATGTTGCTATTGCTTTCTTCATGACTTATACAAAAGTTCCTACAACTATGAGATTATGCAACTCCGTTTACGGAGGAACACTTTGTGTGCTACCAAGCGTCAGCAATGGCGAGTGATTATAAAGGTGCTCTCTGGTGTCTCCAAAGGTACATGTTGGGTTGGCGTATTTGAGATTAGGTTTTGTCACTCCGATTGTCGAAGAGGTATCTGGGCCCTCTCGGTAATGCACATCACTTAAGCCTTGCAAGCATTGTAACTAATGAGTTAGTTACGGGATGATGTATTACGGAGCGAGTAAAGAGACTTGCGTGCGAGATTGAACTAGGTATTGGATACCGACAATCGAATCTCGGGCAAGTAACATACCGATGACAAAGGGAACAACGTATGTTGTTATGCGGTTTGACCGATAAAGATCTTCGTAGAATATGTAGGAGCCAATATGAACATCCAGGTTCCACTATTGGTTATTGACCGGAAACAGTTCTCGGTCATGTCTACATAGTTCTCGAACCCGTAGGGTCCGCACGCTTAACGTTACGATGACAGTTTTATTATGAGTTTATAAGTTTTGATGTACCGAAGGTTGTTCGGAGTCCCGGATGTTATCACGGACATGACGTGGAGTCTCAAAATGAATGATATATTGGACGACTATATTCGGACACCGGAAGTGTTCCGGGTGATTTCAGAGAAAACCGGAGTGCCAGAGGGGTTACCGAAACCCCCCGGGGAACTATTGGGCCTTAGTGGGCCTGAGGGGAGAGAGAGGCAGCAGCCCAGAGGTGGCGCCCCCCATGGGGAGTCGGGTGGACTAGGGAGGCGCGGCCCTCTTCCCTCTCCTCTCCTCTCTTCCCTCCCCTCTCTCTTCCTAGTTGGACTAGGAAAGGAGTCCTACTCCCACTAGGAGGAGGACTCCCCTCTGGCGCCCCTAGGGCCGGCCGGCCTCCCCTTGCTCCTTTATATACGGGGCGGGGGCACCCTAAAACACAAGTTGATCATCGTGATCGTTCCTCGGCCGTGTCGGTGCCCCTCCACCATATTCCACCTCGGTCATATCGTGGCGGTGCTTCTGCGAAGCCTGCGTGAGGTAGAACATCATCACCGTCACCACGCCGTCGTGCTGACAGAACTCATCCCCGACACCCTGCTGGATCGGAGTCCAGGGGTCGTCATCGAGCTGAACGTGTGCAGAACACGGAGGTGCCGTATGTTCGGTACTTGGATCGGTCGGATCATGAAGACGTACGACTACATCAACCGCGTTGCGATAATGCTTCGCCACGGTCTCACGGTACATAGACATCACTCTTCCCTCTCGTTGCTATGCATCACCATGATCTTGCGTGTGCGTAGGAATTTTTTTTTGAAATTACTACATTCCCCAACAGTGGCATCAGAGCCTAGGTTTTATGCGTTGATGTTATATGCACGAGTATAACACAAGTGAGTTGTGGGCGATACAAGTCATACTGCTTACCAGCATGTCATACTTTGCTTCGGCAGTATTGTTGGATGAAGCGGCCCGGACGGACATTACGTGAACGCTTACGCGAGACTGGTTCTACCGATGTGCTTTGCACACAGGTGGCTGGCGGGTGTCAGTTTCTCCAACTTTAGTTGAACCGAGTGTGGCTACGCCCGGTCCTTGCGAAGGTTAAAACAGCACTAACTTGACAAACTATCGTTGTGGTTTTGATGTGTAGGTAAGAACGGTTCTTGCTCAGCCTGTAGCAGCCACGTAAAACTTGCAACAACAAAGTAGAGGACGTCTAACTTGTTTTTGCAGGGCATGTTGTGATGTGATATGGTCAAGACGTGAAGCTATATTGTATAAGATGATCATGTTTTGTAACCGAGTGATCGGCAACTGGCGGGAGCCATATGGTTGTCGCTTTATTGTATGAAATGCAAACACCCTGTAATTGCTTTACTTTATCACTAAGCGGTAGCAATAGTCATAGAAGAAATAGTTGGCGAGACGACAACGATGCTACGATGGAGACCACGGTGTCGCGTCGGTGACGATGGTGATCACGACGGTGCTTCGGAGATGGAGATCACAAGCACAAGATGATGATGGCCATATCATATCACTTATATTGATTGCATGTGATGTTTATCCTTTATGCATCTTATCTTGCTTTGATTGACGGTAGCATTTTAAGAAGATCGCTCACTAAATTATCAAGTGTTCTCCCTGAGTATGCACCGTTGCAAAAGTTCGTTGTGCCTAGACACCACGTGATGATCGGGTGTGATAAGCTCAACGTCCATCTACAACGGGTGCAAGCCAGTTTTGCACACGCGGAATACTCAGGTTAAACTTGACGAGCCTAGCATATGAAGATATGGCCTCGGAACACGGAGACCGAAAGGTCGAGCGTGAATCATATAGTAGATATGATCAACATAGTGATGTTCACCATTGAAAACTACTCCATCTCACGTGATGATCGGTTATGGTTTTGTTGATTTGGATCACGTGATCACTTAGATGACTAGAGAGATGTCTGTCTAAGTGGGAGTTCTTAAGTAATATGATTAATTGAACTTAAATTTATCATGAACTCAATCCTGGTAGTATTTTGCAAATTATGTTGTAGATTAATAGCCCGCCTTGTTGCTTTCATATGTTTATTTTGATATGTTCCTAGAGAAAATTGTGTTGAAAGATGTTAGTAGCAATGATGCGGATTGGATCCGTGATCTGAGGTTTATCCTCATTGCTGCACAGAAGAATTATGGAGGTGTTTGGTTCACACTTTTGTAACGTTATTCGATAACGATGGTAACGGATAGTGCTAAATCGTGTTTGTTTAGATCGCTCCGTAATCGGATAACTCTGGTATCGGTTCCCACCCTATTCAAGGTCGATTACGCTAGGTACCCGGCGTAATGAAAGAACGATACGGCTGTCTCTCTCCTCTCGGCGTCGATTTGTCCGTCCTCTTCTCCAACTCGCCATGACTCGAACATCAATCTCGCTGCTGAGAAAAGTGCCCGCCTCGTACTCAACCCCATCTTCGCCCTTGCGCCCGACGAGCGCTACGGAGCGTTGCTCGCGGCCTCGCGCAGCGGCTACTCGCGCGCTCGACGACGTCCAATCGGTTCAGGTCGGCGGCCAATCGGCGGCGTGTTCTAGATGTACGGCGGCGCCCGTGGCGGAAACATGCTCGTGGAGGAGGCGCTAAGGAGATTTCTTCGGGAGGTGCACGGGAAGGCAAGCGATGATCTTTCTGAAGTAGCATCCGGTATTGATTAACGTTACAGTTGACAAACCAAACAATTTGCGATTTTGGTCTATACCGTTTACATTGACGCTGCTATTTGATTGCGATGTCCTTAATGCACCGCTAGGTGACAGACCTATTGCAGGAGCAGATGCAGACGTTATGAACGTTTGGCTAGCTCAGTATGATGACTACTTGATAGTTTAGTGCACCATGCTTAACAGCTTAGAATCGGGACTTCAAAGACGTTTTGAACGTCATGGACCATATGAGATGTTCCAGGAGTTGAAGTTAATATTTCAAGCAAATACCCGAGTTGAGAGATATGATGTCTCCAACAAGTTCTATAGCTAAAAGATGGAGGAGAATCACTCAACTAGTGAGCATGTGCTCAGATTGTTTGGGTACTACAATCGCTTGAATCAAGTGGGAGTTAATCTTCCAGATAAGATAGTGATTGACAGAGTTCTCTAGTCACCATCACCAAGTTACTAGAACTTCGTGATGAACTATAGTATGCAAGGGATGACGAAAACAATTCCCGAGCTCTTCGTGACGTTGAAATCGATGAAGGTAGAAATCAAGAAAGAGCATCAAGTGTTGATGATTGACAAGACCACTAGTTTCAAGAAAAGAGCAAAGGGAAAGAAAAAGAACTTCAAGTTGAATGGCAAGCAAGTTGTCACTCCCGCGAAGAAGCCCAAAGCTGTACCAAAGCCTGAAACTGAGTGCTTACACTGCAAAGGAAATGGTCACTGGAAGCGGAGATGCCCTGAATATTTGGTGGATAAGAAGGATGGCAAAGTGAACAAGGGTATATTCGATATCTGAGTTATTGATGTGTGCCTTACTAGTGTTTATAGTAGCCACGAGTATTTGATACTTGTTAGGTTGCTAAGATTAGTAACTTCGAAGCAGAGAATTCTGAGAATAAATAGAAACTAGTTGAAGGGGAAGTAACGATGAGTGTTGGAAGTAGTTCCAAAATTGATATGATCATCATCGCACACTCCCTATACTTTCGGGATTAGTGTTGAACCTAAATAAGTGTTATTTGGTGTTTGCGTTGAGCATGAATATGATTTGATCATGTTTATTGCAATACGGTTATTCATGTAACTTAGAGAATAATTGTTGTTCTGTTTACATGAATAAAATCTTCTATGGTCATACACCTAATGAAAATGGTTTGTTGGATCTCGATCGTGTGATACACATATTCATAATATTGAAGCCAAAAGATGCAAAGTTAATAATGATAGTGCAACTTATTTGTGGCACTGCGTTTAGGTCATATTGGTGTAAAGCGCATGAAGAAACTCCATGCTAATGGACTTTTCGAATCACTTGATTATGAATCACTTGATGCTTGCGAACCATGCCTCATGGGCAAGATGACTGAGACCCCGTTCTTCGGAACAATGGAGCGAGCAACAGATTTGTTGGAAATCATACATATTGATGTATGTGGTCCGATGAATATTAAGGCTCGCGACAAGTATCATTATTTTCTGATCTTCACAGATGATTTGAGCAGATATGGGTATATCTTCTTGATGAAACATAAGTCTGAAACGTTTGAGAAGTTCAAAGAATTTCAGAGTGAAGTGGAGAATCATCGTAACTAGAAAATAAAAGTTTCTACGATATGATCGCAGAGGTAAGATATTTGAGTTACGAGTTTGGCCTTCAGTTAAAACAATGTGAAATAGTTTCACTACTCACGCCACCTGGAACACCACAGTATAATGGTGTGTAAGAACATCGTAACCGTACTTTATTAGATATGGTGCGATCTATGATGTCTCTTACCGATCTACCACTATCGTTTTTGGGGTTATGCATTAGAGACAGCTGCATTCACATTAAAAAGGGCACCATATAAAATCCGTTGAGACGACACCGTATGAATTATGGTTTAGCAAGAAACCAAAGTTGTCGTTTCTTAAAGTTTGGGGCTGCGATGCTTATGTGAAAAAGTTTCATCCTGATAAGCTCAAACCCAAATCGGAGAAGTGCGTCTTCATAGAATACCCAAAAGAAACTGTTGGGTACACCTTCTATCACAGATCCGAAGGCAAGATATTTGTTGCTAAAAATGGATCCTTTCTAGAGAAGGAGTTTCTCTCGAAAGAAGTGAGTGGGAGGAAAGTAGAACTTGATAAGCTAATTTGTACCTTCTTCCGAATTGGAAAGTAGTTCATCACAGAAATCTGTTCCAGTGATTCCTACACCAATTAGTGAGGAAGCTAATGATGATCATGAAACTTCAGATCAAGTTACTACAGAACCTCGTAGGTCTTCCAGTGCAGTCCGCTTTTGAGTGGTACGGTAATCCTATTCTGGAGGTCATGTTACTTGACCATGATGAACCTATGAACTATGAGGAAGCGATGATGGGCCCATATTCCGCAAAATGGCTTGAGGCCATGAAATCTGGGATGAGATCCATGTATCAGAACAAAGTATGGACTTTGAATGACTTGCCCAAATGATCGGCGAGCCATTGAGATTAAATGGATCTTTAAGAGGAAGACGGACGCTGATAGTAGTGTTACTATCTACAAAACTAGAATTGTCGCAAAAGGTTTTCGACAAGTTCAAGGTGTTAACTACAATGAGAGTTTCTCACTCGTATCTATGCTTAAGTCTGTCCGAATCATGTTAGCAATTGCCGCATTTTATGAAATCTGGCAAATGGATAAACAAAAAGTGCATTCCTTAATGGATTTATTAAAGAAGAGTTGTATATGATGCAACCAGAAGGTTTTGTCGATCCTAAAGGTGTTAACAAAATGTACAAGCTCCAGCGATCCATCTATGGACTGGTGCAAGCATCTCGGAGTTGGAATATACGCTTTGATAAGTTGATCAAAGGATATAGTTTATTACAGACTTGCGGTGAAACCTGTATTTACAAGAAAGTGAGTGGGAGCACTACAACATTTCTGATAAGTATATCTGAATGACATATTGTTGATCGGAAATAGTGTAGAATTATTCTGCAAAGCATAAAGGAGTGTTTGAAAATAGTTTTTCAAAGAAAGACCTCGGTGAAGCTGCTTACATATTGAGCATCAAGATCTATAGAGATAGATCAAGATGCTTGATAAGTTTTTACAATGAGTACATACCTTGACAAGATTTTGAAGTAGTTCAAAATGGAACAGTCAAAAAAAGAGTTTCTTGCCTGTGTTATAAGGTGTGAAATTGAGTAAGACTCAAATCCCGACCACGGCAGAAGATAGAAAGAGAATGAAAGTCATTCCCTATGCCTCAGCCATAGGTTCTATAAAGTATGCCATGCTGTGTACCAGATCTATTGCATACCCTACCACTAAGTTTGGCAAGGGAGTACAATAGTGATCTAGGAGTAGACTAATGGACAGCGGTCAAAATTATCCTTAGTGGAATAAGGATATGTTTCTCGATTATGGAGGTGACAAAAGGTTCGTCATAAAGGGTTACGTCGATGCAAATTTTGACACTAATCTAGATGACTCTAAGTCTCGGTCTAGATACATATTGAAAGTGGGAGCAATTAGCTAGAGTAGCTCCGTGCAAAGCATCGTAGACACAGAAATTTGCAAAATACTTATGGATCTGAATGTGACAAACCCATTGACTAAAATTATCTTACAAGCAAAACATGATCACACCTTAGTACTCTTTGAGTGTTAATCACATAGCGATGTGAACTAGATTATTGACTCTAGTAAACCCTTTGGGTGTTGGTCACATGACGATGTGAACTATGGGTGGTAATCACATGGTGATGTGAATTATTGGTGTTAAATCACATGGCGATGTGAACTAGATTATTGACTCTAGTGCAAGTGGAAGACTGAAGGAAATATGCCCTAGAGGCAATAATAAAGTTATTATTTATTTCCTTATTTCATGATAAATGTTTATTATTCATGCTAGAATTGTATTAACCGGAAACATAATACATGTGTGAATATATAGACAAACATAATGTCACTAGTATGCCTCTACTTGACAAGCTCATTAATCAAAGATGGTTATGTTTCCTAACCATAGACATGTGTTGTCATTTGATTAACGGGATCACATCATTAGGAGAATGATGTGATTGACTTAACCCATTCCGTTAGCCTAGCACTTGATCGTTTAGTATGTTGCTATTGCTTTCTTCATGACTTATACAAAAGTTCCTACAACTATGAGATTATGCAACTCCCGTTTACCGGAGGAACACTTTGTGTGCTACCAAGCGTCTAGCAATGGCGAGTGATTATAAAGGTGCTCTCTGGTGTCTCGAAGGTACATGTTGGGTTGGCGTATTTCGAGATTAGGTTTTGTCACTCCGATTGTCGGAGAGGTATCTCTGGGCCCTCTCGGTAATGCACATCACTTAAGCCTTGCAAGCATTGTAACTAATGAGTTAGTTACGGGATGATGTATTACGGAACGAGTAAATAGACTTGCCGGTAATGATATTGAACTAGGTATTGGATACCGACGATCGAATCTCGGGCAAGTAACATACCGATGACAAAGGGAACACCATATGTTGTTATGCGGTTTGACCGATAAAGATCTTCGTAGAATATGTAGGAGCCAATATGAACATCCAGGTTCCACTATTGTTTATTGACCGGAAATAGTTCTCGGTCATGTCTACATAGTTCTCGAACCCGTAGGGTCCGCACGCTTAACGTTACGATGACAGTTTTATTATGAGTTTATAAGTTTTGATGTACCGAAGGTTGTTTGGAGTCCCGGATGTGATCACGGACATGACGAGGACTCTCGAAATGGTCGAGACATAAAGAATGATATATTGGACGACTATATTCGGACACCGGAAGTGTTCCGGGTGATTTCGGAGAAAACCGGAGTTGGGAGGTTACGGAACCCCCGGGAAGTATTGGGCCTTAGTGGGCTGAGGGAGAGAGGGCAGCAGCCCGGAGGTGGCGCGCCTCCCATGGGGAGTCTGAATTGGACTAGGGGAGGCGCGGCCCTCTTTCCTCTCCCTCCTCTCTTTCCTTCCCTCTCTCTTAGCGGTTGAATCCATCTAGGACCTGTACACAGAGACTCTAAGTATTTAAGGTATAAGTTACTCGAAAGATATAAGTGCTTGATGCAGATTATGGATTCCGATTGCATGCAAGGTATGCTCTCCATATTACAACAACTGTTGCTCAGATTATAATTAAGTCTACAGGAATTGTATACGAACAAGTATTGGGCATTGCAGGCATTGATAGCATGACCGAGTATCATTCCGACAGTTCACCGATAGTCCGAAGATTTCAGACTTATAGGGTCGTACTTGGATAAAGATCGAGTTACGTACAGTTCAAAGGTCTCGCGTAAAGTTGATTAACGAGCTTTTGAGTTAGTCGATTTTAAATTTTGAGTACCGAGGTTACCTGACAGACAAAATGATTATGGCTATGGAGTCGGAAGTTAAGTCCGATGCAGAGGTTTTGAACCGAGGTCCCAATCCATCAAAAGTGGGCGTTATGGCATGGACCGCGGCTCCCCGGCACTTCCCCTTCTAACTAGGACCCCCCTCTAACCTTTAGGGTCCTCCTGAACTGCAGTGAGTCGCTGGCTCTAGCCTGCAACGCCTCGCCTTTTCCAGGGCCGACACACAATGATCTAGGAGCTCCTACCTCAACCCTCCGGCATCCGAAGTCGCTATTCGGAGCTAGCACGCTGCACACGAATTCACGGCTTCCGTGTCAGATCCCGATCGCGACGGATATTACCCTGCACGCCGACAGGGAAGGCCTTACGGTGACGCTCAGGATCCAGGCAGAGCACCCGCAGTCCTGCTCCGCGCACTCTCCCCTCGAGTAGAAGGGAGTCGCGTCCCGAGAGTTCCAATCTGGGCAGGCGCAGGGCCGCCCTGGGCTCCTCCCCTGTCCTTGGGCAGAGGGGCCGCCTTAGCCCCTCCTCTTATCACCTGACGGTCTCCGTGCACTGCCCAATCCCATCCACCCGGATCATCCAGTTGCGGCGCCCTAGCCGACTACTAGGCAGCTCGCTCCCCCCGCCGAAGCCCCCGCATCCACGACGGAAGATCGCGGATTCAGCTCGCAGACATCAAGCGACGAGGTAAGTGATTCAACCCCATTACGGGACACTTTGTAGTAATCGAATTGATTATAAGAGGGTTTCATTCTTTCCTTTCCTTTGACAGAATGGATGGAGAAGGCCAAGCAGCTTATCAGCCCGGCTCCCATGCCGAAGACCCAGTGGGCGCCTGCTTAGCGGGGCTGCTGGTTCCGCACCGCATGTGGTGCCGGAGAAGAAGGCCAAGAAGGTGGCTGCGGGGACTCGAAAGAGTTCCCGCAATCAGGCGTCTGACGACGAGGCATACTCCTCCCCCGAAGACGAGGAGGAGGAGGAGTACTCTCTCCCGGAGGAGGGAGAGAAGAAGAAGAGGAAGGCTTCCCCAATAGGGGAGGCCAAAGGGTCCAAGAGGGGGAGGACTATCCCCCCGGACAGTTTCGCCAACGCCACCGTTGGCGAGGATGAGTGGCCTCCAAGGGCCAGGCGTCCGGCAAGATCGTAAGTATCCGGATCCTTCTAATGCCGCGTTCTGTCCGTAGCCCGGCCGATGATGATCTCCCCGCTTCATCAAGCGGGTCCTTGGCCCCGTCGGATGTGGATTCACTTCCGACTGCCTCTACCCCACGCGCCGACGAGGACGCCGAGGTGGGATCCCAGAGAGGGACCCATCAGGAGGAGGCTCCGGAGGTGCCGTCGAGCAACCTCCGGACTTTGCGCGGACTCTACATCGGAACCCGTAGTGGTTCCGAGTCCGGCAGCGCCCTTCGAAAGAAGGGCAATACTGTGACACCGCAGCCTCGCCCAACCGGAGGCACCGGATAACTTGTTGAGGCGCTTAAAGGCGATTCCATCGAGGAAGAACACCGCACTATCATGAGTGCGGTGATTCGAAGGTTCAGCTTCGCCAAAAGCGGGCTGACCGAAGCTCGCAGACCTTCTAACAGCTTTGAGGTAAGAAGTTAAAATTATGTAATGTAATACCGCATAGAGCGAGTAGCCCTCGATGCTCGGTTCGGTGTTCGGAAAGAAAAAAGGCGGACTGAGGATCTAACAAGATATACGCAGGGTTGCTTAAAATATGTCAATATGGGTTTGCAGGCTGCGCTGCTGACCTCTGCCGCACTATCGGCGGAGGTCGACGTGTTGAAAAAGGATCTCGAGCGGTCCGAGCAAGAGCTCGGCCATGCCAAGAAGCAGCTCGAGGACAAAGAAGGTGAGTCACACCACTTTGAATGGTTACCTTGCAGAAAAGGATTTTCGTTGCAATAAAATTAACAAGGATAATATGTGTATTCCAGGGGCCACTAACGAGGTGGCAGCCCTGAAGGAGGCTGTGTCATGACGACGCAGCTTGATCTTGACTAAACGCAAGCAGAGCGAGAAAAGCAGGAGGCACGGGTGGCGGAAGTTCGGCAAGAGCTCCGGGCTCTCATGGAAAAGCATGAGAGTTTGGGCGTGACTCAAGACTTCGAGTCGAGCTTGCCTCGGCTCTCGAAAGTGCCAAGTCCGCCAAGGCGAGGCCCATAGGGCCCTTCAGAGGTTGAAGATATAAAGAAGATAGTGGCGGGTAAGCCATTTTTCATGCAAAGCAGCCATGTTAATGTAAACTACGACACTTACCCGCATTCGAGCTCTCGAGGCGCTTGCAGATCTGCCGCATAGTGCGTCGATGCCGCCGCATTCTATCGTGGCGAGGAGGGAGCTCGACGGAGAAGGTCTTCGGTCTCGAAGCTGCTGGGGCCGCCATCCGGTGCCCCCAAGCGACCGGTAAGCGGTGGTCGAACTCCTAAGGTAGCCGAGGAGGCCATGAAGGGCCTTATAGTCAGGTGTGGCTGGACAGCCATACACAGGAGCTACTTTGGCCTCGTCTGCGGCGGCTGGTGGATGCATGCCCTGGGTGGATGTCAACAAGCGCTCACTTTGTATTGAAGGCGCTCATCGGGCCTCGCCCGCACAAAGGTGCATTGGGGCAGGTTGGATGCGAGAAGCTTCACGGACCCACCGCCCTTTGGGCAAGGAGTATCGCACGCCAAATGTATTATAAAACTGTCTGAAGGGAGCCCGTGATATTGCGGATGAGTGCCCCAGAAATGTAATCTTTGAGTGAATTTGCTATGTATTATCCTGTGCACTGAAACTTTGTTCATGTGCGCTTTGAGCAACGCTTTTTTAGTTTAAAATATTACCTTCTGTGCGGCCGTTTATAAAATCGAGAGATGGCAAGTCGTTGGCTTCACCCCGAGCCACGAAAGTCTTTGGGGTGTTCGGGATAAACTTGAGCACTCTTGTTCCCATTGTTGGGTCCATCGAGGAGGCTCAACACAACGAACCAGCGACGGACTTATAGTGCTTGAACACTCTCACTTAGCCATAGAATTCTATAATTTTAAATTTGGCGAAGCCCTGGTATTCGGAAGACCAAACCGGGCGCTATCCACGCCTTCGTCGGACATTGTCCGAACTTTGCTCAAGCGGCGTGAGTCTTTAAGGACCGAAAAACCTCTCGAACAGCGACCATCACTCGCCTTATCATGCGGTCGGTTTTAGCTTTCTCCGAGGCGCCGCCGGCTCAACCGGGCGCAATCGCTATGGTTCTCCCAAAGTGCCACCTTAGCCGACGAAGCGGGCGTAAGGCACCAAAACGTGGGAGCCGGGCAAACCCAACTATTGACCCAAGACATGTTTGAGCTGATTCATATAATGCTATAAGTTCGGGTGCCGCACTTATGAAAGTGTTCGGACTTATCACACCATAGAGTGGGAACATAAGCCCTGGCGTATTAGGCCGTACCAAAATATACGGGCGCAAGATGTCATATAATGAGCATATATATATAAAAGGTAATGCAGTTGCAATCAAAAAGGTGCTGCATTATTTATGAAAGAAAGTCTGCTAGGAGAGCGGACTGATACAAATAGTGCGGTAAGCAAGGGATTTGGACTAAGTAAACATGTCCCCTTCAGGGGTGAGCTGCGGACTTGGTGTATATAATCGAATTTAATGCTCGTAATTGAGACCACCTGAGTGTTTGTCGCAGCCTCATTTAGTCCCTGATTGTTGCATCATGAGTTCGGCAGGTTCGCCACCGGACAGGGCTTCTGGTTAACGGAGTCCTGTGTACATAAAAGAAGGAAAATAAAAAATGAAAAAAAGAGGGGCACATTTGCGAGCCCCCGGTGTGGTCGAACCGCACTCTGGGTCCGTTGCGATCGTGCCCCCTCCCCTGTGCCCATGGTATCTCCAAAGCGTAATGATGTACGCGGAGTGTTATTATTGCGATCATCGCTGGCGAGGGTTGGGGCCGCATTACTCGCATGCTCGATCGCGCCAGTGGTCTTGGTTGGTATTGCTTGGTAGCGTTTTGCTATGTCCGCTGTTTAACGGCCGGATCGAGAAATGCCTTAATAGGCTACTCGATTTCGCCACGAGCCGTTGTATGTTCCTCCGTTCGGAGGAGCGTTCCGTATTCCCATTGACCGTGATGACTCCACGAGGGCTGGCATCTTGAGATTTAGGTATGCGAATGCGGCACGCGTTGAATTTTGCAAACATGGTTCGTCCGAAGCGAGCGTGATAGCCGCTGTAAACGGGACTATGTCGAAGATTAACTCTTTGCTCGGAAATTATCCGGGATCCAAGACCACTTCGGTGTGGTCGAGCTGTCATAGATTAGCTTCCTCTCGGTATGACACCTTTAAAGGTTGTCTTTGTAGGCTTAATCCTTGAGGGTCTATGCCCATTTTGCACTTGTATCTGATAAAGCAGGTTCGAGCTCTTGCCGCCGTCCATCGGGACTCGTGAGGTGAAATCCATCGGCGATTGGGTCTAAAACCAATGCGGCGAATCCGCCATGGCGTATGCTGGTCGGATGGTCTCTTCGATCGAAAGTGATCGGACAAGAGGACCATGGATTGAACTTGAGGCGATCGCTCCATCGCATAGACGTCCCTTAGTCGCGTTTCCTCTCCCTCTTGGGTATATGGGTCGCGTATATCATATTCACCGTCCGCACTTGTGGGGAAAACCCTTCATCCTCTATTGTTCGGGCGGTCGGGTCTCTTCCTCGTCGTCATTGTTTAGCCCTTGTCATTGTTTTCGCAATTAACTTGTCGGCTGCTTGAACACCCAGCAATCTCTATTAGTGTGGTTAGCTGGCTTTTCAGAGGTGCCATGTATCCGCATAAGCGGTCGAGTATTTGGTCCAGATTAGACGGACCGGAGTGGTTCTTTTGAATGGCTTCTTCCACGACGGGTTTAGAGCCTCGGAATCCGGCGTTGATCGTCGTATCCTCCTTATCGCCGCCGTTACGCGGCGTTTGTTTTGTTTCGACGTGACTGCCGTTGTTGTCCTTAGTATCCGGACTGCCGAGTTTTTACGGAGATTGTTGCTGCGAGCTAGCCAGCTGTCCTCTCCGCGCATAAGCGGGTCATTAATGATGTGAGGGCTGCCATGGATTTGGCTTTTCACGCCCCAAGTGCGGGCTAGCCATTCGTCCCGGATGTTATGTTTGAAGGCTGCAAGGGCCTCTGCATCCGGACGGTCGGCGATTTGGTTTTCTTTGTCAAGAACCGTGTCGAATTGTCCGGCGATTCGTCTGGCTGCTGAATGATGTGGCTTAGGTCATCGGCGTCGGTGGTCGCTTTATACGTGCCTTGGAAGTTATTAAGGAATGCGGCCTCGTGTCTTCCCAACACCCAATCGACTCTGCGGGCAATTTGTTAAGCCAATGCCGAGCTGGTCCTTTAAGCTTGAGTGGGAGATACTTGATGGCGTGGAGATTGTCGCGCGGGCCATATGGATGTGGAGAAGATAATCTTCTATCAAACCGCGGGGTCTGTTGTGCCATCGTAGGATTCAATGTTTACGGGTTTAAACCCTTGAGATTTGATGATCCATTACTTCGTCGATGAAGCATAGCGGGTGTCTTGGCGCCTCTGTATTGAGCAATATCGCGGCGCAGCTCTCGAGAGCGCTGTCTGCTGTGCTTTCGGCCCGGCGGGTTATTGTATCCGCGCGACGGTATTCGTCGTGGGTGGGTCGGGCGCCCACGTGATCCATAGATGGATCTGGATTGTCTTGCTTTGTCCTCAATATATCTCGCAAGTCCGCGCGTTCCCTCTTGGCCGTACTTTTGGAGCGATGCCGGGTACGGTCTTGGTGGGGGCTGGATGCCTCTCATCACGACCACGGGTGGTCGGTCACCATATCGTCTTGTTGGTGATGGAGGTATGTATGCTTCCTCCTCTAATCGGGGAGCAGCTTGCGTCTTGGGTAGCTTTTGGAGGCGTTGAGTTTATACTCTTGACGCGAGGACCTCGGTCCATCGATCGGCCAGCGAGTCTGATCAGCTTGAAGTTGTTGCTGCTTTTTCTTGAGCTGTTTGCGGTGGTGATAAGCCTGCGCTTGAAAGCGCTCTTATTCGACGGGATCCTCAGTGCAGCGAATTTGTCATCGTTGAGGCTTGCCGTCTTGGAGGAGGCATATAGTTATGATCCTCAACCTCTTCGTCCGCCGCCTCTCGTGAGGGCTTGCCTACATCCTCTGCGCCGAGTCTTCTTTGGAGGGATTGACTTCGGCACTCTACGGGGTATTATTATCTCTGTGCGGAATCTCCATTCTTCTTTGTGGCGGGATTTAGAGTGGCGCCCGGCGCGGCGCTTGGGCTGCTTCTTTAAAGAGTCCGCCTCACGCTTCTTCGCCGTCCCGTCTTTTGGGGTGTCCACCATATATATGTCGTATGACGAGGTGGCCTTCCAGTGCCCTGTAGGCGTTGGTTCCTGTTCGTCTCCGGCATCGTCGTCCATAGCGTCGATGTCGTCGGAGTCGTAGTCTAGCATGTCGGTTAGATCGTCGACAGTGGCTACAAAGTGGGTGGTGGGTGGGCTCTGAATTTCTTCGTCGTCCGCATCCCAACCATCCTGGCCATCGTCCGGCCAGGGCTCTCCTGATAACGAGAGATGCTTTAGTGAATTCAGGATATCGAAAAAAGGCGAGTATTGGAAGATGTCCGCGGCGGTGAATTCCATAACCGGCGCCCAATCCGATTTGATTGGTAGGGGCGTGGGAGGTTCGGAGTCCGGCAAGGAGTCCGACACCTCGGAATCACAAGTTTCGCGGGGGACAAGATTAATGTTCGGCTCCATCACCGTGGAAGTTGAAGCCCCCGAGGCGGTGTCTATCCACCGACCCTCTATCCGGGCGATCGGCTCCGGACTGATGGCCGGAGCGGACTCGTGTGCGGCCACCAAGGCACTGTTCGGCGGCAGATCTAGATCATGCCCATCGCAACAGTGCGGCGCGCTTGGTTGTGGCTCGGGTGCGTCGAAGATCAAGTCTCCGTGGACATCGACCGTGAAGTTTAGGCTTCCGAATCTGACCTGACGGCCAGGGGCGTAGCTTTCGATCTGCTCTAGATGGCCAAGCGAATTAGCCTACAGTGTGAAGCCGCCGAATACGAAGATCTGTCCGGGGAGAAAAGTCTCACCCTGGACAGCGTTGTTGGTTGAAGATGCCATCAAGCCTATCGGTGACGACACAGAGGAACTCTCAATGAAAGCACCAATGTCGGTGTCAAAACCGGCGGATCTCGGTAGGGGTCCCGGCGTGCGTCTAGGCGGATGGTAACAGGAGGCGAGGGACACGATGTTTTACCTGTGTTGGGCCCTCTCGATGGAGGTAAAACCCTACGTCTGCTTGATTAATATTGATGATATGGGTAGTACAAGAGTGGATCTACCACGAGATCAAGGAGACTAAACCCTAGAAGCTAGCCTATGGTATGATTGTTGTAATGTATGTTGTGTCCTACGGACTAATGCCCTCCGGTTTATATAGACACCGGAGGAGGCTAGTGTTACACAGAGTCGGTTACAATGGTAGGAGATCTACATATCCGTATCGCCAAGCTTGCCTTCCACGCCAAGGAAAGTCCCATCCGGACACGGGACAGAGTCTTCAATCTTGTATCTTCGTAGTCTTGGAGTCCGGCGGACGATGATAGTCCGGCTGTCCGGACACCCCCTAGTCCAGGACTCCCTCACCAAGCGTGAGAATCTAGGCAAAACACTTAAATGAAACAATTTGACCAATGCATGAAAGACTTTAGGTGCTCACTCAATAAATAAAGTGTGCTTAGGCTAGCCATAGTGGGAGTAACTTAGAAAGTAACATAGCGCCTTCCAAGAAATTTTTCCTTATGTGGCATGCGGTTAATGAGGAGAGAGATGTTTAGTGTAACATAATATGTTACTGAAACATAGGGCTTCCCGAGAAAGGATGAGTCTACAAGCTAATAAATGAAGCCATCTATGACACTACTACTATGTTACTTTCCACTATGAAGGTAGTAACTTAGGGCATGTTTGGTTCCAAATAAGTCACCAACTTATAAGTCGAAAAGTGAAAAAAGTGACTTATTTTGCCAAACAGACCCGACTTATAAGTCACCCCAACTTATAAGTCATAAGTTGCTCCACCCCAACTTAAAACTTATAAGTCACCCCCTTTTGCGTGGGTCCCACCACCTGCATGATGTTGATTGGTGTGAGAAGGTGTGTCAGGTGACTTATAAGCCAGGTGACAACCAAACAGGCGTGACTTATAAGTCACTGGTTTTAAGTCACTTGACTTATAAGTCAGGTGACTTATTGAAACCAAACGGGCCCTTAGACTAGTGTCATATGCATGACACTAGTATAAGTTACTCCCCACTATGACCAGCCTAGCAACAACAAGTTAAACACCTATGCATTGGGAAGTTGAGTTGCTAAGGTATTTAATGCATTTAACACCTAATTTAAGCACCTTTACATTGGAAGAGGTCTTACTTGATTAATGCCATCCATGACAAGGTACCCAATGAAGGGAGGAGCCATTGAAGGTATAGCGACTCGTTTTGGAACCTTTTGATTTAACTGAAATGCACTATTGATTGTACTGCCACACGTACCAACCGCCGCCATGCTGTAAAATCACCCTTCAATGATTCATGGACAAAAAAAATTGTGACTTTAAACTTGTTGTTTCAGAGCTTAGGGATCGAATGTATGCTCGAAAAATAGGTGTCACGAAAAATTCTAAGAATTCTAATTCTTCAAAAATCCTATGGAACTCTTTAAAATTGAAGGGACCCTCACTATATAATATACTACTATCTCCGTAAATTAATACTATAACACTTTGTAGATCACTAAGTATTAGTTTGCAGAGTGAGTAATTTTTTTCTTCATCCTCTGTCGCCGTATGTGGTTAACTATGTCACGTCCGAGTAAATATAACAAGGGGTGGGAAAGCAAACCCTCTTGGCGGGCGCGTCACTGTCGAAAAAAAGATCTAGGTGCATGAATTTAGATATTTCTTGTTTTGCTTTCCATCAATGCAAGTGTTTTTAGCTCATCTATATTGATCATGAAGCATTTAGTTCTCTCAAGTGGGTTAAGGCACTGGTGCTTGAGAATGATGGGTGGAGATTGCTTCCACTTACCAAACAAACGCCAAGTTTGACGGTTCAAACACGCCATTTTTTGCCCCTGCAGGAGGCTAACCCGCCCCTTGCCGCTCGCGACCGAGCAGCGTCGACTGCCGGATAGTACTAGTAGCTAGTAGTACTATACTGCTCGTGCTTGCAGCTTAATCATGCATGCTTGTAGTTGTACTCCATGACGATGGGGGCGTTTACTGTTTAGCAACATGCATGCAGCATGACACACGTACACCCGATCGATCGTCTCACGCTTCACAAGTTTGGACTTTTCTCCCGGAGAAATAATTGACCAGCTGAAGAAGAAAAATAGTTATCACCAGTTGGTCTGTTTTACCAGTTGCAACAACTTGGTATTATTCATGAATTGTGCGTGTACACTTACGCATGTGACCATCTGAATTTTAAACTCAGGTACATCGTTGGTCTTATGTTTTTTTCTCCCTTCTTATTATCATTTCCCAGCAGATCATTCTTATCCATAATCCAGCTAGTCACTTTGACAAAAATCGTACGCGATAAGCAAAAAAAAAAAAAAACATCCGTGTTTCTGTTGACGCTGTCTATATCATCTTGGCAAGCATTTATACTATTCTATTCTTTTGGGTGGTGGTGGGGTGGGGAAGCATCGAAGGATCCAAGAGTTCCCGGCCGGTCAGCCAGCCAGCTACAACTACAAGTATACTACTACTGCTCATACGTAGGCTCGTAGCCGCGTCTTGGCTTCACGCCGGCGGGTTGCTATCCCGGGCAGGCAGGACTTAATCCGTCCTACGTGGCCGCGACTAGTCTAGCGATTAAAGGACCATGTCGGGTTAATCAGTAACCATGTAGGGGTGGTAAATAGCAAGTGGGTGTTATTGCATGCATGGACATGGCCGGAGGACGTGGCGAGTAGAGTCGGGGTTATCCGTTAAGTGTTAACCATGTTTGTTTTGTTGCACCACTAGTGCCTAGTGTGCCGATTTTGTTATGTATATATACTGCCTTCGAATTGACATTTAGTAGTACTGCCGTATATTCTTTACTGCTCACTGCATCAAGTGATCAAGTGTCTCGGTTCTATATGCATTAGTGCTTAATGATTAGCGCAGTAGCTAACAGGCACTCCCTCCCTCGTCCCGAAATATTTGTCGGAGGAATGGATGTATTTTTTTTGAAAGATCCAGCAATTACTGGCGTTTCATTTCATTAGCAGGAAGCAGTGGGAGAAAAACATGGGGGGGGGGGGGTCAGGCCCTAAGGCCAAATACAGGAAAGGAGTACATCATACAACGGCGAACCAAAGTTCCAGCCGTTTTTAAATAGGGCAAAAAACTACTATCTCACGGTGGATCCCAGAAAGGGCTCTGCAGGGCGATGGCACCTGCCTGGCGCCATAGTTGAACCGAGTTGTCGATGGCCTGGAAGATGGCATCCGTCGCTGGTTGCTTGCCATTGAAGGTGCACTCGTTTCGCTCTTTCCAGATTTCCCAGCAAGTTAGAAGGATGATTGTTTTTGCCCCTTTTCTGGAAACCATTGGCGTTTCCTGCACCATCTGCTGCATGATCTGCATGGGGTTGGAGGCCCTCCATGAGTCGCTGCTGCTGATGGATCGCCTGTGGACAAATGATCGCCTCCAACCAAGGAGCTGGCCAAACAACTATTTCTGCCAACTGTGTGTTCGCAGCCTTGAGTCAGTGCACCATCTCATTTGGGATTGCCCTGCCGCTCTCGCCGTCTGGCGATCGGTGGGATGCCGGAAAGAATGGATGTATTTAGACGTATTTTAGTTTTAGATACATCTATTTTTATGCATTTCTTCGACGAGTATTTTCGGACGGAGGGAGTACTTTCCAAGGAACGAGATTAATTTTTCAGCGCTTTTCGGGGTCCTTTGGCTGTGCCAGAGGATAGATGCCGCTGGTAATATTTTATACTCTTTCCGCATACTATCTTATACTGTACTCCCATATCCTCGCGTCCTAAGAATTTGCATGCCCATGCCAGTTCGCTTAGAAACATTCGTCACCTATTCGCATTTGGTCAAGAGGCGCCATTGCCTCCAAATCCGTACGTGGTCAGGTCCTCGGAAAAGGTTCAACGTTTCGGGGTCAATGCTCTGGGGCTTGAAGGTGGCACTATTTATAGCTTCCATTGGGCAAGCAAATTTTTAATTTTTTTTTAGAAAAAAAAGGAGGATGACCCCCGGCCTCTGCATCTGGGCGATGCATACGGCCACTTTATTAATTATTCTCACAAGACCTTACAAAGTAATACAACAGTAAGACTAAAGTCGCTGTCTAAGCACCTCTATCCGGTGATGAAGGCGCGCAGATAGCTGGCCTAATACCAAAGCAGACATCGCACCAAACCTAACATGTAAGACACGAGAAACCATCGGGGCGCTGCGGGCATGGGTCTCATCGGTCCGGCGTGCACTCGAGATGCCGCCGCCGCCAATCGCCACCGCTCCATCTTGAATCTGCATCGATGCATCAACCTTGCTCGGTCTAGCTATCGTCGACGCCACCACGGCGTAAGCGGTACCTCCTCCTGCGCGCATAAGCAATTGAGCACGCCACGGTCGCCATCGATACACCTCGGCGCCATGCTACCGGTATCACCGGCCGACATAGCTTGAAGTCTTGGAAGATCTGTCGTGCGTAGCACCCGCCGACCGAGCATGACAAAGCGTAGCTTTTGTCGGTCGAGCATGACTTGACATCACCCCGAAGCTCCGTGCAAGACGGCCGCTCCACCTCCGCCTCGACATCCGGTGCTGCTCGCAAATGATGCTCCCAAGAGAAAGCGACACCGCGATCGCCGCCATCGTCCGATCTGGAACACGGATCCTAGGGTTTCCGGAGCAGCATGAGTGGGTTGACAATAGTTACACGACGATGCCTTCATCAAGGTAACGGCGAGAACGCCGCCATCGCCTGCCGTCGGCTCGGTTTTCACCGGCAACCATGTCTCCCCTACTCGCGGCCGGGACAAGATGATGGATCTCGAGATCCGATCACCAAGCCTCCGCCGCCATCTCGGAAAGAAGATGACCACCACGCCGGCGATGTCACCACGCCGGACGCAGCGTCGCCGCCGGCACCCCATGGTGCCTAGAGGCCGACAAGCCCGACGAATCCCATACCTCGCCGGCCGCCATGACCAGACCGGCGCACCACCAGATCCAGATCGGATCGGGGTCCACGGCCCCAAGCCGCAACCGCCGCGGAGGCAGCACCACTGGATGGTGCCTAGCCCTCCAGCCCGCCGCCGAATCATCGCCGGAGCTCCGCCAAGCCGCCGTCGGGAACTCGCGCCGCCGCCAGAGAAGCCACAGCCGCCGCGCGTTGGAGAGGCCTCAAGCCGTAGCTCCACCGCCGCCAGCGAGGCCGCCGCCACCCAAGACGCCTCGCCGCGCCGCTAGGCTCGCCAACCAGCGCCGTCCAGCGCGCGCCGTCGCGCCGGACGCCAACCGCGAAGAAGCGAGATCCCGCCGCCACCAACGCCGGCCGGTCTTTGCCCGGTGGCGTTGTGCGGTGACGGCGGGGGGAGAGGGATCGACGGGGAGGGGGACGAGGGGCAGCGGCTAGGGTTTCCCCCGAGGACGCTCGCGGGAGCGACTCGGGGGTCGGGAGCGACTTGGGCAAGCAAATGCCACGTCTTTCGGTGGTTTAATTTGATAGCATGATCGTTTGAACTTCCAATCTCGCCATTTTTGCCCCTGATCGAGCTAGGAGGTTTGTTTGGCCCTTGCAACGCACGAGGGGCAGCGTTTCTCAAACAGTGTAGTACTACTAACAACAAGAAATCGACTAGTTGGGACCGGACATCCCGGCTCAATCATGATTGAATTTATGGGGATGATTTGAGATCTGAGGATGCATGTTGCTGTAGTGTGGTGGTGTCGTTCTCAGGGTTGTTGAGCGACACATTTTATCCGCGTGACCAATATCGGCATATCACAGTTATGCTCCCAAATGTACTTATCCCCACATGAAGATTTACATGTTTGACATTTTGTTGCAAAGTTATCTATTAAAACAAGGTAATTAAGCTTCACTACATTGAGTTTATGGACCACCACATGTTTGACTTTATTTTATTCTTCAAAAACAATTTGTAACATAGTGACCCTTTTGAAGCATGGTTTGCACCCATAATTTCACATCAAATGGTTTTTTAATGATTTAGGTGATCATGACTGGTAGGTCCCGCACGTCTAGAAGGCGTGGCGCCCAAACTTGAGCTCAACATTGGCAGTTGGATAGAACTTGGAAACAGATCGTGGGGCTTGATCAGGAAGAGATTTATGCAGGTTATCTGATATTTGATATGCATATGCTATTTGCAATGTTGTTCTTGTAATTGTTGAGCGGCAAATTTCTATTTGTGTGTGCCAAATATCTACATATCGTAATTATGCTTCAAATCGTACTTACCCCCGCATGGAAATTATATGTATGTCTTCTTTTTTGCATACAGTGAGGGGAGGGGGAGGGTACTCTCTTGTATCTCAAGCCAAGTAGTTTAGCAACATTTAATTTGATTTCACAAACCAACACATTGGATTAGAGTTTATTCCTGTTCGAATAATGAGAAATGGTGACCTGAAACCACATTTTAGCGACTTAGGTGATCCTGGCTGTTTGATGCCACACGTGAGCGTGACATTGCACCAAACTTTGGGATGTTGATTACTCCATTACACTTCCGACTTGGCATATGTTAGTAAATATGGAATGGAGCACATGCAGAGACAAATGTGTACACGGTGGGCGTGCAATGAGACCATGCACACTTGGTTAGGGTAGACTATGACAATCAAGTGTCGTCTATGCATGTGTGGACACTGCATAATGTTGATGGTCTGGACCGATGTATCAGGACCTCTACACACTGACAACATAGGACGTGGCGAGTAGGGTCACTATCTACTGCTAATTACCATGTTTGTCTGTTGCACCACTAGCATGTACTCCCTCCGTCCGGAAATACTTGTCATCAAAATGAATAAAAGGGGATGTATCTAGATATATTTTAGTTCTAGATACATCCCTTTTTGTTCATTTTGATGACAAGTATTTTCAAACAGAGGGAGTACTGTATTAGTTGCGCCACTGGCATCAGGTGTGACGATTTATGTACATAGTCTTTCTGACTGAAGGGTCGTTTCCTATTCTTAACAGTTAACATTGCACTTTTGAGCACTTTTGTGCTGACTGGATTCTGAGTGCCTTTTGCATAGTGTCTTCCCGAGTCTCGGAAGAGCTACATGCTGCTGCTAGTAATAGTATTTGTTAACAGGCCTGACATGGCACCTAGTGTGAAGATCTTCTGTAATCTTATTGAGGGAGAGGGACATTTGCTATTCTTAACATGCACTTTTGTGCTGACTGGATTTCGAGCCCTTTTTTTGCATGGTGCCCTTGGGAGTCTCCGAAGAGCTATATGCTGTTCTTGGTAATCTTGTTGTCTTGTGTGTGCTTTACTCGACCGAGTGCCTAATATAAGAACTGCACTTGACCGAGTGCCTAATATAAGAACTGCACTTGTTTTTCTATTTCACCGGAACGAAGAATTGCATATGTTAGGACGTGGGAGTGGTCTGTCAGATGAGGTGAGAGTTGCTGCCTTTGTATTTTTGTCTTGAAATGGATGTGCCAATTGTTGTCACATGGATGTACGGATGCACAAATGAATCAGAAATTCATGGCCCAGGGAAATGGGGAGAAAAGGAAGTGTAAGGCATGCAGAGAAAGCATCTTCAATGCGGAATATATAGTTTTGACCGTTAGTTGTACTTAATATATAAAGAAGAATTTATGAATATTCACAAACTATTTGTTACTTTTATTTCTTGTATTTTTGTTTAAAGTCTTCATTTGTAGAAATTCTCTTAATTTTGTAGTACCTTTTGTTTAGTATTTACATCCTACTAGTTTTGGTCCCCCCGCGCTAAATTTATGGGTTGTCCCCCCCCCCCCCTTCATGTATGACGTAACGGTCAACTAACGGCGTTGCCTGTTTTATGCCACATCAGCGCTGATAGGTGGCCCAACTTGTTAGAAATGTCATTGAAATGGGCTAAATGCATGGCTAGTATTTATTGAGAAAAATAAGTAAGGAAACCGGGAGATTTTTGTGGCCCATAAGAAATGTGGTAGCAATTCCGGACAAAACTTCAAATGTGGTGGTTTTCTGAATTCAGTCGGGAGATCTCCACCCGCGCATGTCATTGTCACGGAAAAGATCTAGGTGCATGAATTTAGACAATTCTTGTTTCTTCCAATTAAATCAAGTGTTTTTGGCTCATCTAGATTCATCACGAAGCATCTATTTCTCTCAAGTGGGTTATGCCACTGGCGCTTGAGAAAGATGGGTGGATATTGCTTCCATTTACCAAACAAACGCCTAATTTTGACCTTTCAAACACGCCATGTTTTGCCCCTGCAGGAGGCGCCCCTTGCCGCAAGCGACCGAGCACCGTCTGCCGGATACCACTTGCTAGTACTTGCTAGTTCTACTATACTGCTCCCGTTTGGAATGTCAAAAAGAAAAGAAAAAGGCTCCCGCTTGCAGCTGCGGCTGGCAAACAAGGACGTTGACGGGTTGGGTCCAGATCGGCTTGCAGCAGCTACTATACTGCTTGTAGTTGTACCCCATGACGATGGGGGAGTTTACTGTTTAGCAACATGCAATGCATAGCATGACACACCGTGACCGTGTACATATAGCCCGAGGACAATGTCTGGTCGATCTTCCCTACAATCACGTTTCACAAATTTGGACTACTCTATTTTTTTCAAAAAATAAAATAAAATTTGGACTACTCCCTCGGAGAAATAATAGACCAGAAGAAGAAAATAGTTATTGCTGGGTCTGTTATTGTTATGGCAGCGGCAAGTCTGCAACTCTGTACGTATTGCTGAATCGTCCGTGTGCGTGCACACATCACGCGTATGACCATCGATCTGGATTCTGAACTCGTTTACATCGTCGGACTTGCGCTTTTCTCCCCTTGTCATTTCCCGGCAGGTCATTCTTATCCATATTCCAGCTCGTCACTTTGACAAAATTCTTATCCATATTTGGTCCAGCTTTTCAAGTTGACAAAGATTGTCCGCGATCGGCAAGAGAATATCCGTGCTTCTGTTGACGCTGTCGTTATCAGGTCGCCATTTACTACTCCTTTGTGTGGTGGTGGGATAGGGGAGCATCGAAGGATGTAGGAGCCCCCGGCCGGCCAGCCAGCTACAAGTATACTACTACTGCTCATACGTAGGCTCGTAGCCGCGTCTTGGCTTCACGCCGGCGGGTTGCTATCCCGGGCAGGCAGGACTTAATCCGTCCGACGTGGCCGCGACTAGTCTAGCTATTAAAGGACCATGTTGGGTTAATCAGTAACCATGTAGAGGTGGTAATTTTTTTTCGAAAAAGGGGGTTCCCTGGCCTCTGCATCAGAAAGATGCATACAGCCACATTTATAAATAAATAAGTAGTTCAACAAAGTCTTCTAAAGTGCTGCAACAAGGGAAACCGGCTCACACAGAGCAAGCAAAATAAAACACGGCCCAAAAGCCACAACCGGCTGGCAAAATATAGAGAGATAGGTAAACTAGGCGCCTATCCTATTACATGACCGCCATCCAAACCGGTTGAAGATATCCCGCGCTACCATCTCCCACCGGATGATCCAAGAACTAAAGCGCATACGGCCTCCGTCGGAGTGAGTAATGACCAAGCACGGATTAGCGCAGAGCGATCTGAATAGAACCCGCAAAAATGAATAGTTGTTGTTCTGTTAAAAGCCAAGTCATTTCTGCAGTTCCAAATTGCCCATAACAACGCACATGCTCCTACACGAATTTCTCTAGCTGTTTCGGCCTCTATACCAACTAGCCACGTTCCAAACAACGACCTGACCGAATTCGGAGGAGTAATGTTAAAGGCAATCTGCACCGAGCGCCACAACACCCTCGCCATCGGGCACTCAAAGAAAAGATGCTTGATGGTTTCATCCTGATCACAGAAACTACACCTAGTAGATCATGTCCAGTTGCGCTTAATCAAGTTATCCTTCGTTAGAACGACTTGTTTATGCACAAACCACATAAACACTTTGATTTTCAGAGGAACCTTGACTTTCCCAACGCGTTTGGAACTAGGAATTACACTAGAGTTGATGACATCAATGTACATCGACTTGACTGTGAACTCACCAGATTTAGTAAGCTTCCAACACAACTGATCAGGCTGATGAGTAAGCTGGACCTCCATAAGTCTACTCACCAGATGAATCCAATCCTCCCACCGGTCACCCACGAGCACCCTCCTAAATCGGATGTTAAGAGAAACCGATTGCAGACTCGTTGCAACCAGAGCCTCACGTCGCTACACAATGCGATAAAGTGCCGGGTACTGGAGTGCGAGTGGTGCATCACCTAGCCAGGTATCTTCCCAGAAACGAGTGTTATTGCCATCCCCGACAACAAACTTTGTTCTGTTAAAGAAAGTAGCTTTGACCCTCATTAACCCCTTCCAGAAGGGCGAATCAGTGGGTCGAACCGTCACCTGCGACAAGGTTTTAGAGTGCAGATACTTGTTCCGAAGAATCTGCGCCCAAGTTGCCTCAGTCTCGGCAGATAACTTATATAGCCACTTACTTAGAAGGCATTTGTTCTTAACTTCAAGATTCTCAACCCCAAGACCCCCTTGGTCTTTTGGTCGGCAGATGACATCCCATTTGGCTAGGCGGTACTTTCTCTTAGTTTCATCGCTCTGCCAGAAGAAACGAGACCGATAGAAGTTCAGCCTTTTCCTAACTCCAACTGGAACCTCAAAAAAGGATAAGAGAAACATAGGCAAACTCGTGAGCACCGAGTTAATAAGAATCAACCGGCATCCATACGACATAAGTTTGCCCTTCCAGCAGCTCAGTTTCTTCTCAAACCGATCTTCGATGCACTTCCAATCGCTGTTAGTTAACTTACGATGATGAATGGGAATACGAAGGTAAGTAAATGGAAGAGTCCCCAGATCGCAACCAAACAGTTGCATGTAAGCATCTTGTTCATCTTTGGCTCTACCAAAATAGAACAACTCGCTTTTATTGAAGTTGATCTTCAGACAGGACAATTGCTCAAAAAGGCACAAAACCAGCTTCATGTTTCTCGCCTTTACCAAGTCGTGCTCCATAAAAATGATAGTATCATCGGCGTACTGCAGAATGGACACACCACCATCTACAAGATGAGGCACCAAGCCCCCTACTTGTCCTGCCTCCTTTGCCCTTCCTATCAAGATTTCCAACATATCAACAACGATGTTGAAAAGAATATGAGACATTGGATCACCTTGCCTCAGGCCCTTGTGTGTCTGGAAATAATGCCCGATATCGTCATTCACTTTTAATTCAACACTTCCTTTTTGCGTGAAAGATTCAACTTGGCGCCTCCAAGCTTCATCAAACCCCTTCATACGTAAATAAGTAGCAAGTGGGTGTTGTTCCATGCATGGACATGGCCGGAAGACGTGGCGAGTAAGGGTCAGGGTTATCCGTTAAGTGTTAACCATGTTTGTTTTGTTGCACCACTAGTGCCTAGTGTGCCGATTTTATTATATATATACTGCCGTCGAATTGACATTTAGTACCGCCGTATAATCTTTACTGCTCACTGCATCAAGTGATCAAGTGTCTCGGTTCTATATGCATTAGTGCTTAATGATTAGCGCAGTAGCTAACAGGTACTTTCTCGGGAACAAGATTAATTTTCAGCGCTTTTTGGTGTCCTTTGGCTGTGCCAGAGGATATATATGCCGTTGGTAATATTATACTCTTTCTGCATGCTATCTTATCTATGTATATCCTCTCGCGTCCTAAGAATTTGCATGCCCATGCCAGCTCGGGTGAGAAACATCCGTCACGTATTCGCGTTGGTCAAGAGGCACCGTTGCCTCCAAAACCGTACGTGCCCTAGGTCCTCGGAAAAGTTCAATGTTTCTGGTTCAAGGCACTGGGGCTGAGATACCACTATCCATAGCTTCCATTGGACAAGCAATTGCCATGTCTTTCGGTGGTTTAATTTGATAGCATGATCGTTTGAACTTTCAGTCTCGCCATATTTGGCCTCGATCGGCCTAAGGAGGTTTGTTTGGCCCTTGCAACGCAGGAGGGGCAGCGTTTCTTGAAAAGTGCAGTACTACTAACAACAAGAAATCGACTAGTTGGGACCGGATATCCCGGCTCATTCATGATTGAATTTATGGGGATGATTTGGGATTTGAGGATGCATGTTAACGTTGCTGTAGTGTGGTGGTGTCATTCTCATGGTTGTTTAGCGGCACATTTTATCCGTGTGACCAATATCGTCATATCACAGTTATGCTCCAAAATGTACTTATCCCAACATGAAAATTTACATGTTTGACATTTTGTAGCAAATTAATTTATCTCTTAAAACCAGGTAATTAAGCTTCACTACATTGAGTTTATGGACCACCACATGTTTGACTTTATTTTATTCTTCGAAAACAATTTGTAAGATAGTGACCCTTTTGAAGCATGGTTTGCACCCATAATTTCACATCAAATGGTTTTTTAATGATTCAGGTGATCATGACTAGTAGGTCCCACACGTCTAGAAGGCGTGGCGCCCAAACTTGAGCTCAACATTGGCAGTTGGATAGGACTTGGGAAACAGATCGTGGGGCTTGATCATGAAGAGATTTATGCAGGTTATCTGATATTTGATATGCATATGCTATTTGCAATGTTGTTCTTGTAATTGTTGAGCGGCAAATTTCTATTTTTCTGTGCCAAATATCTACATATCGTAATTATGCTTCAAATCGTACTTACCCCCACGTGGAAATTATATGTACGTCTTCTTTTTTGCATACATTGACGGGATGGGGAGGGTACTCTCCTGTATCTCAAGCCAAGTAGTTTAGCAACATTTAATTTGAGTTCACAAACCAACACATTGGATTAGAGTTCATTCCTGTTCGAATAATGAGAAATAGTGAGACCTGAAACCACATTTTAGCGACTTAGGTGATCCTGGCTGTTCGATGCCACACGTGAGCATGACATTGCACCAAACTTTGGGATGTTGATTACTCCATTACACGTCCGACTTGGCATATGTTAGTAAATATGGAATGGAGCACATGCAGAGACAAATGTGTACACCGTGGGTGGCGTGCAATGAGACCATCACATAATGTTGATGGTCTGGACCGATGTATCAGGACCTCTACACACTGACTACATAGGACGTGGCGAGTAGGGTCACGATCTGCTGCTAATTACCATGTTTGTCTGTTGCACCACTAGCATGTACTCCCTCCGTCCGAAAATACTTGTCGGAGGAATGGATGTATCTAGACGTATTTTAATTCTAGATACATCCATTTTTATGCATTTTTCTGACAAGTATTTCCGGACGGAGGAAGTACTTACTGTACTAATTGCGCCACTGGCATCTTCCTAGTTGCGCCACTGGCATCCATGTGACGATTTATGTACATAGTCTTTCTGACTGAAGGGTCGTTTCCTATTCTTAACAGTTAACATTGCACTTTTGAGCACTTTTGTGCTGACTGGATTCTGAGCGCCTTTTGCATGGTGTCTTCCCGAGTCTCGGAAGAGCTACATGCTGCTGCTAGTAATAGTATTTGTTAACAGGCCTGGCATGGCATCAAGTGTGAAGATCTACTGTAATCTTGTTGTGGGAGAGGGATATTTGCTATTATTAATATGCACTTTTGTGCTGACTGGATTTCGAGCACTTTTTTGCAAGGTGCCCTTGGGAGTCTCCGAAGAGCTATATGGTGCTCTTGGTAATCTTGTTGTCTTGTGCGTACTTTACTCGACTGAGTGCCTAATATAAGAACTGCACTTGTTTTTCTATTTCATTGGAAAGAAGAATTGCATATGTCAGAACGTGGGAGTGGTCTGTCAGATGAGGTGAGAGTTGCTGCCTTTGTATTTTTGCCTTGAAATGGATGTGCCAATTGTTGTCACATGGATGTATGAATGCACAAACGAATCAGAAATTCAGGGCCCAGGGAAATGGGGGAGAAAAGGAAGTGCAAGACATGAAGAGAAAGCATCTTCAATGCGGAATATATGTTTTGTCCATTAGTTGTACTTTTTTTTGCGGGGAACCATTAGTTGTACTTAACACATAAGGATGATTTATGAATATTCACGAACTATTTGTTACTTTTCTTTCTTGTATTTTTGTTTAACGTCTTCACTTATAGAAATTCTCATAATTTGTAGTACTTTTTGTTTAGGCCCCGTTCGGAAGTGCTCCAGCTCCGCGCTTCTTCGGATGCGGGCGAGAAGCTGGCCGAATGCCTCGGCTCCATGAGCAGCCTTGAAGCGGAGGCCTCACGAGTGTAAAAATCGAAGCAGGTTTTTCGAGCTCCCAGATTCTAGCGGAGGTGGAGTTGGGATAAATTACTCGCGTTGCCACCGCCAAGTGAATCAGTGTACCGGTTCGTTCTTAGAGACCAATTGGACCAGCCTGTCTGTCCTCAAACTGGGCCAACCTGGTGGGCCCGACCATAGCAAGCCGCAGCTCCTCTCCTGTGCTGCCCCGAACGCTCCTGCCAGCCACGGAGAAGCTGGCTAGGGCTGCTCCCTCGAGAAGCTGGCTAGCTTCGGAAGCCAGAGAGCTTCCGAACGGGGCCTTATTATTTGCACTTTACTAGTTTTGATCCTCCCTCCCTTTCAAATTTATGGGTTGTAGGAAAATTATGTTTATTTTACTTTGTTTTATAAACACAATATGAACACAGACAAGTAAGCAGCGGAATAACACAAACAACATGCACAAGTGACACAGGATTTAACGTGGAAAAACCTCCTCAACTTGAGGAGTAAAAAACCATGGCTGTGGACCAACCGGTCCACACAACTTCACTATGAGAATGATGAGTACAAAGTCTTCTAGAACCTCTAGAGATTTACAACACACTCTCCACGTTGCCAACCGCACAAAGAACAACAACCACAAGAGGCAAGATTTCAGAAAGCGAGTTTACACAGCTTCATGCCCTCCAGTGTTTTGCAAACTGCTCTTAAACCGCTGAACCAAACAGCATCAAATTTAGCAGACAAGTAGACACACGAGTTCCTGAGATCCCCTCCAAAATTCAGCTCAATCGGACATCATTTGCCTACCCAAACTGTTCGTCTTCCAAAACTACTCTGTTCTGAAACTGCAGCAGTCAGAGCTGACAAAACCACTCTCAAATCTGATGCTCCACTGACCCAATCCTCAAACCAGCTAACCAGATCAAAGTACTCAAAGTAAGGAACGAGCTCACCAAGTTTGGGGTCGATCCAAGCACGTTTGAGCCTCCAATCACCAGCTTGAACACTGTCTAGTCGATGCGACAAATCTGGACAGAACCTCTGCTTCTTCTTCTTCCTCTCTCTCGGGTTGTGTTTTCTCTTGTGTGCTCTCTCTTTCACTCTCACGAATGGCAGCCACCACCAGCAAGGGGTGGAGTGGCTAGGGTTTTCTTCTTGCTTCACTTCCCTTGGAAGCGCTCTCAACCGTTGGATGCAGCGAAGATCAACGGCTGGCATGTGTTGGACTTATGGGCTGATGTTGGGCTGCCAACACACCTCCATGTGGAGGGACTTAGCCCAACAAACTCCCCCTCCCGACATCATGGAGGGTCTTACTGCCTTCCGGCAGCCATGCCAGCGAGCCGGCGACATACTTCGAGCTTCTTCCTTGTCACCACTTTAGTCAACATATCAGCCCCATTGTCATCGGTGTGAACCTTCTCAAGTTGCATTTTCTTGGAATACAACACATCTCGAATCCAATGATAACGGACTTCTATATGCTTAGACCTTGAATGAAAGCTTGCATTCTTATTCAAGTGGATAGCACTTTGGTTGTCACAAAACAACACATACTTGTCTTGCTTAAAACCAAGCTCACAAGCCAACCGTTTCAGCCACAATAGCTCTTTGCTCGCCTCTGTTACAGCAATGAATACAGCTTCAGTTGTATTCAATGCCACACACTTCTGCAGCCTACTTTGCCATGACACCGCTCCCCCTGCATAGGTAACCAAGTAACCTGAAGTAGACTTCCTTCTGTCAACATCTCCAGCCATGTCAGAATCTGAAAAATCAATCAGCTTTGCCTCACCATCACCGAAGCAAAGTTTCAGATTTGTGCTGCCCCGAAGATATCTCAAAATTCACTTCACGGCTTCCCAATGAGGTCTTCCTGGATTGGACATAAATCTGTTCACAGTACTAACCGCATGAGCAATGTCAGGCCTTGTACACACCATAGCATACATCAAACTCCCAACCGCTGAAGCATAAAGAACATGATGCATTTTTTTTCCTGCTCATCAGTGGTAAGACATTGCTTTCTGCTCAACTTGAAATGGGCTTCTAGTGGACAACTTACAACTTTAGCATTTTCCATCCTGAACTTCTGAAGTACCTTCTCAATATACTTCTCTTGAGACAAGTACAACTTGTTGCAATTTCTGTCTCGCTCAATTCTCATTCCGAGAATGTTCTTTGCTGGACCTAAGTCTTTCATAGCAAAAAAATTGCTCAACTCCTTCTTCAACTTAGCAATCCTAGAGACATTCTTGCCAACAATCAGGATATCATCAACATAGAGCAATAATATGATGAAATCATCACCTGAGAACCTCTGAATAAACACACAATGGTCTGAGCTACACTTCTTGTAGCCTTGCTCCCCCATGACAGTTTCAAACTTCATGTACCATTGTTTTGGTGCTTGTTTCAGGCCATAAAGACTTTTCTTCAGCTTGCACACATAGTCTTCTTTGCCTTTCACAAGAAACCCCTCAGGTTGCTCCATGTATATTTCTTCCTCCAACTCACCATTAAGGAATGCAGTCTTCACATCCATTTGCTCAACCTTCAAGTTGATACTTGCTGCCATGCCAAGGATTACTCTTATGGATGTCATCTTCACAACCGGAGAAAAGATCTCATCATAGTCAATGCATTTTCTCTGGCCGAATCCTTTTACAACTAGCCTGGCCTTGTACCTTGGATGTGATGTGTGCTTTTCTTGCTTGATTCTATAGACCCACTTGTTCTTCAAAATTTTCTTGCCCTTGGGCAACTTCACCAACTCATAAGTATGATTCTTATGCAAGGAATCCATCTCTTCTTGCATAGCATTTTCCCACTCCTTCTTGTGCTCATCTTCCATTGCATCTGCAAAGCATTCAGGTTCTGAACCGTCAGATAATAACACCACGTATTGATCGAGGGATACCTGCTGGAAGGAATTCGACCCTGTTGGATCTTCCGAGTGGAGCAGTGGTGGACTTTCTGGTGCTGGTGCTTCCTGCTGATCCGGTCATCAACTTGACATCATACTCTTGCTGCTGCTGTTGGGGAGCATCTTCTTCACCGCACCACCATGTACATCATCTTGTACATCTTCGCATCTGCTTCAACTTGCACAGAGCTGGAGCTGCAGGAACCGGGTCGAGAATCAATCATGTCTTGTCAGCCGAGGAGGAACCTGCCCTTTGTCTTCACAATATCCTCAATTGTTTGGTCTTCAACAAACACAACATCACGGCTTCTCACAACTTTCCTTGCTATAGGGTCAAACAACTTGTAGCCAAACTCATCACCACCATAACCAAGAAAGATACCTTTGCCGTGTCTTGAATCAAGCTTTGACCTTTCATCTTGAGGAATATGAACAAAGGCCTTGCACCCAAAAACCTTCAGGTGGTCATATGAGACGTCCTTGTCACACCAAACCCTGTTAGGAACATCTCCCTGCAAAGGATAACTTGGTGAGAGATTAATAAGATAAACTGCAGTCATCAAAGCCTCACCCCAAAAGTGTTTACGTAGCTTTGCACTTGACAACAAGCATCTAACTCTCTCCACAATTGTCCTGTTCATCCTCTCAGCAAGACCATTCAGTTGTGGTGTCTTCGAGGGAGTAAATTGATGTCTAATACCTTACTGCTTGCAATATGCATCAAAAGGCCCAAACTCTCCTCCATTATCAGTGCGAATGCACTTGATCTTCTTCTCAGTTTCTCTCTCAACCGAGGCTTGGAATTGCTTGAATACACCTAGTACTTGATCTTTGGTCCTCAAAGAGAAGGCCCAAACTTTCCTGGAAAAGTCATCAATAAAAGTCACAAAGTACTTAGCACCACCAAGAGATCTTACCGACATTTTGCAAACATCGGAATGTATCAAGTCCAGCTTCTCGGGCATCTTGTGAGGAGGTAGAGTCTTGAAGGCAACTCGGTGTTGCTTCCCTGCTAGACAATCTGAACATTTCTTGATGTGAACTCCTTTCACACCCTTCAACAATTTTTTTCTTCACTAGCACTGTCATCCCCTTCTCACTCATGTGCCCAAGTCTCTTGTGCCATAGAGCACAATGATCATCCTTCTCTAGTGCATTGACAGAAGCACTAAAGAGCTTAGCATGAACATGATACAAAACTGAGACCATTTTACCTCTTGCAACAATCATGTTGCCTTTGGTGAGCTTGTACTGCCCTTTTCCAAAACTGCTCAAGTAATCATCTCCATCAAGCAAACCAACTGAAATAATGTTGAGACGAAGTGCCTCAACATGCCTCACAGATTTGAGGACTAACCTTGTACCATTTGCGGTCTCCAAATGCACATCTCCTTTTCCAATGATGGCTGCTCTATCATTGTTCCCCATCTTCACAACACCAAAATCACCGATATATAGTTAGTGAAGAGCTCTGCGAGATGTAGCATGAATGGTAGCACCGCTGTCCGTATCCAAATCATCTCGTCACCATCCACAAGGTTGACGGTTTCATCGAAACAATGATGATCTTCTCCTCAACAGTGGAACCAAATCTGCCCTTATTTTCTTCATGCATAACAAGCATGATGTCCTCTTCTACTGTAGTAACTCAGTTGCCCTCTTTGTCACTATCACTGTCAACTTGCTTCTGATCTTGTTTCTTCTTTTTCTTTTTGTCTTTCTTCCACTTGTCACATTGCCACTTAATGTGGCCCTTCTGATGGCAGTGATGGCACTCATAATCAGCATACTTACTTTTTGATTTGCTCCTACCTCTTTCTGCCCCTTTACCTGGACCTCTGCTCTTGCTTCTCCCCCTGGACTGAGTGACTAGCACCTCTGAATGTGAGGAAGAAGTGGCTTCAGCCACCTTTCTGGACTCTTCATTTAGTACCCTGGTTTTCACAAGATTCCAAGTGACAACTCCATTAGGTGCTGAATTGCAAATCGTGACCTTAAAGGTCTCCCAGCTGTCCGGTAATGAGCCTAGTAGCAGCAAAGCTCTCACTTCATCTTCAAATGTTATTCCCATTGAAGAAAGATGATTTATAATGCCTTGGAATGTATTCACATGATCTGCAATTAGAGTGCCCTCTTTGTACCTCAAGCACATCAATTGCTTGATCAAGAACATCTTGTTTGTACCTTCTTTTCGGGCAAACAACTCTTCCAATTTCTGCCATAAGGTGCGTGCATGTGTCTCATCAATGATATGGTTCAAAACATTGCCATCGACCCATTGCCGAATGAACCCACAAGCTTGGCGATGAAGTACCTTTCACTGACCTTCCTCAATGCCCTCCGGCATCTCAGTGGAGAACACTGGCTTCCAGTATTCTTTCACATACAACAAGTCCTCCATCTTGCCCTTCCATTCTTGATAATTTGTACCATTCAAAGATATCATCCTGCTGGTATTCACTTCCATCTTTCACCACAAGAAACTCAACAATTTGCACAAGCAAACCAAGGCTACCACTTTGTTGGGGCTTGACAGCAACAATGCGCTGCAAAAATTAACCGACATAGAAAATATGCACACTACACAACCCCCTTCACTTGTGATGAACTTTGAGGACAGCTTCAACCAACAAGTAAGCAGCGGAATAACACAAACAACATGCACAAGTGACACAGGATTTAACGTGGAAAAACCTCCTCAACTTGAGGAGTAAAAAACCACGGCAGTGGACCGACCGGTCCACACAACTTCACTATGAGAATGATGAGTACAAATTCTTCTCTAGAACCTCTAGAGAGATTTACAACACACTCTCCACGTTGCCAACCGGCAACAGCAACAACAACCACAAGAGGCAAGATTTCAGCAAAGTAGAGTTTACACAGCTTCTGTACCATCCAGTGTTTTGCAAACTGCTCTTAAACCGCTGAATCAAACAGCACCAAATTTGGCAGACAAGTAGACACATGAGTTCCTGAGATCCCCTCCAAAATTCAGCTCAATCGGACATCGTTTGCCTACCCAAACTGTTCGTCTCCCAAAACTACTCTGTTCTGAAACTGCAGCAGTCAGAGCTGACAAAGCCACTCTCAAATCTGATGCTCCACTGACCCAATCCTCAAACCATCTAACCATATCGAAGTACTCAAAGTAAGGAACGAGCTCACCAAGTTTGGGGTCGATCCAAGCACGTTTGAGCCTCCAATCACCAGCTTGAACACTGTCTAGTCGATCAAGAAATCTGGACAGAACCTCTGCTTCTTCTTCTTCCTCTCTCTCAGGTTGTGTTTTCTCTTGTGTGCTCTCTCTTTACTCTCACGAATGGCAGCCACCACCAGCAAGGGGTGGAGTGGCTAGGGTTTTCTTCTTACTTCACTTCCCTTGGAAGCGCTCTCAACCGTTGGATGCAGCGAAGATCAACGACTGACATGTGTTAGACTTATGGGCTGATGTTGGGCTGCCAACACACCTCCATGTGGAGGGACTTAGCCCAACAATTGCTAGGTTATGCCAGCTGCAAGTCTGCAACTCTGTACGTACTGCTGAATCGTCCGTGTGCGTGTACACTTAACGCTTATGACCATGGATCTAGATTCTGAACTCGTTTACATCGCCGGACTTGCGCTTTTCTCCCCTTATTCGGGTTCTTCACGTGCCGACGACGCAACAGTTTGCTGATGTGGTGATTAAGGGATTGCCTACTCCCGTTTTTGAGGAGTTTCGGTCCAATCTCTGTGTCTCCGGCGACGCTTGGTGTTTAGTATGTATTTTGTATTGCACGTGTATTCGAGTTGTGGCCCACCTCCTAGTCTTATATAGT
Organism: Aegilops speltoides; assembly: GCA_021437245.1. NCBI lineage: Eukaryota > Viridiplantae > Streptophyta > Magnoliopsida > Poales > Poaceae > Aegilops > Aegilops speltoides. The sequence continues at coordinate 483,616,396 of CM038143.1, forward strand.
TGAGGTAGAGCTTTCCTGTATTATATATATACGTGCACCAGCACCCCATCAATACAAATTCATTGTATTGCAAATCTCTCCTTCTACAACATCGCCGGACTTGCGCTTTTCTCCCCTTATCATTTCCCGGCAGGTCATTCTTATCCATATTCCAGCTCGTCACTTTGACAAAATTCTTATCCATATTTGGTCCAGCTTTTCAGGTTGACAAAGATTGTCCGCGATCGGCAAGAGAACATCCGTGTTTCTGTTGACACTGTCGTTATCAGGTCGCCATTTACTACTCCTTTGTGTGGTGGTGGTGATCGGTTAGAGAGCATCGAAGGATCTAGGAGCTCCCGGCCGGCCATCCAGCTACTTGTACTACTGCTCATACGTAGGCTCGTAGCCGCGTCTTGGCTTCAAGCTGACGGGTTGCTATCCCGGGCAGGCAGGACTTAATCCGTCCGACGTGGACGCGATTAGTTTAGTGATTAAAGGACCATGTTGGGTTAATCACTATCCATGTAGAGTTGGTAAATAAATAGCAAGTAGGTATTGTTGGTGAGGAGCTTGTGGCCTAGGGGGGATGGGTGAAGCCACATGCATGCATGGACATCAGGACATGCGAGTTGGGTCAGGGTTATCTGCTCCTAATTAGTTGTCCCCTCGTGTTGGGTGATGTTTTTACCAAAACTTTAACTAATAAAATATAAGTTATATGTAGCAACAATAATATCACTGGGAACTATTCAAATACAAATCAAATAATATAATTTTTGGTCAATGCATCAACATTTTGCTAGTCAAATGTGTGATCAAATTTTGACAAAAATACGACGTGGACTAATAAATCCACACGGAGGTAGTAAGTGTTAACCATATTTGTTTTGTTGCACCACCAGGTTTTTTAGAGCAACTCTAGCAGACCCCGCAACCCGCCGGCCGCAAAACTCGTTTGCAGTTCGTGCAAAACCACTTTTGTGAAATTTGCTGGCTGGCAAGACATGATCTGAACCCTTAAGCGGATCCGTAAAAAAGTATATTCGCGGAATATGCTTTTTTACGGGTCAACTTCTGTGGGTTCTGCTCGGGCACCACCGCGAAGACCCGCGAACAGAAAAATTGCAAATCTCGCATTTGACATAGGGTTTGGCAAAAAGTTCAAATTCAAACGACATAAACAGTTTGCGCGCAAATAAAAGCGAAGTTCATTACGCAAAAGAGGGCATGCAAAAGGTTTGCGCCCATGTCCGGCATCCTCTTGTGGGGTCGATCTTCACTCCGCGGCATAGAGTCCATATTGAAGTTGATCGGCGCCACCGAATCCACCTCCGTCGCTTGTTCCAACTCCCGCACCGAAATCATCCACATTGCCACCATATGGAGCAGAGAAAACATCACCGAAACTGGAACACTGACCGGCCGAGGCTACCATTCTCCTCTTCAAGATCTCTCTCCTTGCCATATCATGCCATGTTTTGGTGAGGTCGTCCATGTCATTGCGGTTCATTGACATGATCTTGTTCTCTTCGACCAGCAACAATGACATCGATTTGTTTTCGGAGGTACGTGCTTTTCTCTCCTCAATGGCAACTTTGCGGAGCCCCTCTTCCTTGAGCATTTGTCATTTTTCTTGCTTCTCTTTTGCCTTCTTCTCCGCCAACTCTTTCTTGATCTCCAACGACTTCAACAACATCAACTTGTTTGATTGCACCATGGCATCAATCTTCTCCCTCAAGGTCGATGCTTCTTGCTCTCTCTTGATCTTCTCTCTAGTCTTCTTGTCGCCATCGGGCTTGTGCAAATTTCTTGGGCCATCATCATCTTCATCTTCATCCATGTTTGCAAGTGAGCCTCTCTTTGGTGGGGATTCTCTGTCGATCAACTTCCACTTATCGCACTTTTGGAGCAACTCCCAACAATGCTCTAATTTGAAGAATCTGCCTTCCGAAGCTTCCATGGCCTTGTATCTATGTTGAGCAATCTTGTCCTACAAAATGTGAACAAAGTGATGCAATCATTTCCCATGATACATTATGATGATGCACAACTTGAACAAAGGAAAAACAAACTCACATAATCGGACTCCACGGTGCCACTTGGAGGTGCATTGCGTACTTGCTCCAAGCAAGCTGCCCAACGGCTGCACATAGGCTTGATATTCTCCCAACGCCCTTGAAGCGACCGAAATGTGCGTGGAGTCCTATTGGGATACCTTTTCATAATGCGGAAGTATTGATCTTCGATCCTTTGCCAATATCTCTTGGCGGTTTGAGAAACACCCGTGCATGGATCAAGAGACACCGCACTCCATGCTTGGATCAAAGCTTGATCTTCCAAGATCGTGTAGTTCTTCGATCTTTGGCTTTGCCCACTCTTTGCTTGCAATTCCTCAAACGCTTCCGCTTCGATCTCCTCCAATTCGTCCGCACAACCATGATCATCCACGCCGCCGTCCGTTTCATTGTAGTCGAATGGTTCGAAAGGGGCTTGATCAATGTCAACCGCGTTCGTGTCCAACAAGTTCACGAACTCGGTTGTTGCATTGTTCGAACCACCGCTATAGCGAACGATAACAAGTCACGAGCTATTGACACTAATGGCGAAAATGAAAGGGAATCGCTAGACCGAAGAGGCATACCTTCCGGCCATTTCGTCAAACACCTCTCTTGGGGGGAGGGGGGCACCGTTGAACGGCATCGCCGGAGCACCTCCTTGCGCGGGGGGGGGGGGGGTGAGAGGTTGAAGAAGGTGGCTTCCTTGAAGTCGGAACCTTCCTCCGCTCTACGCCCGCGGCCTTGCCGGCCTTCTCCGCTGCCGACCGGGATCGCACTGCGGCGTTGGCGCCCGGAGCGCGAGCCCTCGAGGCGGGGGCAGCCGGATTCCTGCCCTGCACGACCACGTTGACCTGCCGCTTGCGGGCCGGCGCGGCGTGTGCTTGGGCGACGGCGGCGGGGGCAACATGGCCGGCGACGAGATCCGCCCGAGGGGAAGGAGCATGCGCGACCTCGACGGTGATGGGGGACAGCATGAGTCGTCCATGGCGCTGAGGAACGGCCGGGGAGGAGGAATCGGAGCTTGCGGAGGGGGGCAATGGTAGCGAAGGGTGCGGGGAGCGGGAAAGGGCGCGCGGAAATGTCCCTCCCGCCAAATCTCGCGCCGGATATGGGCTCAGCTCGGGTCGGCCTCCCAGCACGTGAAGATAGAGGTTGGGGGGGGGAAGATTTGCCGCGCCACGCAAAATAATTTGCGGGCCGGGGCAGGATGCGGGGTCTGATCGTGCGGGCTTTCCGGCCCCGACCCGCAATTTGACGGTTATTTTGCGGGCCGGGGCGGGATGCGGGGTCTGTTAGAGTTGCTCTTAACGTGTTACTGCATCCATCTGAGTTTATTAGTCCTAATCGTATTCTGGATCAAAATTTGGCTTTGACTAGCAAAATATTAATGCATGTCATAAAAAAATATGTTGCTAGATTAGTATTCGAATGTAATTTTCAGTAATATTATTTTTGTTATGTATAGCTTATATTTTATTAGTTAAAATCATGGTTAAAATATGGCGTAAAATATAAGGGGATATTAAAGTAGGACGGAGCTAGTACTCCCTCCAATCCAAAATACAAGTAAGTACCGAAGTTCTGTTAGTTCAAAAATACAACACTTATTTTGAATTGGAGGGAGTAGTGTATACTACGTACTATACTCTTTAGTTCGTGCACCACTTTTTTTTAGGGGAAGTAGTTCACGTACACTTCTCTTGCACCACTCATTGGCTCATTGCATGATCAAGTGCCTCGGTTCTATATGCATTGCTGCAGTAGTTCGCAAACACATTTCCGGGGACGAGATTAATTTTCAGAGCCTTTTGGTGTCCTTTGGCTGTGCCAGAGGATATATGCTGCCGTTAATATTTATACTCTTTCTGCTCACTATCTTATTTTGAAAGGCTGCGCATAATCTTATCTATATCCACGTCCTAAGAATTTGCATATCCATGCCAGTTCGGGTGAGAAACATTCGTCACATATTCGCGTTGGTCAAGAGCCGTTGCCTTCAAAGTCCAAACCGTAGGTACCTAGGAGGGGTTCGTCTCATTGTCAAGGGCTCGAGGCAGACAGACAGTCAGGCTAGCTTGAGATAGACAACGGAGACCACTGCCATTTCCTTCATTGGTTTAATTTGATAGCATGATCGTTCGAACTTTCAGACTCGCCATGTTTGCCCTTGATCGAGCCAGGAGGCTTGTCTGGCCCTTGCTGTGCAGCAGGGGCAGCGTTTCCCCAACAGTGTAGTGCTAACAACAAGACATCGACGGGCTGGGACCAGATCATCCGGCTCAATCATGATTGATTTTATGGAGACGGTTTGAGATTTTAGGTTGCACGCTGCTGCAGCGCGGTTGTGTCGTTCTCAGGGTCGTTGAGGGGCAAATTTCACCCACCCGACGAATATCCACATATCACAGTTATGCTTCCAGACGAGAACAATATGTTTGAAATTTCTTGGAAATTTATCTCTTAAACCAAGTAATTAAACTTCATTCCATCGAGTTTATTGACCTACACAGGTGATTAGTATATGAGTTTATTGTATTCTTAAAAAAATTGTAACATAGTAATCCTTTTGAAGCATGTTTTGCACTCCGAATTTCACTTTAAATGATTTTTTTAATTATTGAGGTGATCATGACTAGTTGATCCCACATGTCTACAAGGCGTGGCACTCAAACTTGACGTCGACATCCACAGTTTGGATAGGAGTTGGAACCAGGTCGTGAGGCTTAATGATGAAGATATTTATGGGGTGATCTGATATTTGTTATGCATATGTTATTTGCAGTGTTGTTCTTGGAATTGTTGAGCAACAAATTTCTATTTGTATGTGCCAAATATTCCGATATCACAATTATGCTTCATACTGTAATTACCCCCACATGGAAACTATATGTACGTTGTCTTATTCACATATGTTGGGGGAGGAGGCGGTACTTTCTTGTATCTCAAGCCAAGTAATTTGGCAACATTTTATTTGAATTCACAAACCAACACACATGATTATTGTAAGAGTTTATAACAGTTTGAATCATGAGAAACAATGAGACCTTAAACTAGATTTTGCACCCATAATTCCTCTTTAAACTAGATTTGACGTCAGGTGATCCTGGTTGGCCGATCCCACAAATCGGCATGACATTGCACCAAACTTCGCGATGTGGATTTTTCCATTACGCTTTCAACGTAGCTTATGCTAGTTGATATGCAATGGGTCACATGCAGAGACACCTGTGCACACATCCGGTGCGTGCAATGAGACCACGCACACATGGTTAGGTTAGAGTATGACAATCAAGGGTCGCCTATGCTACATCAAAGGCTTACCGAAGAATGACACGTCCATGTGTGAATACCACAAAGTGTTGATGATCTGGACCGGTCTATGAGGACCTCCTCAGTGGCCAGAATATGGTTTGCAATGGAAATGTGTGTGTAAAATGTGATTCAAAGTAAATACATGTTTCAAATTAAACTAGACTACTCTAGTTATACTTAGACCATTTCACTCCTTTGCCACCTACCACTGCTAGATGCATACCATGTGTACGCACATTTGTCTGTCCTTTGAAGGGCAGATAAAAGTAAACCGCTGATTGGTCTAGTACGTGTATGACTGCTGTGAAGCGTGTGCACATAGGAATGCCAATGACTTAGTTGCATCGCTGTTTCTACATATATACTAATCCTTTTCTTGCAAGGTATTCCTATCCATTATTCCAACTTGTTGCACTGACTAGATGGTTTTGACAAAGATTACACGCCATCACGACATTAACATGACAATATCTATGGTATTGTTGTCGCCGTCATTATCATCTCATGGCTTCAATGGAAGCCGCATGCACAAGTTTTTAAAGGCATCATATTATTTAGGAGTTCCCATTTGCCAACAAGCACATGTGTTTCTTCTTCTTCTTGGTGCATGGTTGATCAGCAATGGGACGAGAAGATGTTGTCATTTGTTTAGATCCTTGCTCCTCCTATTAGTGTTCGCTTCACGCTATCAAAGATCTATTAATGATATGCAACTATGCCAGGAAAATAGTCTGTTCAAGCTTTGTCTTCCATTTTCCATTGTTTCCAAGAGCATTGCCTTATTTCCAATTTTTTTTGAAACAATTGTGCATACAACAGTCTTGGTCCGATCCTAATTATGAGCCACACAAACTAAAAAGATGTGAGGATCCAACGGGGTAGCTGCGAGATTGTACTGGAATCGGACGGAAATGGCCATACGCATAGCATTTGCTCTTTTTTAGGACTCTCATTTCCATATTTGCCACCATGACATTAATATGTATGGTATTGTTATCGCCATCACTATCATCTCATGGCCTCATGAGTAGCCTCATGGGCAATTTTTTTAAGGCGTCACAGGATTTAGGAGTTCTCATTTGCCAACCAACACAAGTACTGAATTGTTTTTGTTTTCCTATGGCGTGGTTGATCTGGATCAGGAAGAGAGGCGGATGTTGTCATTCACTTAGTCCTTTGCTCTTTGTAAGTCTTCCCTTCACGCTACCACGAACAAATATAATATGCAACTACGCAAACGAAAATAGTCCGTTTAAGCTTCAGCTTCCAATGTGTACTTAGTTTTTAGCAAGTCCAAGCTTTGACATCATATTCACATCTCGCAGCTCCATCTTCCTCCTTTTTATTCGTGAGGCAGTTGGTCAGTTGGTTCTCTCATTGTGTGGCAGCCATTGCCAAAGATCGCAGTCGGAGGTGGTCCGCGGAGAGGGTCCACTGCGGACATGTGGGCGACACATGGTGTGCCGCGGCGACACCATGTCTTGACGTATGGATGTGCTTTGTTCTCCATGTGTAATCTATAGGGTGGTTTAAAATTTTCCGATATTTGTGATGGTTGTGTAATTCTCAACATCTCATTTGAGTGGTAATATATTCAGGTGGGAACCTCCCCCCCCACCACCCCCCGGTGACCGTTCAGAAAAAATATAGTGCAAGAAGTTTGTAAAAAGTATATTGAAACTTTAATCGAATCATTAGAAGAGTGATCAAACGTCCTTCAAATTTTTGGACAGGAAAACTGTTATAATAATTCATTAACCCGTATTTTATCTCAATGTTCTTCAGAATAACAATTAGTTTAGGGTTAAAGTACCATCTCCGGTTAATTAATACTACCACTGAACGATCGGGTAGGCACGGCAGTACATGGGGAGCTAGTTGAGCCACATATATAATGCATTTTGAATGTGGACGTGGCGAGTAGGGGTCACAGGGTTATCTGCTAATCAACTATGTTTATCTGTTGCACCACCGGTATCTTGTACTCCCATCGAGTCGGCCTGTACTGTGCCTTTAGTTAACCGGCTTCAGTTGCATCACTGGCAGCAACTTTGACGATCTTCTTATAATCTTTCAAAGTGAAGAGTCGTTTAATATTCCTCACATGCACTTTGAGCACTCTTTGCATGGTGTCGTTCGGAGTCCCGGAAGAGAGCTATACCGCTGCTAGTGATACTATTTTCTCCTCTGCAGTTAACAGGCCCGACATGGCATCAAGTGTGACGATTTACTGTAATCTTTTTTAGGGGGAGGGACATTTCCTATTCTTAACATGCACTTTGCGCACTTTTTGCATGGTGTCCTTTCGGAGTCTCTGAAGAGCTACAAACTGCTGTTAGTAATTTTGTTGTCTTCGTACTTCACTCAATGGAGGAGGGGATTGCATATGTCAGTCCGTGAGAGTGCTCTCTGGTCTGTCGGATGAGTTGAGAGTTCCTTTGTATATTGTGTTGACATGGATGTACGAATTGTTTTCACATGTCACATGGATGTATGGGTGTGGAGATGCACAAACGGATCAGAAATTCAGGTCTCAGGAGCCAAGGAGTTTGGGGAGAAAAAGGAAGTGTACGCATACATAGAAAGCATTATCAGTGTGAAGTATAGTGCTTTCCATTGTTAACTGTACTTAGGCCATCTTCAACGCCGACCCGCAAACCTCCCGCAACCGTTCGGACCGTGTTTTCCGGACCGCGGGAAGCCATCCAATATGATCATGTATCGGTATGAGGCTCCAGGGCCGTCTATGGGTCTGTGCTAGCCATATGCCCGCACAGGGCCCCCATTTTGGGCCGAACTATTGTGTTTGCATATTTACTGGGCTGGTGGGGGGCTGGAGCTTGGTTCTGTTCGCTGCAGCTAGGCCTCCGGGAATCCCTATTCCTCGCGTTACACTAGAGGGGATGCACACGAGTCGGGGCGAACCCCAGACGGGCCGGCCCAGTTGTGCGGGAGCCACAACCCCTTTTTTTTATGTTTTCTGTTCTCATTTTTGTACTTTTCTTTGTACTTTATATATATATATATATATATATATATATATATATATATATATATAATGCTCTTCAAAAACATATTTGAAATAATGTTGAATAAGTATTTAAAATGTTGAACAAGAATTCGAAAAATATTAAACAAGTATTTGATTTTTTGAATAAGTATTAAATATGTCAAACAATTATTTTAAAAAATGGAAAACGTCTATTTAAAAATGTTGAACGAGTATTTAAAATGTTGAGCTAGAATTTTAAAAATATTGATTAAGTTTTAGAAATTTTGAACAAGTATTTAAAAATGTTGAATATGTATTAAAAATGTTCAACAGGTATTTGAAAATTGTTGAATAAGTATTCAGAAATGTTGACCAAGTACTTAAAAATATATATTAAATAACAATTAAAATGTTGAATAATTATTTGAAAAATATTGGAATACCGTTCGGACATATTGAACGTGTATACAAAAAATGTTAATCACTTGTTACTCCCTCCGTTTTTATTTACTCTGCATATTAGAGTTGACTAAAGTCAAACTTCGTAAAGTTTGACCAAGTTTATAGAAAACAATATAGACATTTATCACAGTAAATCTATACGATGTGAAAGTACATTCAATAATAAATCTAATGTTGTTAATTTTTTGTTGTATATCTTAATATTTTTGTTTATAAATTTGGTCAAAATTTGTAAAGCTTGACTTTGACGAAAGCTAATATGCGAACTAAATAAAAATGAAGGGAGTACAAGAAATGTTTAAGAGATGTACAAAAATGTGGCGTGAAAGCAAAAACAAACATAAGAGAACACAAACTAAAAATGATAAATGGAGAAGAAAAAAACAAAAAAAAAACTGAGGAAAACCAAACAAAAAATAGAGAAGAATAAAGAAAATGCAAAAAAATTGAAAAATAAGGACAGAAGAACGGAGAAGAAAAGAAAGAAACAAAGTAAAATAAAAAGGGAAAAAATCTGGAGGAAAACGGTTCGAGTAGCCTCAAGTAGGTGGTGCCACTTGTTTCTTACCATGAAAAGATAACGGTTGGAATGGCTGGCGCAGCGGGAAAATCCTACTCGTCGCTCGTTGCGGCAAGCTTTAGATGCTTCGCACACGAGGAGATGCGAGCGAGCGACGGAGTGGGCTGGCCCGTTTTAGCGTTTCAGCAGACAACGGTTTTTGGAAACCTTCTATGATGTTTCCAGCCATTTGTTTTTTTTTCGGTTTTGGGAACCTTCTATAAGGTTCCTGAACCGGCTTTTTCTTTTTCAGTTCCTTTTTCGTTTTCCTTTTTTTTCAATTTCTCTTCTTTTTTGTTTTTTCTTTTGTTTTTTCTGTTTCTTTTTTTCCTTTTCCTTTTTTCTTGTCCAATTTTGTTTCCGAATATCAAAAAATATTTCTGTTTTTCAGATTTTGTTCACAAATTTGAAAAAGATTTCCTTTTTCAAAATTTGTTGATAAATTCAAAAAAAATCTGGTTTCAAAATTTGTGTTCTGAATTTTCAAAAAATGTTTTTGTTTTTTCAAAAAAATTTGATTTACTTTTGTTCATTGTCTAAGAAATTTGTAAATAATGACAAGGATTTCAAAAATTTCCTGTTTTCACAAATTGTTCACAAATTTCAAAAAATGTTCTTATTTTTCAAAAAAATGTTCATGTATTAAGAAATTGTTCGCATTTCAAATTTGTTTGGGATTTTAAAAATTGTTTTCGATTTCGAAATTTGTTCTAAAAATTGAAAATTTGTTTCAATTTCGAAAATTTGTTCGAAAATTCTAAAAATGTTCATGTTTTCTAAAAAAATTCATGTTTACAAAAAAAAAATTGTTTACAATTAGAAATTTGTTCTCCTTTCAAAACTAGTCATGTTTAAAAAAAATCACTATTAAGAAGCTTGTTCACGTTTTGGAAAAACCTTTTTCTGTTTATCGAAAATTGTTCGTAACTAAAAAATGTTCTTGTTTTTCAATATTCGTCAACAACTTCAAAACTGTACAAATTCGAAAAATTGCTAACATTTTTTTAAAACTCGTGTGGGTTCTGTCAAAAACATTCCTACTTGTAAAAAATATAATCAGAATTTATAATAAAAGATCGGAAAAAAGAAAAATAATCCCATCTACCGGTGTGGCTTGGTCTAAAGTGCTCGTATCGCCTTTTGACCATCAAACTTAATCGGGCGCAGTCGCTAGCAACCCTGTCTACAGGCTCACGGTCGTGGGTTCGAATCCTAGTTAATCGTTCATTTTTTGCACTGCTCGTTGCCTTCGTGGGCCAGCTCAGTTGAGGGAATAACCTATGCGATAGCTTGATATTCTGCCGCAGAATGCGGCGCATAGGAGTTCCCGACGCAGCGCGTGTTCAACCTGAAGCCAGGGATCGAATTCCCCCTTCTTGCATTTTCTTCTTACGAACATACCCATATGTAAATGGGCCGGCCTAGGACAACGCAAGGGCGAAAATGCTTGAGCGAGACTTCCCTCGCGCGATCGCTTAATGCGATATAAATAGCGTTCGCCCTAGGACTGTAAATGGGTCGTCGCTCGCTATTTCCCTTCTCCCCAAAATTCAATGGATCTGTTACTGTAAGCTGAAGTCCTTCCTCTTTCCAATCCAACTAATCGTGATTCTGCTGCTCGAAGGCTTGGCTAATCTCCACGACAACGGGTCAACCCCATAACATTTGCTAGGCAAGGGCGTCGCCTTAAGCGACCACCCCACAAAGCAAAGGGCAAAAGCAATCAGCGGATGAGCACCAGGACTTCCAATCAGGTTATCACGCCAGCAGGTATTCAGATTCAGGTGTGAAGTGCGATCAAGCCACACTATGGCTCAGTTCTTTTTAAGCTTATGGGAGGCTTATGGCGGAAATTAAGCTCAAGCCCAAAAGAACTCGTTTAGTTGCTATTAGCTTAATTTCCAGCGGCAGCCCCTTCCTTCACGTTTGAGATAAGCTAGCGGTGGGGAGCTTCCCGAACGCAATCCTTTAAAAAGCGAAGCGGTATTTCTCCTTACCTTTTTCGTTGCTTGTATTTACGGAAAAACTGCCACCGCTCGGCCAACGGAACAAGTCGTCCCTGTCCCATGCGGCCACGCAAATAATAATCCATGTACAGAACGATGCCTTGTGGGATATCATAGACTTTTCACTAGTTTATTAGAAAATAAGCTAAACAAATAGAAACAGAAAAGAACTGGATGGCTTATTCACAGGGAGCTTAATCTCACTGCAGCTTCTCACGAGCTTAATTTCACTACAGCTTATGCACAAGCCGCAGCTCAAAAGAATTGGCCCTATATTGAACAATTTTCCTAGTGCTTCATGACCCGAACAGACTGCTAATGAAGGATTTGATGCAAATTTTACATGCTCCTGGCGATGAACATATAGTGTCTAATGAGGGATCTAATGCAAGCATTTTGCAAGCTCCCACTGAAGGGTTTAGTGTCTAATTATGATCTGCTATGTTGAGAGAGACATAGATATTTGCAGGCACTGATGATAAGCAAATTATAGTACATTTTCATGGCTTGAGGAAATATCGAGGCCATCTACCAGATAGTCCCTGTATCATGACAATGTATCATAAATACTTTGATAATCTGTTGTTTGAAATTATTGGCATACTTGTGCAGGATAGATATATTGATATGCACTTTGCGCACTAGTTATAGGTGCAATTACACTTCGATATTTTCAGCCAGAGAACGAATAATTCAAGCAGGTACAGACCATGTTAGTAGTCCTTGTACATCATGTTTTTGTGTTTTGATGCTTACATCATTATATCCTCGATCGGCTATATGCACGACTTAGAGCATAACCGCATCGAAAGCAATGTCATAAGTGAGGTAATCTTCACACAACCCATGTACATAAGGAAAAAGATACATGTAATAGTTGGTACAGACCATGTTAGTAGTCCTTGTACATCATGTTATTTGTGTTTTTGATGCTTACATCATTATAACGCCTCGCCACTTCACACAATTACATGAATAAAGCATTACATCATACAATCGCCACTTCACACAATTACATGAATAAAGATACAATCAAGGTCCGACTACGGAACCAAAATAAAAGAAGAACCCCAAATCGACAAGCGGTCCCGATCGACCCCAAGCGGGCTCCACTCTTGATCAACTAGAGCGAAACAACACAAAGGGCAAAATCTTCATCAAGCTCCTCCTTGAGCTTGGTTAAATCACCTTTCGGTAACATAGGCACTGCAAAGCTGGTTTTGGAAGTATCTGGTGAGCCACGGGGACTCAGCAATCTCGCACCCGCGAGATCAAGACTATTAAGCTTATGGGTAAGGTAAAGGCATGAGGTGGAGCTGCGACAGCGACTAGCATATATGGAGGCTAACATACGCAAATGAGAGGCGAGAAGAGAAGGCAAAGCACGGTCGAATAAAGTATGATCAAGAAGTGATCCTATAGCAACCTCGTCAAGCATAACTCCAACACCGTGTTCACTTCCGGACTCCGCGGAAAGAGACCATCACGGTTACACACACGGTTGATGTATTTTAATTAAGGTTGACTTCAGGTTTTCTACAACCGGACATTAACAAATTCCCATCGCCACATAACCGCGGGCACGGCTTTGAAGATAATACCTGCGAGGGTGTCCCAACTTAGCCCATGACGGGCTCTCGCGATCATCGAAGGAATAGACCTTCACCCAAGACACTCCGATCGGACTCGGTATCCGGTACATCAAGACATTTCGACAATGGTAAAACAAGACCAGCAAAGCCGCCGAATGTGCCGACAAATCCTGATAGGAGCTGCACATATCTCGTTCTCGGGGCACCGGATTGTCCAAACTTCGGTGAGGCCAGCCCGAGTTGCCACTGGTAGCCACCGGCGGCGACGGTTTGGACCAACACTCACAACGAGCAGCGGCCGGGGGTAAATAAAGATGACCCTTGGGCTCCGAAACCCAAGGGAAAAAAAGGGCTAGGTGAGGCAAATGGTAAAAGGCAATGTTGGGCCTTCTTTGGACAAGTTTTATTCAAAGCGAACTGTCGGGGGTCCCATAAATCACCCGACAGCGTAAGGAGCATAAAATCCGGGAACATAACACCGGTATGGCGGAAACTAGAGGCGGCAAGAGTGGAACAAAACACGGGCATAAGGCCGAGCCTTCCACCCTTTACCAAGTATATAGATGCATTAATAATATAAGAGATATTGTGATATCCCAACAAGTAAACATGTTCCAACAAAGAACAACATCTCCATGTTCCAACAAGGAACAAACTTCAATCTTCACCTGCAACTAACAACGCTATAAGAGGGCTGAGCAAAGCGGTAACATGGCCAAACAACGGTTTGCTAGGAATGGTGACAAAGGTTAGAGGTTTGACATGGCAATTTGGGAGGTGACAAGCAAAAGGTAGGCATCGCAGACATTGGCATAGCAAAAGAGCGAGCAAACTAGCATAGCAAAGATAGTAGTGATTTCGAGGTATGATCATCTTGCACGAAATCCGCAAGGAAGAAGAACGAGTCCATGAGGAAGACAAGCGGACGAAGTCGAACAAATCCTCACATCTTGAACGAAACCGAAGCTAACGAGAGAAGCAAACCGGAAAGAAGCAAACAACATAGTAAACAACCATCACATAACATGGCATGATCATAAACAAGTATGATGCATGTCCGGTTTAATGAGGCATGGCATGGAAAAGTGCAACGAACAATTCTACAAATTAAGTGGAGCTCAATATGCAGCGGAGTGGCATATTGAAGAAAACACCACATGACTTATTTAGTTCTCTCTCGTTATGAACAAGACAAGATTAAATGTTGTTAAACATGGCAAGAGGGGTGAAGCATAATAAAAACTATACCATCTAAACAATTTAAATGGGGCCGGATATAAAAACAACAAATCCGGTAAATCCCCATATGCATTTAGCAATTTAAAGCAACAACAATTTTAAGCATTTTAATTGTTGTTATCATGATGCGGATGACATATGCAAGTTTTTTGCAATATTTATGAAAATGTTGACAAGAGCATGGTATGAAGCATTTGTAGCCATGGCGGAACAAAAAAGGGTGCCACGGCGGCGAAACAAAAAGGGTGCCACGGCGGCGAAAAGGAAATGGTGCCACGGCAACATATCGGTTATCCAAACAACTCCTCGAGATGTCGGTGCAAAAAAAGGTAGCGGGGCGTGCGGAACATCACGAAAGATGGTGGAATGATCCGGCAACCGGGTTCCCACAGGGACGGTGGCATGGCAATAGAGGGCGTGCAAAGACAATTCGGACACGGTTCGAACATGAGCATTCGTTCACGGGCGGTCATCTCGGGTTATACCTTGAGCGTGCATCTCGGGCGGAGCAGCGTTTACGTAGCGAAGTAGAGGAAGTAGTCGTTCTCGGGCGTCGAGGAAGTAGTTGTTCTTGCAGCGGTCGTAGTGGAAGGAGTTGTACTCATGTCGTAGTGGGAAGTAGTAGTGCTGCGGCGGCGGTAGTGGAAGTAGGCGTTCGCGTGGGCTAGGGTTAGGAGGAAAGGTGGGGCGGTGGGCCTTGGTCGGGGAGGCTGGGCGGCTGGTGGGAGGATGGGAGTGGCGGAGGCTGGCTGGGCTCCTCTATCTCTCGCTCAAAAGAAAGAAAAAAAAAACAAAACAGAGATAAGAAATAAAATAAAAGAAAGAGAGGGTTGGGGAAAGAATTTGGACATGGGGATAATTTTCCCGGGCTCACAAAAATGAGCTCGTTCTAGGAAAAATAGAAAGAGGCATGAATCAAAGATTTAAATTCAACTCATTTGAATTTAATTCAAATGATTTGAATAGGAAGTGAGGGTTGGGAAGGTCCAAAAATGTTGAGAAATTAGGAGGAGCCTCGATAAATGGGAAAAGAAATATCGGCAAAGTTTGGGGGCCAAACTTGAAGTAGAAAGGGAGTGGGGATTTTGCAAGTGTGTTACGGTGAATTCCAAAATGGAATATTTAATATAGCTCCTAAATATCGGAGGGTATGTTATAAAGAGAAGTCATCCTTCCCTCGATTTAAATGGATCGAAAAAAATCCATACGATTTATTTAGTTGAGTTTTAAAAATTAATGATATGATGGCATGATGCAATGCAAATGATGCAATGATGAATGCATCAAACAACTAGAACACACGGCGAAACTCGGAATAGCTGGAAGTCTCTGGAGCGTCGGTCTCGGGGCGTTACAACACTCCACCACTATGAGAGGATCTCGTCCCGAGATCTAGAATGGCACCGGAGGAATAACGGAAGAGAAAAAGAAAGGTAAAACTAAGTTGCTTCTTTGACGAACGAGTGAAACCACGAACCTTGAGAGGTCGAGCAATTTAAAAGAAAGAGTACAACAGAGATGAACGAGATTGCAAACAATCCGGTGAAAAGAGGAACAAGGAGTATCTGAGAATTTGAAGGTTGCAAATATATGAATCAAGAGTTTCACGAACGAAAAGAATATGACCACCTCGGTATAATGAGATAGCCAAGGAACTAGAATGACAGAATTTGGACAGCACTCCGGTAGAAAAGAGAAGAAAACTTGAAGAGATGAAAATATATTGAAGAGATGATAGAGCACTCCGGTTAAATGGGTAAGCACGAAAAGAACATGGTCCTCACAATTCGAGATGATGAGTGAAAAGAGCAACATCACAATGCCTCCGGAAGAAAGAATAGAAGATAGATCATTGGAATAATGGGATGGAGAAGAAAATGACAACTTCTGCCGCGAATGAGCTTGGAAAGCACCCTTCCAAAAGGTTACAACGGGGTTGTTGGGAAACCAACAACGAAAAGAATAAGCTTGTAGTGGGCTTATGAAAACATCTCAAAATTATGAGGTGACAACCGGCCACTAATGGAAACAATTGATTTGATTGAGAGCACCAAAGAGATGAAAGCTTCTTCCACCGAGGTGATAGAGAGACAACTTGGACCATATATAAACACCACAAATAGCAACATTCCTTAGGAAAGGCTTTAGGTGAAATCTATACCAAGATAACTCCAATGAAGAGACTGATGGATTTAACATACCTCATTCTTGACAACAATAAGAATCACGAAACATGAATGGAAATTGCCAAGAATGATATAACACCACCTGAAAAGATAAGGTAGAAAGAATTGCACTTCGAAATGCAAGATGAAGAATGCTTGAACTCCTCAAAACAAAAACATGTGTTGAAAACCATGTTTAATTTTTGAGTATAGCTTGGCGGGTCATAAATTTGAGAGAAAACTTGAAGAACAATTGAAAAATGAAGAGAATCCTTGATGAACCACCATTTAGAGCCTCCATGAAGAACTCCGGTAATAAAAGAATGATCAAACGAAAGGAAAGTTGAAAACACAAGGTGAAGCCTTGCAATTATTTAGATGGATCTCCGTGATAATTAGAGCTTGGGACTCCGGGAAAAAGAGAAGATGAAGCAAATGAAACCGAGAATTTATTCATCATGAACAAACTCCGAAAGAAGGAAGTAATCACTTGGATGAAACAAGAACAAGAATTATGTTATGCGTATCCTTCACCAATTTAAATTGATGACAATCAACGGATTTGGCATACTACTTATTCCCGTAGAAAGGATTAAAAGAGATATATGAAAACTTGAGAAGGTCTTCAACGAACCACCGGTAGGATTTGGAAACAACGAATGAAATGCTCCGGATGGTGAAAAGAATGCTCACAATCGAACACAATTATGAGAGGATGGCATCAAGCTAGAATTATGAATCTTGAAGAGAATTGAGCAAGATTTAAGAGAAATCCTTCTTCGGTCTTCAAAGCTGAGAATGACAATGAGAAACAACACCAAAATTATTGAGGCACACGGAAGAATCAAAAGTGAAGAGGTTGAGCCAACTATGAAAAGAATTTGAAAGATCTTGGAGAAGAGCATTTGGTGATGATAACTCATTCTTACGTCAAACTTGAAAAGAATTTGAGAATGGCTCCGGAATAATTAGAAGAGTCAGGTAAGATCCTGGGAAAAGACCTGTGGGTTAGGGCCCACTCAAAAGAAAACACCGTTGAAAAGATTTAAAAGAGATGTTGCACCGGTTGAATTAAATGACTTGAATGAGATACCAATCTCGAAAGAGTTTGAACGAATGCAGAGTGGAAACACGAATCTTCGAGATATCTTGAGCACTCCGGAATAACGAATAGCGAGAAGTAGAATGATAATGAGGTGCACCGGTATGAGAAGACATTGAAATGAGGAAAAAGATATGATCAACAAAAGTTGACTTGAATCCACCGGAGAAGAGAAAGGAATGGGGAATGACGAACTAGTAGAACATCTTCTTGAGAACCACCGGGTAAGAACATTGACAGAAAAGAATGGAGAAACTTCGCATGAATAAATGGATGCTTGATTAACAAAATCTGAGTCCTTGAAGAAAAAAGGGTGGGAGGGGGGGAAAACAAAGGCAACTTGGGATGAACGAAACAAACACCGTTGAGAAGAAATGATAATTGGTCTTGCTGATGTTGAAGTGATCGGATCCACTTGAAGAGAAACACGCCGGTTGAAAAGGATTGATATGACAATCTCGATTGTCGAGAAGGATTGGTTTTCACATCGGAGTATGAGAACACCATTTAGGAAAAGGTATGGAATCAACATTTGACATTGAAGCAACTCGAATACCACCAATAATACAAAACAAAGGATTGGCTTGTAGAATAAGCCGGAACAAACATATGATAGAGATTTCGTCCGAAGTTTTCGTGGTGGGGCCTACACGGGCTCAATCGTACAGCACCATCATGTACAAGGCGGTGCACATGACATCTGAAGCGTCCCAGTCGGCATAGCCAAGGACTCTTTAAGACACAACGAGACCTTTGTAAAACCAACCGTGAATAGGCGGACCACTAGGCGTCGAACCCCAATTTCATATCATACATCCGTCGGAAAGAAATCCTAAGAGCTACTTGAATTCCCACCTATGAAACTCCGAAACTTTCGGTTATGCAATCGGTGTTGGGGATCTGGGGAGCAATATATATATCTCACCCAAGCTAACAATCCCTACATCCATTGTATCCATCCTTGACACATAACCAAGAAACCTTGAAATCGTCTACCTCAACCTTGAAAAGCATCCGTTATACGAGTCATGGCAATACTCCGTACTCACCTCGATCTTTGGGTTAGCGGGGTTATCTCACCAACAAGCGCATAAAAGAGATTTTCGATGTCGGTACTAAACTCGGGTATTCGAGGCGCAGCGATAAAATTATGGCGACAACACCTCGGGCTCAACTCCCGGGACACCGCCACAACCCTAAATGTCGGGAGGCAACCAAGACAATGTTGTCATCATAAAACCATCGAACGATTCCAAGATACCAGCGTGATCCTAAAAATTTTTTAGTGAAATTTGAGAAGAGAAGAGTCAAAACTCTCGTCGGGAGACCTCACCGGAAGGTCGAAGGGGTGGGAGTAAAAGAATTCCTAACTCTCCGATATATAATTCCTAAATGACTCAAAACATTTTCTAGACACAACTCGGCCACTAAAAGCGATCAAGCGGTGGGGCTCCTAAGGTCGGGAAGGCTCGATTACCAACTTAGCGCCCTCGATGCGGCTATATCTCCCACGTGTCGAAGCACGACTTAGAGGCATAACGCGCCGAAAGCAATGTCGCAAGTGAGGTAATCTTCACACAACCCATGTAATACATAAGGAAAAAGATACATAGTTGGCTTACAATCGCCACTTCACACAATTACATGAATAAAGCATTACATCATCGAGATACAATCAAGGTCCGACTACGGAACCAAAATAAAAGAAGAACCCCAAATCGACAAAGCGGTCCCGATCGACCCCTAGCTGGGCTCCACTCTTGATCAACTAGAACGAAACAACACAAAGGGCAAAATCTTCATCAAGCTCCTCCTTGAGCTTGGTTGCGTCACCTGCTCGGTAACATAGGCACCTGCAAACTGGTTTTGGAAGTATCTGGTGAGCCACGGGGACTCAGCAATCTCGCACCCGCGAGATCAAGACTATTTAAGCTTATGGGTAAGGTAAAGGCATGAGGTGGAGCTACAGCAAGCGACTAGCATATATGGAGGCTAACATACGCAAATGAGAGCGAGAAGAGAAGGCAAAGCACGGTCGAATAAAGTATGATCAAGAAGTGATCCTATAGCAACCTACGTCAAGCATAACTCCAACACCGTGTTCACTTCCCGGACTCCGCCGGAAAGAGACCATCACGGTTACACACGGTTGATGTATTTTAATTAAAATTGACTTCAGGTTTTCTACAACCGGACATTAACAAATTCCCATCTGCCACATAACATGAGCACGGCTTTGAAAGATAATACCTGCAGGGTGTCCCAACTTAGCCCATGCAGGCTCTCGCGATCATCGAAGGAATAGACCTTCACCCAAGACACTCCGATCGGACTCGGTATCCGGTACATCAAGACATTTCGACAATGGTAAAACAAGACCAGCAAAGCCGCCCGAATGTGCCGACAAATCTGATAGGAGCTGCACATATCTCGTTCTCGGGCACACCGGATTGTCCAAACTTCGGTAGGCCAGCCGAGTTGCCCCTGGTGCCACCGGTGGCGACGGTTTGGACCAACACTCACAACGAGCAGCGGCCGGGGGGTAAATAAAGATGACCCTTGGGCTCCGGAAACCCAAGGGAAAAAAAGGGGCTAGGTGAGGCAAATGGTAAAAGGCAATGTTGGGCCTTCTTTGGACAAGTTTTATTCAAAGCGAACTGTCGGGGGTCCCATAAATCACCCGACCGCGTAAGGAGCATAAAATCCGGGAACATAACACGGTATGGCGGAAACTAGGGCGGCAAGAGTGGAACAAAACACCAGGCATAAGGCCGAGCCTTCCACCCTTTACCAAGTATATAGATGCATTAATAATATAAGAGATATTGTGATATCCCAACAAGTAAACATGTTCCAACAAAGAACAACATCTCCATGTTCCAACAAGGAACAAACTTCAATCTTCACCTGCAACTAACAACGCTATAAGAGGGGCTGAGCAAAGCGGTAACATGGCCAAACAACGGTTTGCTAGGAATGGTGTCAAAGGTTAGAGGTTTGACATGGCAATTTGGGAGGCTGACAAGCAAAAGGTAGGCATCGCAGCATTGGCATAGCAAAAGAGCGAGCAAACTAGCATAGCAAAGATAGTAGTGATTTCGAGGGTATGATCATCTTGCCTGAAATCCCGCAAGGAAGAAGAACGAGTCCATGAGGAAGACAAACGGACGAAGTCGAACAAATCCTCACATCTCGGAACGAAACCGAAGCTAACGAGAGAAGCAAACCGGAAAGAAGCAAACAACATAGTAAACAACCATCACATAACATGGCATGATGCGCAAACAAGTATGATGCATGTCCGGTTTAATGAGGCATGGCATGGAAAAGTGCAACGAACAATTCTACAAATTAAGTGGAGCTCAATATGCAACGGAGTGGCATATTGAAGAAAACACCACATGACTTATTTAGTTCTCTCTCGTTATGAACAAGACAAGATTAAATGTTGTTAAACATGGCAAGAGGGGTGAAGCATAATAAAAACTATACCATCTAAACAATTTAAATGGGGCGGATATAAAACAACAAATCCGTAAATCCCCATATGCATTTAGCAATTTAAAGCAACAACAATTTTAAGCATTTTAATTGTTGTTATCATGATGCGGATGACATATGCAAGTTTTTTGCAATATTTATGAAAATGTTGACAAGAGCATGGTATGAAGCATTTGTAGCCATGGCGGAACAAAAAGGGTGCCACGGCGACGAAACAAAAAGGGTGCCACGGCGGCGAAAAGGAAATGGTGCCACGGCAACATATCGGTTATCCGACAACTCCTCGAGATGTCGGTGCAAAAGAAAGGTGACGGGAGCGTGCGGAACATGCGAAAGATGGTGGAATGATCCCGGCAACCGGGTTCCCACGGGACGGTGGCATGGCAATAGAGGAACGTGCAAAGACAATTCGGACACGGTTCGAACATGAGCATTCGTTCACGGGCGGTCATCTCGGGGTTATACCTTCGAAGCGTGCATCTCGGGCGGAACGCGTTTCGTAGCGGAAGTAGAGGAAGTAGTCGTTCTCGGGCGTCGAGGGAAGTAGTTGTTCTTGCAGCGGTCGTAGTGGAAGGAGT
Organism: Aegilops speltoides; assembly: GCA_021437245.1. NCBI lineage: Eukaryota > Viridiplantae > Streptophyta > Magnoliopsida > Poales > Poaceae > Aegilops > Aegilops speltoides. The sequence goes on from CM038143.1 coordinate 483,637,943, forward strand.
TGTACTCATGTCGTAGTGGGAAGTAGTGGTACGCGGCGGCGGCGGTAGTGGAAGTAGACGTTCGCGTGGGCTAGGGTTAGGAGGAAAGGTGGGGGCGGCTGGGCCTTGGTCCGGGGAGACTGGGCCGGCCTGGTGGGAGGATGGGAGTGGCCAGAGGCCTGGCTGGGCTCCTCTATCTCTCGCTCAAAAGAAAGAAAAAAAAAACAAAACAGAGATAAGAAATAAAATAAAAGAAAGAGAGGGTTGGGGAAAGAATTTGGACATGGGGATAATTTTCCCGGGCTCACAAAAATGAGCTCGTTCTAGGAAAAATAGAAAGAGGCATGAATCAAAGATTTAAATTCAACTCATTTGAATTTAATTCAAATGATTTGAATAGGAAGTGAGGGTTGGGAAGGTCCAAAAATGTTGAGAAATTAGGAGGAGCCTCGATAAATGGGAAAAGAAATATCGGCAAAGTTTGGGGGCCAAACTTGAAGTAGAAAGGGAGTGGGGATTTTGCAAGTGTGTTACGGTGAATTCCAAAAATGGAATATTTAATATAGCTCCCTAAATATCGGGAGGGTATGTTATAAAGAGAAGTCATCCTTCCCTCGATTTAAATGGATCGAAAAAAATCCATACGATTTATTTAGTTGAGTTTTAAAAATTAATGATATGATGGCATGATGCAATGCAAATGATGCAATGATGAATGCATCAAACAACTAGAACACACGGCGAAACTCGGAATAGCTGGAAGTCTCTGGAGCGTCGGTCTCGGGGCGTTACAATCATTTAGTGTTTTATAATCTAAACTACTTTGGATCATTAGCTGGTTTTCAAAGTGCATCTAGCTTCACATTTCTCAAGTTATATTGATTTCCGGAGTGCAAGTGCCTTCGTATTTTTTAAGTTAAATTTTCGCCCCTGGTAACTTGAATTCATGGATCCGCCACTGCACACAAATCATACACGCAGGCCACTACGAATTAAATGAAATGCAGGGACTTACGCTAGCTCGTTGTACAGGCTCACTACAGCTCTGCGTTCCATGTACAAGTCCATGTTACCACTGGCTTGGATGTGCAGGCCTTGTGCTCCTTGCATCCCCCTCTGCATTTTTGACATGGCGAATGGTTGATCAAATAAGAGGAATTGACCTTGCTATTGTACATGATAGATACTTACAAGGTTATACGGGTGTGCAGGATGTGTACCAGACCCCGTAGCGCCGTCATGCTTCAGCTAAAAATGATTTTGCTTGTTTCAGATGATATCTCCAGAAGAAATAAGAGTTAAAGTCAGAGTTGCATAGGCGTGTAAGCTAAGAGAGCAGTGAAAGGATATCCAAACATCATCGGAACAATGCATAAGGGAGTGATATGTGGATACCTAGTTTGGGTCGGCGTTTGGGCATGCTTGCCTAGCTAGAGTGCGGGTCACTTCAGAGCCGTTGAGGGTGATGCACTGGCATTGGCTGGCCACGCACGGATGCAGATCTTGAGTGGCAGCGGAGCGCTACGATGCGGTGGATGAGACCGTTGGTGAAGCCCCAACGGCTTCGGGAAGCGGAGGTGCGAGAATGTGCTCAGTGAAGTAGCCCCGGTGAGGTGGGAGATGGCGTCGGTGAAGCGCACCTGATGCAGTGGAAGTTGGTGTTTGTGAGGCAGGGCGGTTGTGGCGGCTGACATTGTCGGTGGACCACCCGGTGCGGTGGACGAGGGCATAGATGAAGTAGCTCCTGTGCGGTGGTGAAGCGTGACCGTCGTCTTCGTCGTCGTCATCCGGCACATAGGTGGGGAAAGAGACAATACGAGGGGCGATTCGAACTTTTCTTGGGTTGGCGGCGAATTAGGGATTTGGGAAATCTTGGCACGGAAGGGGACGGTGGAGAAGGAAGATTTTGCAGGGCTGGAATTGGGGCCGCCAGATATTTCAATCTGAAACATGGAAGCGCGAACTTATTTTGTCGTCGTTCTTTTTTTTGGGGGCGAGGGAGGGAGGAAGGGGTGGGTGGCTGGGTACTAGTGTCCATACGACACACGCGACCACCACGACACGACCCTGGTCTGCCTGATGCGCCTACATGCCCGTGTTTTCCTTGCAAATAATTAGTCATTCAAAACGAGATACTATAAATTAATTAATGAGGAGTTATTTGAATTAGAGTGTGTCACATAGCGATCTCCAATTCCTAACGTGGATTTCACATTTCATGGTATCCACGCTATTTTTTTTAATACAAATTCATATATTGAAAGCACATTTGCTCCCTGGGTGGTTTTGGTAATTAATGACAACATACTTTGTGGTTGGACTAATGCTTTTATCAAGTATGTTTCAGGAAATTCAATCACATTGGCATGGCAAAAGGACTGAAGACGTGGACCCCTCAAAATGCTAAGGCAAGCATTGGCAAAAGCTCAAGACTCCATTTTTTGGTTTAGTGATCCAAGATCACATTGAGTCCATAGGAAAGCCAATACTATTAAAAGGGGATGAGGTTATGATGATGATCTGGTTGCTCAAAGTGCTTAGTGATACATCTCCTAAACTATCAGCAACTTTCACTGCCATATACACTCATAAGTAATCTCGGTCCCACCGATATTCCAAACTCAGTCACACCAAGATGAACCACCTCAGCCATAAAGCCAAACCCTAGAAAACTCGGATTTTCCGATTCTGAACTCGGTCTCACCGAAATATGAGTTGCCAAGCTTCAGAACCTACATCATCAAATCGGTGTCACCGAGATGATGAAGTCGGTCCCACCGAAATTGGCATGCTCTTGTCATTGCACGAATCGGACTAACAGAGATTGTATTTTCGGTCCCACGAAAATCCCAACGTTCACATTATTTGAACTATCGGTCTCACCAAGTTGTCAACTTCGGTCCCACCGAGATTGGTCAAATGTGTGTAGCAGTTGGATTTTGTGTGGAGGCTATAAATACCCTCCACCCCTCTTCATTCGTGGAGAGAGCCATCGAAAGAACTACCACTCCTACCTTACATTTCGAGAAGAGAACTACCTACCCTTGTGTTGAGATCAAGTTGCTCCACTCCCACCATATGAAGCTTGATCTCTAGCCTTCCCAAGTTGCTTTCCACTCAATCCTTTCTTCCACCACAGCCAAATCGGTGAGGAGAGTTGAGTGTTGGGGAGATTATCATTTGAAGCACAAGAGCAAGGAGTTCATCATCATCAACAACATCTATTACCTTTTGGAGGGTGGTGCCTCCTAGATTGGTTAGGTGTCGCTTGGGAGCCTCCGTCAAGATGTGGAGTTGAACCAAGAAGTTTGTAAGGGCAAGGAGATTGCCTACTTCGTGAAGATCTACCCGAGTAAGGCTAGCCCTCCGTGGGCGTGAGCCATGATGGAATAGACAAGGTTGCTTCTTCGTGGACCCTTCGTGGGTGGAGCCCTCCGTGGACTCTCGCAGCCGTTACCCTCCGTGGGTTGAAGTCTCCATCAGCGTGGAAATGCGATAGCACCACCTATCGGAACCACGAGAAAAATCACCGCGTCTCCAAATTGCGTTTGATCTTCTCCACTTCTCTTTACTACTTGTGCAATTTACTTTCCGCTGCCCATACTCTAGAATTGCATGTGTAGTGTGCTACTTGACTTGTATGTTATGCAAAATCTACCAAAATCTGTCCTTGATAAAAGCAGAATTTTTATCTTGTCGAGTAGTCTAATCACCCCCTCTAGACACTCTCACCTTCTTGATCCTACAATTGGTATCGAGCTTTAGTCTCCATTGCTTTGGTTTACACACCATTGGAGGAAGATGGACGTGTCTACGTTTGGGAGTGTTAGCCATAGAGTGCCTATTCTTAATGGAGTGTCCTATAACTCGTGGAGGATTGAAATGCTTATTATCTTTAAGACATACAACTTGCATAAATATGTTGAAACCCCATATGTGCCTCCATTTGACCCTTGCACCCTACCATGGATGAAGAGCTTGATTTGCTTCGTAACCTTAGAACTGTAAATCTTATCATTAGAGGGTTACCCGATAACTTGCTTAAGCTCGTTACAAACTTTGAGTGCGCCTATGCTATGTGGAAGTTCTTGGAAGAACTTCATCAGGACTACTCTTTGAGAGGTCTTGATGAAATTCTATACAAGACTATTGAATTTGATATGATGCGCTTTAATGATCCCAACTTTGATAAATGCTTCTTTGAGCTTCATGATCTTATGAAAAGAAGGGTGATCCCGGTCTTATCAATGTTCTAATTAGAAATGCTCTTGTATTGCATTCGATGATTATTGTCACATTGACAAAACTAATGCAAGTTGTTATCAAATTGACCTAGGTGTTGATGATGAACAATCTATGGGTCAATATGATGATGAGCATGAGCATGATGATGATTACTCGATTCGGACACCGAGCTAGACAAGATCATGAAGAGTCTCAATCTTATGGAAATCGAGAGACTACATATCCGGTGGAAAAGAGTGGATTCTTGATAGTGGATGCACCGACCACATGACCGGAGACAAAGACATGTTTCGAGAGCTTGCAAAGAACGATGGTCCACGCATAAGTATGTGACTTTTGGAGACAACTCCAAGGGTAAGGTACTTGGCCTTGGTAAGGTGGCCATATCTCATGATAGCTCTATTCAAAATGTCATGCTTGTAGAATCGCTTGGATACAATTTACTTTCCGTGTCTAGATTAGCTGACTTTGGATTCAATGTGCTATTCATCAAGTAGATTGCCAAGTCTTTCGTCGTGACAATCATAACATGGCATTTACCGGTATCCGTAGAGGTGATCTATATATTGTTGATTTCACTAAGAAAGCCCAACCTAGAGCTTGCTTCATTGCTAAATCCGCTAAAGGTTGGTTATGGCATAGAAGGCTTGGACATGTTGGTATCGTAATCTAGACAAGCTAATCAAAGGTGATCATATTCTTGGCGTTAAAGATGTTTTCTTTGACAAAGATAGACTTTGTAGTGCTTGTCAAGCAGGAAAACAAGTAGGTGGAAGTCATCCCGTGAAGAACATCATGACCACAAGGAGACCGCTTGAGCTTCTTCATATGGATCTCTTGGTCCCAATGCTTACAAAAGCCTTGGTGGTAACTCCTTTGTTCTAGTTATAGTTGATGATTATTCCAGATTTACGTGGGTATTTTTCCTTGATGACAAATCGCAGGTTCGATGAATCTTCAAAACCTTTGCGAAAGGCCCAAAATCAATTTGAGGTGAAGATCAAGAAAGTTCGGAGTGACAATGGAGCGGAGTTCAAGAACGCCAATGTAGACTCTTTTCTCGATGAGGAAGGATTCTACATGAGTCCTCGACTACGTACAATCCTCAACAAAATGGAGTTGTTGAGAGGAAGAACGAGCAGCTCATAGAGATGGCGAGAACGATGCTTGATGAATACAAGACACGAAGCACTTTTGGGGGAAGCCGTCGAGACAGACTTGTCATGCTATCAACAGGCTTTATCTTCATAAGCTCCTCGGCAAGACATCATCTGAGCTCCTCACGGTAACAAACCCCAAGTGGGATACTTTCGTGTCTTTGGTTGAAATTCTATATCCTTGATAAGCATCGTCGGTCTAAATTTGCTCCTAAAACTCATGAAGGCTTTTTCTTGGTTATGGATCAAACTCCCACACCTACCGTGTCTACAATAATTTCACCGAAAGGTTGAAGAGGCGGTAGATGTGAAGTTTGATGAATCTAATGGCTCGCATAAGTAGAGCAAATGCCTATTGATGTAGGAGACAAGGACCCATCGGAAGCAATCCAAGATTTATCTATTGGAAAGATCCGTCCCATGGAAGTGAAGGAGAGTACCTCATCTACATATGTGGAGCCCCCTACCTCACGGCAAGATGAACCTCAAGGCAACATGGAGGCCTCCACAAGTGGAACTCATCAAGATGAGGAAGTGCAACAAGAAGATCCACCACAACCTCCTTCTCCACCGCCTCAAGACAACACCAACAACAATGAAGAAGAAGAAGAGGAAGATGAAGATGATGAGGAAGCTCAGCCACAACCTCAACAAAAGCTATCCCGAGTCCGAGCAAGAATCAAGAAAAATCATCCCGTGGAACAAATGATGAACGACATCAACTCCGGGAGAATTACTCGCTCTACAACTCGCTTAGCTAACTTTTGTGAGCATTACTCATTTATCTCTAGCATTGAACCTATGAAGGTAGAAGAAGCACTTGAAGACCCGGATTGGGTGAACGCTATGCACGAAGAACTTCAAAACTTTGAGAGGAACAAGGTATGGACTTTGGTAGAGAAGCCCAAGGATGATCAAAACGTCATTGGAACCAAATGGGTGTTTCGGAACAAGCAAGATGAAGATGGACAAGTCATCCGCAACAAGGCTCGTCTCATAGCTCAAGGTTACACACAAGTCGAAGGTATGGACTATGGTGAGACCTATGCCCCCGTTGCTAGACTTGAGTCCATTCGCATTCTTCTTGCTTATGCCAATCACCATGATATTACTCTCTATCAAATGGATATTAAAAGTGCTTTCCTAAATGGTGAAATTGAGGAGGAAGTATTTGTGAAACAACCTCCGGTTGTGAATCCCAAAAGCCTAATCATGTTTACAAGTTGCACAAAGCTCTTTATGGTCTTAAACAAGCTCCTAGAGCTTGGTACAAATCTTGACTAGCTTTCTTCTTGAAAAAGGCTTTGAGATTGGAAAGATAGATTCAACGCTGTTCACGAAAAGGGTTGATGGTGAACTATTTGTGTGCCAAATATATGTTGATGATATTATCTTTGGTTCAACTAACCCTCATTTTAGCGAGAAGTTTGGAAAGCTCATGTCGGAGAAGTACGAGATGTCCATGATGAGTGAACTCAAATTCTTCCTTGGGTTGCAAATCAAGCAATCTAAGGAGGGTACCTTTGTCTCACAAACAAAGTACACCAAGGATCTCTTCAAGAAGTTCAACATGCAAGAAAGCAAAGGTATGAGAACCCCATGCCTACAAGTGGACATAATGACTTGACAAAAGATGGAGAACCCGTTGATCAAAAGGTTTACCGATCTATGATTGGTTCTCTACTATATCTCTGTGCTTCTCGTCGACATAATGTTGAGTGTATGCATGTGTGCTCGATATCAAGCAGCCCCTAAAGAATGTCATCTTAAAGCTGTTAAAAGGATTGTGAGATATTTGACACACACACCAAACTTTGGCATTTGGTATCCTAAGAGGGCCTCTTTCGACCTTGTTGGCTATTCCGACTCGGACTATGCGGTGGAGGGGTTGATAGAAAGTCAACTTCGGTGCGTGTCAATTCCTTGGTCGATCCCTTGTATCTTGGTCCTCCAAGAAACAAAATTGAGTATCATTATCCCTTGCGAAGCGAGAATATATTGCTGCTGGTTCATGTTGTGCTCAATTGCTATGGATGACACAAGCGCTTAAGGATTATGGGATACATGTGAGACATGTTCCTTGCTTTGTGACAATGAGAGTGCGATTAAGATTGGACACAATCCGTGCAACACTCTCGAGCGAAACATATTGAAGTTCGTCACCATTTTATTCGTGATCACATTGCCAAGGGTGACATCAATCTTAAGCATGTTCGTCTTGACAAACAACTCATCGATATATTTACAAAACCTCTTGATGAGAAGGTGTTTTGTAAGCAAGGAGTGAGTTGAACATCATTGATGCTTCAAACTTGGAGTGAAAACTCCATTGATGCATGCAAGGCATGAGCCCACTTGACTAATCCTTGATATTTCTCTTATGATGATGATCATATGTCTTGGACACATTTGCCCCCTTGTATTGCATCTAACTCCTTGCGGTACTTGGATGATCTACATTCCACAAGATTACCACACACTCAAATCATGAGTAATCTTGTCATTGACCAAGTATCTAGCCCTTTGGGATGTTGAGTTCAAGGAACACAATTCCACATATCCTTTTGACATCTTATACATCTAGTATTTCACTCTTGTCATCTTGGATATCCTTGAGTATTTCCTTGCTTGCCTAACCCATGTAGGAAGATGAACTACACAAGTGGAAATGGCGCCCAACTTCACATTCAATGAGCACCTACATCAAGTTCACCTACATGAGCAAAGCAACAACAAGCCCAAGGTATGTTCTTCACATCTTTAAGGAGCTTTGCTCAAAGTCATGAGTACAAGCATCTTCATAAGATGTGATCACATCGAATGCTTAATCGAAAAATGGCAACCCCATTTTGAGCTTAAATGATGAGTATGACCTATGATCAAATGTCCTCATTTGACTCCTAAGTCAATATACTCAAACATAGGTGACCTTGTCGCCGACCTTTATCTAGATGAAGTACATATGTTTTGGAGTCTTTCTATTTTCTCTTATGTTCTCTCATTGAAAAAAAAACTTCATCTAGGAATCTTTTTCATTTCTATTCTTCTGTCTTTGTGAATATCCTTTTGGCTCTGATCCATTCCTCGAAAATCATTCACAAATTCATTGCAAATCCTTTGAAACATTCCTCGCAAAGTGAGCTGAATTATTTCTGTATTTCCTTGGAATTAAACTCGGCGTCACCAATTTAAAAATTTCGGTCTGACCGAAAAGGATCTACTCTAAGTCCATGACTTTCGGACCCACCGATCCATCTTAATTCGGTGTCACCGATTTATTTCTTTCAGGATATCATCTTCTGCAGCTCCACTCAATGATTCTCTATGCATGTTCCTTATTGCCCTGTTGTGATTCTTAAGGATCCCACTTTTTTCCATCTTCCCTGGCCTTCCTAGTTTGCTGTCCTTTTCGGCACTTGATGTCAAAGGGGGACAAGACTTAGGGGGAGAAGAGAAGATTTAGAGGGAGAAGAAGAGCAATCTTACCTTAAGGGGGAGAGAATCACATCAAAGCTTTGCCGTGTTTCACATTGGACATTACAATTGGCATTATTCTCATTTGGCATCATTCTTTTGATTTTGCTCTTTCCATCAAACCCCTTGATCTGAGAAAACTCAAAGGGAGAGGAACCTTCACAATTGATATCTTATGGAAAGCAAAATCTCTCAGAGTTCATTGAAAATCTTTTAGTTTCGGAGACATGTTTGCTGATTCAAGCTTGTGCTCAGTATGAGACACTCTTTATACATGTCATCCCTGGCTTGGTACTCTTGATGTTCTTGCAGTTGGTTGAAGAAATACTCTTGTGTTATCTAACCTTGTTTTCCCAAGTTTATCTCTTCAGGCACAATGCCAAGGAACCTCAAGGTAAGTATATGCACTTTGCAGAATGTGCATGATGGTGACTTGCTTGTGAATACTTGTTTGCAAGAAATCACCATGCACATATGCATTATCACTCACTTCTTTTCATCTGCTCTGATGCATATAGCCAAGCTGCATGTAGCACATCTTGCCTTTCTCTCTTGTGTGCTTGTGGTAGTCCAAAACCATAATTTATGAAAATCTTGCACACTTGTAGGGGGAGACTGTGTACTACATGTTTGTCAAAGCTTTCGTGATAATTCTGTCTTTCTTTCAATAAGCTTTGATGTCTTGTTTAGTGTGTTGCCATCAATTACCAAAAAGGGGGAGATTGAAAGCACATTTGCTCCCTGGGTGGTTTTGGTAATTAATGACAACATACTTTGTGGTTGGACTAATGCTTTTATCAAGTATGTTTCAGGAAATTCAATCACATTGGCATGGCAAAAGGACTGAAGAGGTGGACCCTCAAAATGCTAAGGCAAGCATTGGCAAAAGCTCAAGACTCCATTTTCGGTTTAGTGATCCAAGATCACATTGAGTCCATAGGAAAGCCGATACTATTAAAAGGGATGAGGTTATGATGATGATCTGGTTGCTCAAAGTGCTTAGTGATACATCTCCTAAACTATCAGCAACTTTCACGCCATATACACTCATAAGTAATCTCGGTCCCACCGATATTCCAAACTCAGTCACCGAGATGAACCACCTCAGCCATAAAGCCAAACCCTAGAAAACTCGGATTTTCCGATTCGAACTCGGTCTCACGAAATATGAGTTGCCAAGCTTCAGAACCTTACATCATCAAATCGGTGTCACCGAGATGATGAAGTCGGTCCCACCGAAATTGGCATGCTCTTGTCATTGCACGAATCGGACTAACCGAGATTGTATTTTCGGTCCCACGAAAATCCCAACGTTCACATTATTTGAACTATCGGTCTCACCGAGTTGTCAACTTCGGTCCCACCGAGATTGGTCAAATGTGTGTAGCGGTTGGATTTTGTGTGGAGGCTATAAATACCCTCCACCCCTCTTCATTCGTGGAGAGAGCCATCGAAAGAACTACCACTCCTACCTTACATTTACGAAGAGAACTACCTACCCTTGTGTTGAGATCAAGTTGCTCCACTCCCACCATATGAAGCTTGATCTCTAGCCTTCCCAAGTTGCTTTCCACTCAATCCTTTCTTCCACCACAGCCAAATCGGTGAGGAGAGTTGAGTGTTGGGGAGATTATCATTTGAAGCACAAGAGCAAGGAGTTCATCATCATCAACAACATCTATTACCTTTTGGAGGTGGTGCCTCCTAGATTGGTTAGGTGTCGCTTGGGAGCCTCCGTCAAGATGTGGAGTTGAACCAAGAAGTTTGTAAGGGCAAGGAGATTGCCTACTTCGTGAAGATCTACCCGAGTAAGGCTAGCCCTCCGTGGGCGTGAGGCCATGATGGAATAGACAAGGTTGCTTCTTCGTGGACCCTTCGTGGGTGGAGCCCTTCGTGGACTCTCGCCGTTACCCTCCGTGGGTTGAAGTCTCCATCAGCGTGGAAATGCGATAGCACCACCTATCGGAACCACGAGAAAAATCACCGCGTCTCCAAATTGCGTTTGATCTTCTCCACTTCTCTTTACTACTTGTGCAATTTACTTTCCGCTGCCCATACTCTAGAATTGCATGTGTAGTGTGCTACTTGACTTGTATGTTATGCAAAATCTGCCAAAATCTGTCCTTGATAAAAGACGGAATTTTTATCTTGTCGAGTAGTCTAATCACCCCCCCTCTAGACACTCTCACCTTCTTCGATCCTACATATATATATGATGAACACCATGGTAGTGAGAAAACTTTGGATGGACTCAAACATATTACCTACAAAATAGCACAACAATCAAGTCAATGTCAACTTTTCCAAACCTAGTATGGCACAAATTCGAAATAATTACCCATATGCATGGTCCTCAGTTCAAATCTTACAATGTATACTAAATTAAAACATCAATATTAAGTCTTGTACTATCTACATTCAAATGTTGTTTTTAGCCCCCCCCCTCGGCACACACGCTACATACTTCCTGTATCGGTCAATCTCCCTCTCCTAACCACCTTAGGAACCTATCGGTTTCTGACACACGTTTATTCTTTCTCTCCATGTTTCGATCTCTAACTCTCTCAACTACACAACCCCCTTTTTTCACTCTGTTACCAAATGTATCTACCTCACACACCCGCCATTGCACCCCATGCCGAGCTCTCTCCCTCTCTCCCTCCCACCCTCTCTCGCTAGATACATGCATTGCCTATCTAGCCCCCCAACCTCTCGTCTGCACGCACGCTCGTTGTCTATCTAGGTCACTCCCTCGAGACTGTCTCACTCTTTCTTCCACACGGCAGGCCACACTCGCTCAATCTCGCTCTCTTTATGTGAGTCTCGATTAACCTCGCTTTCTTTCACACGCAAATGATATCTCTACCTGTTCGGGCCTCGATCGTTACACTCTATATATACTCTCTCACGCAGATTGTCTATCTAGGTCAGTCCATCCAAGCCACCCCCACTGTCGGTGTACTAAGGTAGGGGTACCTCATTACCCCAACTTGTGCACGGCGATTCTTGACTTCCAGCAGCGGGGTCTACCACGTGCTCACCGGAGACCTTCCTGCTCCATATCAAACCATTCAAGAACAAAGTGTACGAGACAGAAGATCGAGACCCCGGCAAGCGGAGCTTGCCGGGAAGGCCGTTCCAGGCTCAAGGTTACATCACTCACGCAAGGCCCCGGTGAGAGGAGCTCGCCGGGAAGGCAAGAAGATTACATCATAGAAGACACGCCTCGGTGCTGCATGCGTCCCGGCAAAGGCCCGGGGAGCGACAAGTTACAGAGCCCGGCAAGCTCCCGGGCCCGGCAAGATCAAGACCCCGGCAAGGTGCTTGCCGGGAGAGTTGCGCTGTGTGCCCGCGCTCCAGCTCATCAGCCCACGCGTCGCCACAGGGCTGTCTGAGGGGAGCGTGGCGGATGGCTGTGCAGACTGGGGGACACGGTGGCACTTCACGGTGGTGGATCCATCGCCGTGGCAGACGGAGACGCTAGGGCGGGAGCTTTTGGGGTCGACGGCGACGGGCTTTAAATGCCCTTGTCCCCCACTGTCAAAGTAGGTGGCGACCACTTTGTTCACGCTTTGTAGCTTCACTTTGTTCGCCTTTGTTCCAACTACCACCTCTTTTACATTTTACCCCTTCCTCCTCGTTGACACTGTCGGTGACCCCTTGCACTATAAAGGAGGCCCATGCACAACGTGAGGGAGGTTCGAACCTTCGCGACTCTCTCGCTCGGTGTAGCTGCTACTGTAGCTCTTCAAGCTCCCGAGCTCAATACCACCAAAGCAGCAGTAGGGGTGTTATCTCTCCGGAGAGCCCCGAAGCTGGGTAAAAATCCGCCCGCGTGCTCGCCTCGATCTGCTCTCTGTGCTCCCTCCGCCCTCGTACCACACAGACAAGGGGCCCCGGCCCCATAGGTGTTCGTGGCGGGCAGCTCTCTCCCCCGACATCTTTGGCGCACCAGGTAGGGGGCGTCGAGGTGGTGCGGACCTGATCCGGCGTTCGCGCGGGCGCGCTCTTCATCAACCTCTCCAGTTTCATCAGCAACTTCGTCAACAATTGCGCCATGACCCCGAAGAAGAAGCCTTCGGAGGTTGGAGGCCCGTCTGCGTCCCATCCGCCGCCACCGGAGCCAACGGTGGGCGGAGGAGACGCCGTCGGAAGGGTGGTCGCCGGCGAGGACACTCGCGGCGCCACCAGATCCAAAGACAGGACGGATGACCGCGCCTCGGTCTCCGTGGACCCGCGTCCATCTCAGCACAAGACCAAAATCTTCAAACACGCCCGACGAGCGAAAGTGCAGAACCCAGACTTGCGCTGGGGGCTGCTCCTCAGAACAGCACACAAGTCCGGCAAGGCCAGCTCTGGGGCCCACTCCGGCAATCGCACCTCTTCGAAATGCTGCGCTGCCGTCGAGAACGTTCCGTCGAGCTCCACCGGCAAGTGCGAGGAAGCAAAGACAGATCAGCCAAAGATCAAGTCCGGCAGGAACAGCTCTGGTGCCTACTCCGGCAACCGCGCCTCTTCGGAGTGCTGCGCTGCCGTCGAGGACGCACCATCGAGCCCCGCCGGCAAGTGCAAAAAGGCAAAGGCAAACGGCAAGTGCTCTGGGGCCCACTCCGGCAACCGCACCTCTTCGGAGTGCTGCGCTGCCGTCGAAGACGTCCCGTCGAGCTTCACCGGCAAGCGCGAGGAAAGCTCTGGTGCTCACTCCGGCAGGCGCGCCTCCCCGGAGGGCTGCACTGCCGTCGAGGGCGCGCCGTCGAGCCCCGCCGACCGGAAATTGCCAAGCTCCGAACCTGAGAATCCATACCCTGTATGAGGGAGGTTGCGCCGTCGGGTCGTCTTGAGTCCACTCGACGATAAAAGCCCGCCGCAACCAGCCCGACAAGTCCTTCCCGCCGGGGACTACACCGCCAGCGAGCCGCTGATGCCCTGCGCTCAGCAAGCATGGTTGCGCTGGTGGACTCCCCGAAAGCGCAAGGACGAGAACATACATGGGGAAAGGATCGGGGGAGGAGTACGGCCTCGACGAATTGTTGGAGATAAAAAAGCTAAGTTGTCCAAGCTTTTATGCAGAGCACTACTTAGTTCCATACTTTTTATGTTATGTTCCTCCTACTTTCGTTCTTTGTACGCAATACCTGTGCACGGAGGAGCCTACCCGTGGGTAGCCGCACCCTTATCTTGCTTCCGAGCATACTCAACGATTTAAGTGAGCTGCGCTAAGTGTCGCGCCCTTGGTTTCGTTTTCGAGTCCGCTCAGCAAGCTAAGTGCATTGCGACTAGCCGCGGCAAGGTTGCTTGCCGGTAGGACCTTGGCCAGCAGGCTGCTTCGAGTTCAGCATCTCAGCGCCCGCGACAAGGGCCCCTTTGCCGGCAAGTTTCCCTAAAAGCGTAGGGTAAAAGCGCACAAAGGGCGTAAAGTAGGGGGCGTAACATAGCAAGCTCTGCCGTGAAATGCCCTTCGTATGAGAAACTTGTGCGCGGAGGAGCCAGGTCGTGGTCCAGTTGCGCCCTTGGTTTGTTTCCGAGTCCGCTCAATAAACTCAAGTCTTGTAAGAAACTGCCCCAACAAGGTTGCTTGCGGAAGCAACACCGCCCGGTGAACTCTTGATGTCCACGACTCAACAAGCGTGTTCGCACCGGCAAGCTTACCGAAAGCGTAGAGTATAAACATACGAAGGGCAAGGCACGGTATCGTATTGCAAAGTCGCATAGAAAGGATTTATATGCATATACATGTAAATAATGAAACTGTTGCAGACCTATCTCAGCTGTTTCCATGGCTGAAATTGCATCAACAAGGAGAAACCAGAAGAGCACACCAGCACCTGGATTTTCGCAGAGCCAGAGTTGCCGGGGGCTGCGAGTGCCAAGATTCCTTCCCAGCCGAGATAATAGCTCCGACAAGCTAGAGTTGCCGGGGCTGTGATATCAGATAAGTTTTTCATCCCTCTTCATGTATCCTCTTATGGACTGGAGGATGCGAGGCCGTGTCCTTGAACGAGCGTGCCTTGTATGGAAAAACCCGTGCGCGAAGGAGCCAGGCCGCGGCCCAGTTGCACCCTTATCTCGTTTTCGAGCATGCTCAACGACTTAAGTGAGCTGCGCAAAGTGTCGCGCCCTTGTTTCGTTTCCGAGCACGCTCAACGATTTAAGTAAGCTGCGATAAGTATCGCGCCCTTGTTTTGTTTCCGAGTCCGCTCAACAAACACAAGTGTGCTGCAACTGGCCCGGCGAGGTTGCTTGCCGGAGGCAACACCGCCAGCAGGCTGCTGATGTCCCGCACTCAGCAAGCGTGTTCGCACCGGCAAGCTCCCCGGGGGCGTAGGGTGTGAACATACAAGGCACGAAGTCAAGTAAAGGACTCGGTCCGGCAAGCATTCCTTTCTTTTCATTGAAAAACATCCTAGTTTAATACAAGTCCATAGAGGATGAAAAACATGATAGAGAGGATTACAAGTTTTAAATGCAGCTAAGGCCCAAGGGCTTACAAATTAGAAGATAAGATGCCCGTGATCCCTCTCATGTTTCTCTTTTCAGGAGTTCAGGAGGTAGGTCAAGGAGTCCCCGGCAAGAGAAGCTTGCCGGGGAGGGCGAAAGGGGCGCCTAGGAGAGCTACGGGCGCGAAGACACCAAGAGAACTTCGGGGCCGGCCGGGAGCTTGGCGGAGGCAGGCGTCGGAGGCGAGCTTGAAGGCGAGGTGGTGGAGCGTCGGCCGCTGCCGAGGGCTCCTCGCCTCAGACTCGGCGAACGGCCTTGCCCCCCCCCTCTTCCTCTTCAAGCAGCCTCCCTCGCCGGCCGCCCAAGAAGGCGGCCCGGGGAGTTCAAGGGCGGCGACCGGATGATGGGGTCGCTGGTGGCGCGCGAGGCAGCGTCCGACGCCTAGTCGGACCCGCCATCCCCCTCGTCGCCGTTGTCGCTCCCCTCCTCATCACTCTCGCTCGAGGAGGGGCCTTCGCTATCGGAGGAGCTGTCCACGCAGCATCTCGCCCGGGTCCCGGAGTCCCCGAAGACCTTGACGGCGAGAAGGTCGCCCTCCATTAACTTGAAATGGAGGGTAAACCCCGCCGTCAAGCTGTGGATCCGGGCGAACGTCTTCCACCCTCGGTCGAAGTACATCACGCCGGGGGCTGGAGACACGACACTCACTCGAGTGCCGCTGATCCCACAGCCCCTCATGCGCAACTCCATCACCTCGGGCGGATCCGGTTCCATCGCGCTCGCGAACGGGGCCGGCAACCGGAGGCGGCGTCGAGGCGCTCGGCGCAGCTTGATGAAGAACTCCCAGGGATCGTCTCCAGTATGGACCGCCTCGAGGACAGGGGCTGCCGGAGGAGACGGGGGAGGCACATCGCCACGACCGCCTCTCCCCCGACCGCCTCGGCCACGTCCTCGGCCTCGTCCGCGACCTCGCCCTCTCCCTCTTCCTCTCGTGGCCGGCTCCACCGCCACGGGCGCGGGATAGGGAGAGGTGCGCTGCCTGGAGGCGACCCTCGCTGCCACTGTCGAAGAACTAGGATTTCCCCTTCCATGGCAGAAAGAGGAACGGAAGCTGAAGACGAAGGGAGGAGATGAAGTGTGAGACCATCGTGCTCCCCTTCCGCCCTTTTTAAAGGGCGAGGTGGGGACACCACCGCCCCGCCCGGCCAATCGGGAAGCGAGGAGGACAGAGGAGCGGGGCCGACTCACCATCTCCGCCCGTGACGGCTCGGTCTCCCACCTTCGCCGCCCACGGCCCCCGTGCATGCGGGCCGCGTGGCGAAAAAGCGGAGCCGGAGCGACGGGTGAAGTGACCTCGCCCTGCACCACGATCACGGGAGTGGATGCCCTGAAGACCGCATGCGTCGCCCACGCCTCCCACGACGCCGCAATCGATGCGTGCCGTTGCGGGGGGATGCGGCAGATGCGGAAGTGGATTCAACGCGCCGTGGGCCGCGTGTGCCCGTGCACTGTTATGGGCCTGGCCCAACAGTGCTCGGCACCGTGTGGCCCAGCCGGGGCTCTGTCGGTGTACTAAGGTAGGGGTACCTCATTACCCCAACTTGTGCACGGGCAGTTGCAGCTTCCCGCGGCAGGGTCTACCACGTGCTCACCGGAGACCTTCCTGCTCCATATCAAACCATTCAAGAACAAAGTGTACGAGACAGAAGATCGAGACCCCGGCAAGCGGAGCTTGCCGGGAAGGTCGTTCCAGGCTCAAGGTTACATCACTCACGCAAGGCCCCGGCGAGAGGAGCTCGCCGGGAAGGCAAGAAGATTACATCATAGAAGACACGCCTCGGCGCTGCATGCGTCCCGGCAAAGGCCCGGGGAGCGACAAGTTACAGAGCCCGGCAAGCTCCCGGGCCCGGCAAGATCAAGACCCGGCAAGGTGCTTGCCGGGAGAGTTCTGTTGTGTGCCCGCGCTCCAGCTCATCAGCCCACGCGTGCCATACAGGGCTGTCTGAGGGGACGCGTGGCGGATGGCTGTGCAGCCTGGGGGACACGGTGGCACTTCACGGTGGTGGATCCATCGCCGTGGCAGACGGAGACGCTAGGGCGGGAGCTTTTGGGGTCGACGGCGACGGGCATTAAATGCCCTTGTCCCCCACTGTCAAAGTAGGTGGCGACCACTGTTCACGCACTGTAGCTTCACTGTTCCCGCACTGTTCCAACTACCACCTCTTTTACATTTTTACCCCTTCCTCCTACGTTGACACCTGTCGGTGACCCCTTGCACTATAAAAGGAGGCCCATGCACAACGTGAGGGAGGTTCGAACCCTTCGCGACTCTCTCGCTCGGTGTAGCTGCTACTGTAGCTCTTCAAGCTCCCGAGCTCAATACCACCAAAGCAGCAGTAGGGGTGTTATCTCTCCGGAGAGCCCCGAAGCTGGGTAAAAATCCGCCCGCGTGCTCGCCTCGATCTGCTCTCTGTGCTCCCTCCGCCCTCGTACCACACAGACAAGGGGCCCCGGCCCCATAGGTGTTCGTGGCGGGCAGCTCTCTCCCCCGACACCCACTCTTTCAACCTCATGGCAGGCCACGCTCACTCAATCTCTCTCTCTCCCTCTCTCTCTCTCTCACTCGATTGACCTTGCTCTTTCTCGGATACAAACGGTATATCTCCATGGTTGAGCCCAATTCGACATATTCATATTGTATGCTCTCTCACGCACATTGTCTATCTAGGTCACTCTCTCCAACCCGTCTCACTCTTTCGATCGCACGATGACCCACACTCGCTCAATCTCACTCCCTTTATATATGTAATCGATTGACCTTGCTTCCTCCCACGCACAAAATATATCTACATGTATGTAACTGGATCATCACTCAAGATCTATCTTACAGCCCTTGATAACCCACAAGTGTAGGGGATCGCAACAGCTTTCGAGGGTAAAGTATTCAACCCAAATTTATTGATTCGACACAAGGGGAGCCAAAGAATATTCTTGAGTATTAGCAGTTGAGTTGTCAATTCAACCACACCTGGATAACTTAGTATCTGCAGCAAAGTATTTAGTAGCAAAAGTGGTATGATAATAAAGGTAACGGTGGCAAAAGTAAAGATAACTGTTTTTGGGTTTTTGTAGTGATTGTAACAATAGCAACGGAAAAGTAAATAAGCGAAGAACAATATGTGAAAAGCTCGTAGGCAATGGATCAGTGATGGATAATTATGCCGGATGCGATTCCTCATGTAATAGCTATAACATAGGGTGACACAGAACTAGCTCCAATTCATCAATGTAATGTAGGCATGTATTCCGTAAATAGTCATATGTGCTTATGGAAAAGAACTTGCATGACATCTTTTGTCCTACCCTCCGTGGCAGCGGTTCCTACCGAAACTAAGGGATATTAAGGCCTCCTTTTAATAGAGAACCGAACAAAGCATTAGCACATAGTGAATACATGAACTCCTCAAACTCTGTCATCACGAGAAGTATCCCGATTGTTGTCACTTCGGGGTTGTCGGATCATAACACATAATAGGTGACTATAGACTTGCAAGATAGGATCAAGAACACACATATATTCATGAAAACATAATAGGTTCAAATCTGAAATCATGGCACTGGGGCCCTAGTGACAAGCATTAAGCATAGCAAAGTCATAGCAACATCAATCTCAGAACATAGTGGATACTAGGGATCAAACCCTAACAAAACTAACTTGATTACATGGTAAATCTCATCCAACCCATCACCGTCTAGCAAGTATACGATGGAATTACTCACGCACGGCGGTGAGCATCATGAAATTGGTGATGCAGGATGGTTGATGATGACGACGGCGACAAATCCCCCTCTCCGTAGCCTTGAACGGACCCCAGATCAGCCCTCCCGAGAAAGGTTAGGGCTTGGCGGCGACTCCGTGTCGTAAAACGCGATGAAACTTTTTTTTTTGACTTGAAGACTGCAGGGCGTACACCCCACAGCATTTTATTGAAAGCAAGGCAAAACAGAATAATTACAAGGTGTTCCTCGAATTGAGGAAAGAAAGCAAAGAAAGAAAAAAGAAAAAGAACAGCAAAAGTAAACTATACAGAAGAAAGAAAGGATGTACAGAGAAAGAGTATAGACACTCCCTTCAAGGGGGAAGGAAATCAATCCATTTTAGTAGAGCATCCTTGTGCTTCGCTTGATTCTGTGAGAAAGCGAGTGAGGTCATGAATGAATCCAGATCTCCATGCTCGAAGGAGGGAGTGATGTTCTGAATGCCTGTCATTTCGACTTTCGGATATTCCACCGGTCGATAAACACCACTTGAAGAAAGAAAGGCTCTTTGAATTCCTTCTTTGCATGCAATGCAATATCCACCATATCTCGATTTGTCTTTCCATGGGATCTGCAAATAAACCCAAACACGAACACTGAAATTGCACTGGAAGAAAAGATGATTTCTGTCTTCCAAGGCCCTTGTTGGGCAAAGAACACACTGTGGCCCATCATGAATCCTCCACTTCCTTCTTTGAATCATATCCTTGGTATTAATCCTGTCCATTATGACTAACCAGGCAAACATTTTAATTGACATTGTGCAGCAACTCTTCCAAATCCAACTCAAAAGGGGGTTTGAGACCATAGGCTGGTAAGCAAATTCATAAAACCTTTTTGCAGTATAGGTTGATTGCTTTCCATGCCTCCATGTCCAGATATCACTACCACTGGAATCCAGAATGAAAGAGCTCATAAGTGACTCAAGCTGCTGAAGCTCTTGATGAGCTTGGTGAGTGAGTGGCAGGAAGAACAGATCCTCCAAAGAATCAACCTGAAAGACTTCTTTAACTGAAAGTTGTTTCTGTAGACAAAATGAATACAGCCTAGGAAACCTTTCCAGAAGAGGCATTTGACTGTTCCCAATTTGCCAGTGATCAGCCCAGAAAAAAACAGTGTCACCTCTGTGAACATGAACTCCAGTAACTGCTCTGAAAGAGTCCATTAACTTGCAAACATCTTTCCACCAGAAAGAGCCACATAGGGTGGTGCCATGGGGGATTTGCTCAAAGTAATATGAGTCCCAAATTAAATGAACCCAAGGCACATCCATTTTGTTGTAGAATTTGTTGAGAAACTTCAATATGAGCTTGGTTTTGCAACCCCAGATTTAAGATTCCAAGCCCCCCCTTTGCCTTGGGCCTGCAAACCAGAGGCCAAGCAGCTAAAGAGTGGCCCTTCTCCTGCCCATATTTCCTCCATAAACACTGCCTTTGTATCCTTTCAAGTTGTTTTAAAATACCTTGAGGGATTGATAGGGTACAAAGGAAGAAAATAGGCAAAGAAGAGATTACAGAATTAACAAGCTGCAACCTGCTTCCTTGGGGCAAGAACCAAGAACTTCTTTGTCAATCTCCTTTCCATACAGATCCACCAAGGGAAGAAGATCCACAATTTTTGGCCTAGTGGTTCCAACAGGGAGCCCCAGATATGTGAATGGCATCATTCCTAATTTACAGCCAAAAAAAGCAGCAAGCTCAGTAGCCATCAGATCAGTCACATTAATGGGATACATTGAAGATTTGTGGAAGTTAATCTGCAAACCAGTGGCCTCAGAAAAGGAGTGTAACACTGATTTCAGAGCCCCCAAATGATCCCTATCAGCCTTTAAGAACAGCAGTGTGTCATCAGCATACTGTACCACTGGAAAATCAGGGTCATGATTTGACAGAGGCCTGCTTATTAAACCCTGGTTTAGCAGATTATTGATCGAGTGCGCAAAAGATCGTGACAATAACAAAAAGCAAAGGAGACACTGGGTCCCCTTGTTTAACTCCACATTTACATTTGAAATGCTTGCCAGGCACTCCATTAAGGAGGATAGAGGAAGTGCCAGAAGACAAAATCTGTTTGACCCATGTAATCCATTTATTGTCAAAACCCTTAGCAGCAAGAATCCTCGTAATAGCTTCATGTTGGATGGAATCAAAAGCCTTTTCAAAATCCAACTTAAGCAGAATTATGGGCTGCTTAGACTGGTTACATTGGTGGATGTACTCAAATGTCCATGCAAGACAGTCTGAATTGTTCTTGATTTTGAAGCCATCTTGGTTTTATGAATACATCGATGATTTCTGTTGGAATCTATTAGCAGCCAGCTTGGTAAGAAATTTTAAACCAACACTTGTTAAAGAAATAGGTCTAAAATCTCCTACCCCTCAGGGATTGATTTTTGGTATCGAGTGATATATGCATCATTCAGATTTTCCAATCAAGCAAGATCAAAGATGAAAATCATGCACTAACTGGATAAAGTCAGAAGAAACTATTGGCCAGCATTTCTTAAGAAAGAGACCATTAAAACCATCTGGGCCAGGTGCCTTATCAGTGGGCATATCATTGATCACCTGTTCAATCTCCTTAATCTCAAAGGGTTTTGTGAGTACCTCCAATCCCTGCACCCTTGGTATTAGAGATAGAATGTTCTCCTCCAACACAATTGGCCTAACCATTCCCATTCTGTTCTTGAAGGCACTCAAGAATTCCTTGGCCATAACCTCATGGTTAGAAGAGACAGATCCATCAGCTAGCTTCAGACTAGCAATAGAATTTTTCCTGTATCTCTCAGTTGCCATTGCCTGAAAGAATTTTGAATTCTCCTCACCAACTTTGATGTACCTGATAGTACATCTCTTCCTCCAGTAGAGATATTGCATGTGAAGCAGATGCTCATGGTGCAGCTTTATGATTTTTCTGAAATTACTTTCTGGCCTAGATAGCTGCCTCATGTCCTCAAGGTTATCCAACCAAAGAATTACCCAGTTGCATTTTTCGATCAGACACTTAATGTGAGATAATCCTTTTTGCCATTTCTTCAAAGCATAGCGTAAAGCCTTCATCTTATCAACAATGATTGCTGAAATATGATTCTTACTAGAGGGACGATTCCAAACTTCCTTCACACAATCAAAAAAACCTGGCTGATGAACCCAAAAATTTTCAAACCTGAAAATGTGTGCCTTTGGGATGGAAGTGCTAATGCTGACAAGACAGGGCACATGATCAGACGCAGTTTTTGCCAAGGGGGTCACCTGTGTCATAGGATAAGAGTTAATCCAAGAGGCGTATGAACACCCAATGAGCTGCTCCAGAGAGGAGAATCCACGCATATTGGACCAAGTAAACCGTCGCCTTTTAAAGGTAGCTCTAGGAGTCCCAAATGGCCAATAATTTCATTGAAGATAAACATGTCATTTATGTCACCACAGGAGGTTTCTATTATCCATGCAGCGAATGAAATTGAAATCTCCCATTAGCATCCACATTGGCGGGATCAATGTCCAAATTGTAAATCCAGAAACAAACTCATCTTCGAGCTGCCCTTGACAGGACCATAAATATTTACTAGGAACCATTTCTCATTGTTATATACGGATGTAAAGCGCATGACAATAGCGTATGGTTTAACCTCTAATAAGGAACCTCGAAACACATCGGAGCGCCAAAGCGATCATGACCCCGAGGCGCCTAGAGGGTGATTCAACAAATTGATCAAAACCAGCAGGGCATATTGCTTTCATAGTTGCCCGATCACAGGAAGATAGTTTGGTTTCTTGCAGGCAAACTACTGAACACTGACTTTCAGTCACTTTTCCTCTAACTGCACGCTGTCTCGTATCCGAATTCAAACCACAGACATTCCAACACAAGATCTTCCAACTACGCGATGTTACTCGATTCATGGATGACCAAATAGCATAAAGTTATATAAAGCATGACATACAATGCCATACAGCCCAAAAGGTAACAAAGTTCAGAGCCATAAAAAGATCCCGAGCCATCGTTCAGAACAACCATAAAAGGAGTACACATAACATGCACCCAGGATAACCACCAATAAAATGACATAAACATTAAGCTGATGACGTAGACGAGTCCTCATGTGGATTAGCCATGTTTATCCACCGATAGTAGCATGGGATCAACTTCTAACTCCGCTCCAATTGCTCAAGAACGCGAAGAGAGTGTGTGGTGGTGCAGCGATTGAAGCCTCGTCGTCACCATCCGCAGAAATGGGCTGGGCCTTGTCCTCCACGGGCTTGGCTCGTGGGCGCTTCTTTGAAGGTCAAGAGGTAGCTGCTCAAAAACAACATTTTTGAAACCATCTAACTTTGCCGCGCTCCGGGTGCAACGTCGTAGCGATGTGTCAACCACCGGCGGCTTCTTCTTCTCCTTTCGCTTTCTGACTTGCTCAGCAGAGAACATCAACGGTGTAGATTCAGGGGCTGCAGAAACAGGAGAAGATACAACAGGCGCTGGCTCGGGCACATCAGTGGAGGCTGGCTCGAATGAAACAGAGGAATCGGGAGCAGCGGTATCAAAAGAGCCCTTGCAACTGGCCTCTAGAGCACAACAGCTCTTCTATCAGGCTGAGGAAAAGGCATTGAAGCCTGCAGACTTGATACCTTCGTGGACTCATCAAATGCAATAGACCAATTCCTCTTTGAGTAGATAACTGAACCCAGCGGTTTGCAGAAGATAGGCCTAGGCACCTCCAGCACTGAAAAATCAAACATAAGATTCTCAAATGACCTCTTCCAGATCATCTCCGGGGGGAGAGGAGGTCCTGCCACAATACGGGCCATGCCAATGAAGATCTCATGATCTTGAATCACGGGAGGCGACACGGCACTATGGCCAACTGGTTATCATCAATAACATGTTGTTGTTGAATGTCCGGAGGAGGAACATCTGAAACTCCGATCAGGCTGGTCCACGTAAACTGAACCCTCCTACCGATCGATCACCATGGACACTTGGTCTTGTTCAGGCAATTGCGGCTGTATATCCTGCACCGGGGCAACATCATCACCCCACCCAGCATTCCCCCAAGCAGGCTCTTCCTCATTAACCTGAGGAGCAGGGGGAGCAAGAGGGGCATCATTCCATCCCAACATTGGGTATGGAGGGAGGATGAAAGGCAAATTATCATGAATCAGGTTGCCAGGCAGCGGGTGGGGGTTTCCATCTAACGGCATAGGATCTTCATCGTTTGGCATCTGATCAGCAAAATCAGCTCCAAGGACATAACAAGCAGATCCAGAAACTTGGGCACCTCCCACATCAGCATAGTCACCAACTTTCTCTCGATTCCCCCGAACGTGAATATATGGAGTTGTAGTTGAGGTCGGCAGAGGTCCAGGGGGCCCACGAGATAGGGTGGCGCGCCTAGGGGGAGGGGCGCACCCCCTGTCTCGTGGACAGGGTGTGGGCCCCCTAGTGTACTTCTTTCCCCCAATAATTCTTATTAATTCCAAAAAGTGCCTCCGTGGATTTTCAGGACATTCCGAGAACTTTTCTTTTCGACACATAAAACAACATCATGGCAGTTCTGCTGAAAACAGTGTCAGTCCGGGTTAGTTTCATTCAAATCATGCAAGTTAGAGTCCAAAACAAGGGCAAAAGTGTTTGGAAAAGTAGATACGTTGGAGACGTATCAACTCCCCCAAGCTTAAACCTTTGCTTGTCCTCAAGCAATTTAGTTGATAAACTGAAAGTGATAAAGAAAAACTTTTACAAACTCTGTTTGCTCTTGTTGTTGTAAACATGAAAAGCCAGCATTCAGGTTTTAGCAAATATTATGAACTAACCATACTCACAATAACACTTAGGTCTCACAATTACTCATATCAATAGCATAATCAGCTAGCGAGCCATAATAATAAAACTCGGATGGCAACACTTTCTCAAAATAATCATAACATGATATAACAAAATGTTATCTCGCTAGCCCTTTCTGAGACCGCAAAACATAAATACAGAGCACCTTTAAAGATCAAGGACTGACTAAACATTGTAATTCATGGTAAAAGAGACCCAGTCAAGTCATACCCAGTATAAACCAATAGTAATGAATGCAAATGACAGTGTGCTCTCCAGTGGGTGCTTTTTAATAAGAAGGGTGATGACTCAACATAAAAGTAAATAGATAGGCCCTTCACAGAGGGAAGCAGAGATTTGTAGAGGTGCCAGAGCTCGATTTTAAAATAGAGATTGAATAACATTTTGAGCGGCATACTTTCACTGTCAATGCAACAACTATGAGATGGCTGTATCTTCCATACTACATGCATTATAAGCAGTTCCCAAACAGAATGGTAAAGGTTTATACTCCCCCAACCACCAACAAGCATCAATCCATGGCTTGCTCGAAACAACGAGTGCCTCCAACTAACAACAACCCTGGGGGAGTTTTGTTTAATTATTTTGATTTTCTTTGATCTTTTTGGATCATGGGACTGGGCATCCCGGTTACCGGCCCTTTCTCGTGAATGAGGAGCGGAGTCCACTCCTCTTGAGAATAACCCACCTAGCATGGAAGATATAGGCAGCCCTAGTTGAAACATGAGCTGCTCGAGCATACAAAACAAAATTTCATTTCAAGGTTTGGAGTTTGGCATGTACAAATTTACTTGGAACGGCAGATAAATACAGCATATAGGAAGGTATAGTGGACTCATATGAAACAACTTTGGGGTTTAAAGAGTTTGGGTGCACAAGCAGTATTCCCACTTAGTACAGGTGAAGGCTTGCAAAAGACTGGGAAGCGACCAACTGAGAGAGCGACAACAGTCATAAACTAGCATTAAAATTAATTCACACCGAATACAAGCATGAGTAGGATATAATCCACCATGAACATAAATATCATGAAGGCTATGTTGATTTGATTCAACTACATGCGTGAACATGTGCCAAGTCGAGTCACTCAATTCATTCAAAGGAGGATACCATCCCATCATACCACATCATAATTATTCTAATAGCATGTTGGAACGCAAGGTAAACCATTATAACTCTTAGCTAATCAAGCATGGCACAAGCAACTATAATATCTAAATATCATTGCAAATATGTTTACTTCATAATAAGCTAAATCAGAAACGATGAACTCATCATATTTACAAAAACAAGAGAGGTCGAGTTCATACCAGTCTTTCTCATCTCAATAAGTCCGTCATATATCGTCATTATTGCCTTTCACTTGCACGACCGAACTATGTGTATAATAATAATAGTGCACGTGCATTGGACTAAGTTGGAATCTGCAAGCATTCAACTCAAAAGAGAAGACAAGTAATATGGGCTCTAGGTTAAACAAACAATCATGCATATGAGAGCCACTAAGCATTTCCAATATGGTCTTCTCGACCCCCAAAGGAAAGAAAAGAAAATAAAACTATTTACACGGGAAAACTCCCAACAAGTAAAAAGAAGAATGAGAAATCTTTTTGGGTTTTCATTTTAATTCTACTACAAGCATGGAAATTAAACTAACTATATTTTTTTTGTTTTTCTTAAGGTTTATCAAAAACACAAGAAGAAAACTAGAAAAAGAAATTTAAACTAGCATGGATAATACAATTAAAGAGTATGAGCACCGACGACTAGTGTGTGAACATAAATGTAAAGTCGGTGAGAAATACGTACTCCCCCAAGCTTAGGCTTTTGGCCTAAGTTGGTCTAGTACCAAGGACCGCCTGGCTGATACCCGTAAGTGAAACTGGGGTCGTACTGAGATGCAGCAGCAACCGCCTCCTGAGCTGCGGCATGTTGGCGAGCTGCCTCCGCTTTCCCCTTGTGTTTAGCTGCTTCCTCCCTGGTGACAACATATCTTCCTTTTGCCTGATAATCAAAAAGGTAGGGAGCAGGAAGAGTAACATGGACGACGTTGCGTCTGTCATAGATTAGTCGATATTGGAGGAAATGTTCATTCCTCCCAAGAAATTGATGATTGACCATCACTTCAGAATCCAAATAAACAGGAGGTACAATCATATCTCCCTCTCGTGGGGCTATACCAAAATAATTAGCCACACGGGTTGCATAAATTCCTCCAAATAAAATTTCCCTTTCTACTATTATTCTGCAACCTACGTGCAACTATTGCCCCCAAGTTATAACCTTTATAACCTAACACAACACTCTTGAGGACACACAGATCAGGGACACACATGTGACATGCTTCATCCTTACCGTTAATGCATCTACCAATGAAGAGAGCAAAATAATGTATAGCAGGAAAATGAATGCTCCCTATGGTAGCTTGTGCTATGTCCCTGGATTCTCCCACAGTAATACTAGCAAGGAAATCTCTAAATTCAGATTTGTGAGGATCATTAATATTACCCCACTGCGGGAGTTTGCAAGCAGTTGTGAAATCTTCTAAATCCATGGTATAAGATGTATCATAAATATCAAATATGACACTAGGAGAATTACGCGCACAGTTATATTTAAACTTCCGCACAAAATAATCAGTCAATTGATAGTACTGTAGACACTTATCTTGTAAGAAGTCCTCCAGCTCGGCATTACGCACATATGCGTCAAATTCCTCCTTGAAGCGTGCTTCGACCATAAAATCATCGGATGGTCACTCACAAGCTCGTACATCCGCGTCCCTCGACAATTCCACATCTTGCTCACGTATAACAATCCTGGGCCCTTTCTTCACCGAGGAACCACCTTGGTACATTCTCCTAGACATAATTCTTTTTCTGAAAAATTTCTGAAATTTTAGTAACTTCAGAATAAAAGTGAATAAAACTAAACAAGATTGGTAGCAACCACTCCTACAAGTGCCTAGAGCCTATCCCATGCATTAGAATTGCTTGGGACCTCATAAATTTAACATGCAAGCCCAAGAACATGGTTACCTATGCAGCAAAAATTTACAATGAATAAAGCACTAGAACAAAAACTAATTGGACAAATGGAGGAGTCACATACCAAGCAACAATATCCCAAAGCAGTTTTGTGAATGGAGCTTTGAGGAAGGAGATCAAAAATCGCAGCAAAATGAGCTAGAACTCGTGCTTGAGCTGGATGGGGATTTTTTGGGTAGAATATGAAGTGTGTGGGTGCTGACATAAGTGGAGGGGGCCACCAGGGGCCCACGAGACAGGGGGGCGCGCCCAGGGGGAGGGGGCGTGCCCTCCACTCTTGTGGCCTGGTGCTTGCCCCTCCTGTAGTGTTTTAAGTGCCTAAAATCCTCAAATATTCTATGAAAAATCATACTAAATTTGCAGGGCATTTGGAGCACTTTTACTTTCGGGATATTTTTTAATGCACGGATAGTTCAAAAAACAGACAGATAATACTATTTTTGCTTTATTTATTCTAAATAACAGAAAGTAAAAAGAGGGTACAGAAGGTTGTGCCTTCTAGTTTCATCCATCTCGTGATCATCAAAATGAATCCACTAACAAGGTTGATCAAGTCTTGTTAACGAACTCATTCCGAATAACACGGAACCGGAGAAATTTCGAATAACACTAGGTTACCTCAACGGGGATATGAAAATCCCCAACAATAAGAATATCATCCTTTTTCTTGACAGTAGGGAGAGGAAATTCAAAACCTCCAATAATAATAGTTGGAAGTTTTCCAATAAAATTGATGCTATGAACTTGAGATTGTTTCCTCAGAAAGTGTACCGTATGCTCATTACCATTAACATGAAAAGTGACATTGCCTTTGTTGCAATCAATAACAGCCCCTGCAGTATTAAGAAAAGGTCTACCAAGGATAATAGACATACGTGAATATCAAGAATAACAAAGTCCGTTAAGATAGTGAAATTTGCAACCACAACAGGCACATCCTCACAAATACCGACAGGTATAGCAGTTGATTTATCAGCCATTTGCAAATTTGCAAAGATGTTTCAGTAGGTTTCAACTTATTCAATTCAAGTCTACGATATAAAGAGAGAGGCATAACACTAACACCGGCTCCAAGATCACATAAAGCAATTCTAACATAATTTCTTTTAATGGAGCATGGTATAGTTGGTACCCCGGGATCTCCACGTTTCTTTGGTATTCCACCCTTAAAGGTATAATTAGCAAGCATGGTGGAAATTTCAGCTTCTGGTATCTTTCTTTTATTTGTAATGATAACCTTCATATACTTAGCATAAGGATTTACTTTAAGCATATCAGTTAAGCGCATACGCAAGACGATAGGTCTAATCATTTCAGCAAAGCGCTCAAAATCCTCATCATCCTTTGTCTTGGATGGCTTAGAGGAAAGGGCATGGGTTTCCGAACCCATGGTTCTCTTTCTCTACCGTGCTTCCTAGCAACAAAATCTCTCTTATCATAACGTTGATTCTTTGATTGTGGGTTATCAAGATCAACAGCAGGTTCAATCTCTACTTCATTGTTTTTGCTAGGTTGAGCATCAACATGAACGTTATCATTAACATTATCACTAGGTTCATGTTCATCACCTGATTGTGTTTCAGCATGAGAGATAGAAATATCATTGGGATTCTCAGGTGTGTCTATAGTAGGTTCACTAGAAGCATGCAAAGTCCTATCATTTTTCTTTTTCTTCTTTTTAGAAGAACTAGGTGCCTCTAAATTATTTCTCTGAGAATCCTGCTCGATTCTCTTAGGGTGGCCTTCAGGATACAAAGGTTCCTTAGTCATTCTACCAGTTCTAGTAGCCACTCTAACAACAAAGTCATTTTTATTATTTAATTCCTCAAGCAAATCATTTTGAGCTTTAAGTACTTGCTCAGCTTGAGTAGCAACCATAGAAGCATATTTGCTAATGAGCTTGAGTTCACCTTTAACTCTAGCCATATTATCGCTCACGCGTCCTATCTCGAAAGCATTATTCTTTAACTCTCTACCAACATAAGCATTAAGACTTTCTTTTCTAGCCATAAAGTCATCAAATTCATCTAAGCAAGGGCTATGAAATTTAGAGGGGATTTCAACTTTATCATATCTATAGAGAGAATTTACCTTTACTACCTATGTCGGGTTATCAAGACAATATGGTTCTTCAACAGGTGGTATATTAAGACCATGTATTTCTTCAATAGGAGGTAAATTATTAACATCTTCAGCTTTAATACATTTTTCTTTCATTGATTTCTTTGCCTCTTGCATATCTTCAGGACTGAGAAATAAAACACCTCTCTTCTTGAGTGGGTTTAGGAATAGGCTCGAAGTTGACTCAATTGGTTCAGAATTGCCTCAGAATTGGCTCGGGAAGAGTCCAATTATTTTCATTAGTCAACATATTATTCAATAGTAATTCAGTCACGATCATTGTTCTTTCCCCGAAAACACAACCAGCACAACTATCCAAGTAGTCCTTGGAAGCATCGGTTAGTCCATTATAAAAGATATCAAGTATTTCATTTTTCTTGAGAGGATGATCAGCAAAGCATTAAGTATCGGAGAAGCCTCCCCAAGCTTGTGGGAGACTCTCTTCTTTGATTTGCAAAAAATATATATTTCCATAAGGCAGCTTGTTTCTTATGAGCAGGAAATATTTAGCGAGAAGTAATAAATCATATCCAGGGGACTACGCACACAACCAGGAGCAAGAGAATTATACCAAGTCTTAGCATCACCCTTTAATGAGAACGGAAATATCTTAAGGATATAAAAATAGCGAGACTTCTCATCATGAGTAAACAGGGTCGCTATGTCGTTCAACTTGGTAAGATGTGCCACAACAGTTTCAGATTCAAGGCCATAAAAAGGATCAGATTCAACTAAAGTAATAATCTCAGGATCAACAAAGACACTACTAGGGAAAACCTTATACGAGAATGTGACGATGGCGCTTGTTAAAATGAGGCGCCATCGCTATTTTTGCGATAGCGCGTTCGCGTAACGCGCTTCTGATTAACAGATTAGCGATGGCGCTGTCCTTGCGTAAAGCGCTACTACTATAATTGCCACACGTTCGGCGTGGTAGGTATAGTAATAGCGCCCTTCATGACAGCGCTACTACTATGGTTTTAGCAGCAGCGCGTTTTCCTTCCCATGCTACGATTAAAGCTACTTTCACCTTACCCCCGCCTGCCTGATTCCCTCTCCTCTGCTTCCAACCCCAATTCCCGACCCGCCACGCCACGCGTCTCCCCGACCCGCCTCGCCGCCGTCTCCCCGACCCGCCTCATGGCGCCTCGGTGCCGCCGTCTCCCTCGACCCCGCCTCGCCGTCGTCTCCCCCGACCCGCCTCGCCGCCGTCTCCCTCGACCCGCCTCGCCGCCGTCTCCCCCGACCCCGCCTTGCCGCGCCTCGGTGCCGCCGTCTCCCCCGACCCCATCTCTCTCCCCGCCCTCTGTAAGCACTCTCCCCTTCCGATCCCTCTCTCCCTTCGATCCCTCTTCTCGCTTAGTATGAACCCTAGGTATTTAGTGCTAGTTAGTATGAACCCTAGGCTATTTTTAGTGCTAGTTAGTTAATTACTTAGATGGTAATTAGGGCAGTAGGTCCTAGGTACTAATTAGTTAGTAAGAATTAGGTACTAATTAGGTACTAGAATATTTTTATTTATAGTATTATTTTTAGTAAGAACTAGTTGAATTAATAGAACTAGTTAGTAAGAACTTGTTTCTATTTTTTAGTTAAAGCAATTTTTCCTGCCTCGGCGTGGGCGATGCCTATCCGCATCCTCGCTGCCGAGTCGGCGGAGGAGGCGACACCTGCTTGACCAGATCGGCCATGTTGGGACTGGGCTCCGCCGGGTGGTCTGGAGGCGCTACCACCGGGGGCGAGGTTGGTGAGGAGCCAGCCTGTCATTGACCGAACCTTGTTTGGTGGCGGTCGCGTGGGCGATCGATCGAGGCTCGAGGACTGCGGAGGTGGTGCGTCACCGTGTCGATGAGGAGGGCAGCGCACGTCCGTCGCTACTTGTTTGCGTTGGAGCACAGTGCCGTTCTCCAATACCGGCAGTTCTCCGGGATCTCACCGAGCTATGATCCCATGATGGTGCCTTCTCTGTGGGTGTCCACCGCCCGCCGATACCGTCGTGTGCTAGAGTCTTAGTTGTATTAGTGATGTTATATGTATGACACTATTCGTGATGTATTAGTGACAATATTTTGAAATGCATGAGATGATCTACTTTTGCTTATTGAATGCATGCTAATTTGAGTCCTATAAGATATTTTGAAATGTATATCTTGTGTTGCTCAATATCCAAGTGGCCGGTCATGTTTGCAGGTTACACCTCCGAGTGGCCTATGTTTTGCCGGAGTGTTGATTCATTTCCGTTCCGGCAAATTTCAGGCACTCGATATGTCCTATTTTAGCAAAGGTCATGCCTGATTTTTCCGTGAATTTTGGCATGACTTGTGCTAGAATATGTAGGAAATATCTAGTGCCCCGGATTTGTGTGTTCAGTATCTTGGTAGTTGTCTTCGATCGATTTTCAATTAATGTTTTAACTATGAACATAGGAAATGTCTGACGACGAGAAGGATTTCGGTATTTGCAAATCTGCGAAGACGCCTTGACTTTCGTGACGGAATCTTCCTAGATGATGATAGGTGCTTGACATCAAGCTGGGCGAGAACTTGAAGTGGATCTGAGAAGTCACAACGACAAGTCTTTTTTCGTAATTAAGCATGACATCTTCTTTCATTTGCTTCAACTTATATTTTTTACTATTCTACTAGCGTATCCCCGCCATGCAAGAGTTTTTGTATTGGATAAGATAGGTTTCAGTCATAGTATGGAGGAAAAGAAAGTTTACTTGAAGACCGAGCATGGTTATATTTTCCATGCAAAGTTATACAATTCAGACGACTACACCTATTTTGGATGCAAAACATGGCGAGCACTATGCAAGACTTATGCATTTGAGCCTGATATGGTTATCACCTTTGATATTCGTTAGGAAGATGATATTGAAGGTAATACCGACATCTGGGTCAATGTGCAAATGCCTCTCGATTATACCATTATGTAAGTTTCTCAACCATATTTATGTCTTTGATATTGTTTATTCAAAATAATTGACAACTAATTTGTATTGTCACTTATTTCCGTGCAAGCAAACATGTCCAGTAGCTTGGTAGACAGGACCAGATATCGTCTCTGGGATGAACTCAATCTGCGAGGAGCTCGGTCATTATGTTTCATGGCTTGAGGATCTTGATCTTTGTCAAGACAAATTTTCTTCCTGCATTTAGAAATCTTAGTATTGAAAATGTGCGACCCATAGTGTTCATAATGAACTACGGTCACATCCATTTAGGAAGGATGGTAAGATTTTTACTTTTTATCCTCATTGCATCTTTTCCATACATTATTTTTGAAGCTAAACTTCATTGCTAAGTATGTTACGATCGATGTTCTTCATGAGGACTCCCGATGAATGTTGTGCCTTATGGGATCGAGACTAAAGGTGTCATGAGTATTATCAACTTACGGCCAAGATATCCTACAGCTTACTTTAGTGCATTCAAGATTAGCGACAGATGCTTAATAGTGCAAGACTGGACCAAATATGTGTTGGGGAGCGCAGAGAAGTACTAGGGAGCAGCAACAGAGACGCCTTCCACGATTAGGAGACAGGTTCATCTGCATGCTCCAACTTGATCAAGGAGGAGAGCTATACATGTTTTATGTTCTTTTACCTAAGAGAGAGCAGCAGGAGTGAGTAGCGAGAGTGAGTAGCTGGCTAGAAATGAGTTTCGGGATGATGATGTGCTACACTATTACTATGATGATAAAATAGCTAGTGTTAAGTGGTAATGACTATGATGATTATTATTAGCTAGTGTTAGTGGTGATTAAATAAATAATGTTGATGGTAATGACCATGATGACGATTAAATATCTTGTGCTGGTGGATTAGATTCAAGTGGAGGCAACATGTGGTGCACATCGAAAGTACTACTAATCCAAAGTAGATCAAGTTTGGATTAGTAGTATACTTTTGACATGCACCACATATTGCCTCCACTTGAACCTAATCCACCTTCATTAAATACACTGTTATGGACATAATGATGTAAACCTCATAACAGCTGGTATTGTACCAATATTTGTATGATGGCGCATAAATACACTAAAAATAAAAAATTATAAAAAAATACTAGTAGCGATGGAAAGGAAACACACGCAAGTAGATAACTTAGCGAAGAGCGATGATGAACAAGCGCTATGACTATTTGTACTAGCGATGGCGCGTGATGGCACGCGTTCATCGCTAAGCAATAGTCAGCGCGCTTATTAGTAGCGCGGCTTCCCGCGCTACTAGTAGGCACAAAACACGCGCTACCGCTAGGGTTTTCCCTAGTAGTGGGAATTCATAATCCTTATCAGTAACACAGATAGGTGAAGTAGCAAAAGCAGTGTCAGGTTTCATTCTAGCATTAAGAGACTGCTGCTTCCATTTAGCTAATAATTTCTTAAGATCATATCTATCATTGCAAGCAAATATAGCTCTAGCAGCTTCTTCATTCATAACATAACCCTCAGGAACAACATGCAATTCGTAATCATTGGGAGAACCTTCATCATCACTATCATCAATAATAGCATCTTCAATAATTTCATTCCCCCTAACTCTAGCAAGTCGTTCATCAAGAAATTCACCTAATGGCAAAGTAGTATCACGCACAGAAGTAGTTTCATCATGCATAGCAGAAGTGGCATCATCAATAACATGCAACATATCAGAATTCAAAGTAGTAGTGGGTTTAGGTGTCGCAAGCTTACTAATAACAGAAGGAGAATCTAGTGCAGAGCTAGATGGCAGTTCCTTACCTCCCCTCGTAGTTGAGGGTAGAATCTTGGTTCTGTCATCTTTCAAGTTCTTCATAGTGATCAACTTATATAAATCCCAAGTGACTCAGAGAATAGAGCTATGCTCCCCGGCAACGGCGCCAGAAATTAGTCTTGATAACCCACAAGTGTAGGGGATCGCAATAGCTTTCGAGGGTAAAGTATTCAACCCAAATTTATAGATTCGACACAAGGGGAGCCAAAGAATATTCTTGCGTATTAGCAGTTGAGTTGTCAATTCAACCACACCTGGATAACTTAGTATCTGCAGCAAAGTATTTAGTAGCAAAAGTGGTATGATAATAAAGGTAACGGTGGCAAAAGTAAAGATAACTGTTTTTGGGTTTTTGTAGTGATTGTAACAATAGCAACGGAAAAGTAAATAAGCGAAGAACAATATGTGAAAAGCTCGTAGGCAATGGATCAGTGATGGATAATTATGCCGGATGCGATTCCTCATGTAATAGCTATAACATAGGGTGACACAGAACTAGCTCCAATTCATCAATGTAATGTAGGCATGTATTCCGTAAATAGTCATACATGCTTATGGAAAAGAACTTGCATGAAATCTTTTGTCCTACCCTCCCGTGGCAGCGGGGTCCTAGTGGAAACTAAGGGATATTAAGGCCTCCTTTTAATAGAGAACCGGAACAAAGCATTAGCACATAGTGAATACATGAACTCCTCAAACTACGGTCATCACCGAGAAGTATCCCGATTATTGTCACTTCGGGGTTGTCGGATCATAACACATAATAGGTGACTATAGAATTGCAGGATAGGATCAAGAACACACATATATTCATGAAAACATAATTGGTTCAGATCTGAAATCATGGCACTCAGGCCCTAGTGACAAGCATTAAGCATAGCAAAGTCATAGCAATACAAATCTCAGAACATAGTGGATACTAGGGATCAAACCCTAACAAAACTAACTTGATTACATGGTAAATCTCATCCAACACATCACCGTCCAGCAATCCTACGATGGAATTACTCATGCACGGCAGTGAGCATCATGAAATTGGTGATGGAGGATGGTTGATGATGATGACATCGACGTATCCCCCTCTCCGGAGCCCCGAACGGACTCCAGATCAGCCCTCCCAAGAGAGATTAGGGCTTTGCGGCGGCTCCATGTCGTAAAACGCAATGAAACCTTCTCTCTGATACCCCCCCCGAACGTGAATATATGGAGTTGGAGTTGAGGCCGGCGGAGGTCCAGGGGGCCCACGAGATAGGGGGCGCGCCCAGGGGGAGGGGGCGCGCCCTCCTGTCTCGTGGACAGGGTGTGGGCCCCCTGGTGTACTTCTTTCGCCCAATAATTCTTATTAATTCCAAAAAGTGCCTCCGTGGATTTTCAGGACATTCCGAGAACTTTTCTTTTCTACACATAAAACAACATCATGGCAGTTCTGCTGAAAACAGCGTCAGTCTGGGTTAGTTTCATTCAAATCATGCAAGTTAGAGTCCAAAACAAGGGCAAAAGTGTTTGGAAAAGTAGATACGTTGGAGACGTATCAGCCCTCACCCTTCCCTAAAGCTCAATCGGACAATATCTCTCCAGAGCATATATATCTTTTCAATGAATGTCGGACCACACTTACTTTGTCTCTCTATCTATCTGTGTCTCGATTGACCTCGCTTTCTCATGCGGTATCTTCCACACATTGAAGCTACCTCTCCATCCCTCGCAAAGCTGGAGCTATTTACATTGCGAGGGGGACTCCAACCATGGATTAAATTGTGTAGGCATTTATTCCTGTGGGTTTAGATTATATTTTCGTAGCATTCGGCCCACAACTACTCCAAACACTGTTGCAACCCCTACACCTCCCCCAATTGATTTCCCTCTGGCTCGGTCATCGCTCTCTCGCATGTACTTTCTCGCTTTCAACGTTGCACCATGGTATTTTTGTAAAAAACTCTTTTGTTCTCTTTAATTATTACCAACAAGCGACAAAACTACGCACCAATAGTCCACCTCTAATGGAGAAAATTTCAACCCACAAATTGAATTGCTTACACACCGAGGGGCCCACCTGTCATGAAACAAATTTGGACCCATATATAAATAAAAATTAAAAAGGACGAGGATCGAACATGCGACCAGGGCCTTCAAGCCGCATATCAATAGGCAACATACGTAGTATATCAATGTTTGTTGTACCCCCCTTTGTCCATATAATGTTTTTATATTACTACGGCCTAGTTAAGGGATAACATGCAATATTATTTTTAGTACATTAGTGGGACCGGCTCGTTAGCACATACTATTCGCCTTCACTTACTAGTGGGTTCCATGTCTTCTCTCCCTCTCTCCTCCCCTTCTACGTTTAGACGCACGGGCAAACACGAAGAACTCGCGGGCGATGTTTCCGTTGACCATACTTGGACGCGTTCACAAATTACGGCACCAGTTTCACATACTACTAGTACTAGTCAATGTGTACGTGCAATGCACGTTAATTTGGAAGTATATTAAGTACATGCGGATACTAAGTAGGATATTATTTGCGTATTATTATGTTATTAGCACTATTTTTGGCATGTAATTAACTGCACGCTAAACGTGTTGAGCACTTGATATTGAAGCAGTCTAGGTTGTTGGATGAGAAGGAATACATGTGGCTTGATGACGTTTTTATATTTAATTTGATACGAGTCTAGCAGATCATTCAATCGATCAAACCATAGATTTCATTCAGTCTGACTCCGACTTTACATTCATACGACGATCGATCTAAAATAAACGGAAATGATAAACATTCGGATTTTAAGCATGCAAATCCGAACGTTTTTCATGGCAAATTTAGATTACGCAGCGGCGGCGGTGGCGTCTTGCGGTGGGAAGCGGCTCCTCTGCCGTGCTCTGCGTGTCGTCGGACCACTGATCGATGGCGACAACGACAACGGCGTCTTGCGCCGTTGTTGGCGTACTCCTGGACGTTAGCCCTAGCTTCAAGGAAGGCCACAATGTTCTGGACTTTGGTCTCTAGGAGCGAGTCAACTGGCGGGAGGAGGCGACTGGCATTGGTGCAAGGATGTGGCACCCCGGCTCAGAGAAAACCGGAACGCCCCGTATTCTAGACCAGAGATCGAGATGAAGTCTTCTAGAATACGGCACTGCTTTGCATAGAACAAACCAGCCCTTTATTACAATCTATTTGGGTACAATAGTTACATCGGGATGGCGACACTACGCCTGCCACTGTTGCTCTATGCAAGTAGCAGGACAACACGATGCAGCGGAAGAACTCTAGCAGCGGAACAACGAAGACGGTGGTGAACTCCACTACGCAGGGACTCTGGCTGGAACGCTTATCCT
This sequence comes from Aegilops speltoides, assembly GCA_021437245.1. Classification (NCBI taxonomy): domain Eukaryota; kingdom Viridiplantae; phylum Streptophyta; class Magnoliopsida; order Poales; family Poaceae; genus Aegilops; species Aegilops speltoides. Next base: position 483,676,159 of record CM038143.1, read on the forward strand.
AGCTCGCACGAATGGAAACCACGACAAGCAAGCAATCAAATCCGGCATGACCTGCAAACTGGCATGACATGCCAGGTCAGTACATTGAATGTACTTGCAAGCTCACAAATAACCAGAAGCATTCAAGGCAAACAACAGCATGGCAATTACAGGTTAAGCCGGAATTATCATGATATCATCAGAGTAACATGGCATGACCAACATAAACATGATACAGCTATCCCAACATGAGCATATTAATCCGACAATACTAGCATGCAACATAATGACACCATATGCACCACTTATTTTGTTCGGTTACCTCATAACCAACACATGCATCACTTACCAACCTCGAACATCATACGATCATCTCAGGATCAAGTCAAGCTTGGTATAAACAATACCGTAGTAATCATTAAACGACCACAAGGAGCTTGACCTTTACCCACGATTCTCGTACAACATCACGAATATACAACAACTCGGTATCCTCAAAACCACCATGATCCTTACGGCGATCACAACCCGACCAACACTTGGCCCGTGATCCTTACGGCGATCACAACCCGACCAATACATGGCCCGTGATCCTTACGACGATCACAACCCGACCACTAAATGGCCCGTAATCCTTACGACGATCACCACCAACTCATCTCATTGTTATTAAACACATTATTCTTATTACTGTAGACTCATGGTGTGACCTACTTTCGACCTGGGCCCGTATCCGCGGGCGCGGCTATCGATAGATTAATATACACTCTGCAGAGGTTAGTACATTGTCCCCACACTACAGAACCCATGGCCTCACACTCCCATTCGAGTGGACCAACGGCGTTCCGACAAAACCGTCCTACTGCCATGACACTCTCCCGGCCACTCCGACTCACTCCCCACTTGGCTAGTCATGGGTGGCCCCGTGTCTACCTCCAGACACAACGACCACCGTTGTGGCCAAAACATAAATGATCCCACACGGGGATCCGCCGGCTATAACAACTACGGGCACACAAGGCTTATGTCCGCCTACCTGATCAGGGTACCGCGCGCCCACAACCTTCCCTCGTTAGAGGCACTGGCGAGAGGCACGACAATAGACCCAGTTAGGACCGTCCCATACCGGTAAGCATGGTTGCACTAGACATCATCGATTCAGCGACACCATGACTCAGCCAACAGTTGTTCAAGTTCAATTTAATCCGGTTAACTTGAATGCAAATATGCTGAGCCATGATAAAATGCATGAACATGATATCAACATCATCATGAGAGTATCACATAACTTTCCACCATATCAACAATAAATCATATCCATTGAGCATCGCATACTGACTAGCATGACCATCACCAACATCAAGATGTACTACCAGCAAGCATAAACATATGAAAGGAAATACTTGCAGGTATAACAAGATCACAGAGTACAAAACAACATAGCACAAAAGTGAACATGCAAATCTAAACATCACCGGAACAATGATAACCATCTTTTGAACAAGCTAATATTTAATAAAGATTCAAGTTTAAAACCATGGCTACTGCATGACTATCATGCAAGTGGGTATTGTGGCTTGTCTGGGGATGAAGAAGGCACCGGGGAGAAGTGCGGTGAAGCCGCGGAAAGATTTGCCGAAAACGTTCTCTCTCGGAGGGGGCTAAATAAGGGCAAGGGCATAATGGTCATTTTCAGTACGCCAAAACATAATGAAAGTGACACCAACGGAAAGAGCTCAATGAAACGAAGAAGTGAGCGTTGGTTTCACCTCATTCGGAGTTACGGATAAAAAGATATGAGGGTTTTACTGCCAGGGACCTATCTGTAAAACTTTATTTTACAAACTGGGCCAAAATAGAAAAATGGAAAGCGTATTCAGGGGAATAAGTTTTTACTTAAATGACATGGCAAGGCGGGGCCGGGGCTGGTCAACGGGTGTGCGGCTGACACGCGGGGCCCACCTTATCCACTCCCTCTCTCCTCTCCCTTCTCTTCTTCTTTCTCCTTCTCCTGACGGTGAGCTGCGGTAGAGACATGGCCGAGTGCTCCGGCAACAAGTCCGGCTGACTCCGGCCACCACTCGGGCTGTGCGACCTACTGGCGAGCTCAGGAGGATGAGATGCACCCGTTCCCGGTCGTGGAAAGCGTCGAGGGTCACCGGAAGGGGCGGGGCAGGGGACACGGCGGAGGAGGGCTTCGGGCGCCGGCGAAACTACGGCAGGAGGCCACCCGAGGAGGGAGAGAGGCCCTGGGGCGGCTTGCGGGTGGTGTAGGGGATGGCTAGAGGTGGTGGGGCCGAGTGAGATGGCCAGGGTCTAGGGAAGGATTTGGGAATGACAAGCCACTCTGGAAACAAAGAAGAGGGCATCTTCTTTAGTTTCCAGACCACAAAGCCACAAAAAAATAAAACTCAGGCCAAAACCTCAGAGAAACAAAAGAAAAAGAAAGGGCCAAAAATCAGGCTGTCACAAACCTTACCCCCTTAAAGAAATCTCGTCCTCGAGATTTGGTTGCTCAGGGAACTAATATGAAAATTCTGACTTAAGGAAACCGTTTCCAACTCGGGTATCCTTTTTCCTTTATTGTTGTTCCCATTAAATTTTTATCTGACTGGCCCTGGGTGGTTTGCTTTACTGTATCCACATTCTGACAGATCTTACCTGGCTTGTTCATGCTTATATAGGCTCCAATTTCTTTTTAGATCTGCTGACTAGCTGAGTGTGATTTAATTATCACGACTGAAATATATGTCCGTCTCACAAATCCAAAAGTGATTTGCGCTGGGTGTGTCATTCGGCACTGACAACCTTTCATGTAATAATGATCAGAATTTTCTGATGAAAACTCAAGCTCTGTCTCATTGCATTGGGTTTCTCCACTAAATGCAGGTCCTTTGGGTTCCAAACAGTGAGTTAAAACATAACCGTTTCCTGACAGATTCTGACTCATCGCAAAGTTTCTGAATCATCTTAACCGGTTCCACTGTCGTGAGTATCGGATCCATACCAAATATTTGATTGTCTCCTATCGCGGCTAGCATAAAGGGTTTGGCCTGTATGATAATATCTGCAGACTTGACTGAGGTGGTTCCGACGGAATTTTTTTTGTTCACGACAGGCTATCCATGATGATTCATATAAGTGAGGACTTAGGCTTCCAGACTATTATTCCTCATGCCGATTACTCATGCTGTAGGCATATCCATGTGCATCAATACTGACTTAGACTGTCCGGGGGATCTGCACCATGGGGTAGTGTACAATTTGCATACCTGCATCACTGGTCTTGCTCCTTCATTATTGTTTTCTTGGTCTGGATCTTTGGCTGAAAGAGCTGGGCCATATTGTTTCTTTGTATGACCATAGGTACCGTCGGTGCAATTTTTCAGCAATTGTAGTTTATCCACATTCTTCTGATAGGGTAACCTATTAAATGGTAGGTTCAACACCTCTTAAGTTCTGATCGTTGGGAAATGATCATCCGAAACCCTTGCAAGAAATCGGCAAATAAATCAGTAGCCACCAGAACGGTCTTGACAACTCAGATCTGGGACATTACTGAAATAACTCAACCACGACTCAGGATGGCCGAAAAGCAGCATGAGACCGGGTTGATAAGAAGAAGGTGGAAGCTCCCTAAAATAGCCAAAAAGCAGCTATAGGGCTACTGTCACAAAAAGAAACTCAACAGCTATACGCGACGGCCGAAAAGCAGCTCAGACTCGTGATAGTCGTTGAAGAGAGAAACAAAAATCGGCATCCACCCCAGATAGCTAGAAACAACTCAGATCACAGGCGTGGTGCCGTCATTGGAGAAAAAGGGACAAGGGCTCATCAGGATCATTTTCCAGGTTCACGGGTACTTGTATTGAGCTCATTGATGTCGTCAATCCTCATAATCCTTTGTCACACTGCGGTGTATACTGACTTTTTTCTCTTAATCATCCTGACGTGGTTATCAGATCCTCATCCGAGTGACTTGTAAGATCTTGATGGTATGCTCATTGCATATATATGAGGACTGATTCGAGATGACGTGTATTCGATCGATTCTTGATTCTGACCAAAATGTTGCGGATCTGATTCTTGGGATTCACTGCCATATGCTGTCAATTCATAGCGTACTACCTTGTACCAATGTCTTACCGAGGAATATTTGCTGGCTTGAGCTCGAAACTTTCATCGGACAGCTTGCTGAAGAAGACTGAATATAGTGCTTCAGAAGCTTACCCCCTTAAAGACTTTGCTGGGGAAAGACTCAGTACCTTATGCTGGAAGCTTTTGCGGTTGCTTACTGAAGAAGGCAGAGTACCTTGCACAGGAAATCATCCACATATCATACGGAGGAAGATAGATGAATCTTGCCTGAGAAGCTTCTCTGGTATCTTGCGAGGGAAAATTGGGTTGCTTACACCAGAAGCTTCTTATTGTGATATGCAGACCGATTTCCACATATATAACCATCTGAATATTTTTGCTATTGATTTCTTGCATGATATAGGGTTTTACTGGACTATCCTCCTTTCTGAGTATATGCCATATTTTGGCTTGCTTCCAGGTACATCGAGTTCCAAAATCATCCTCAACGAAAAATTAAACTTGTATCGGAGCCATACCTTTGATAATATTCTGTCTACCTTGCACACAATTTATCTTCTTGCTGATTTAATCATTTTGTTGTGATGAGTGCACGCTAATGCAAACTTGATACTGACGGTCCATCCAGGATTTCTTTTGCATTCAGACGAGCTATTTCCAATTTCACTGCAGTCAGCTGATAATTCCATTTTGTTTAGCTGAATTTCCAAACATATGCATTTCTTGCTGACTCTTCGGGTCCGGTGTCGGTTGACGAGCAACTTTAATAGGGGAAAAATTTGTAACACCGAAGGCCCAAAGAAAGGAACAACAGAAACGACTAAAACAAAAGCACACAAGCATACTACCAATATAATTAATCAAGCAATCATCACATATTACTGCTACTCACACAATACTATGCATGCCTACTTAAGCACACCAATCTCGCAGAAACTCCGGCATTGCGGTCTAATATGCTGTGACGATGTGCACGAGGACGAATAAATGTGTGGAAGAATTGGTGTAAACAGCGCTACACCAAGTGCTAGCTTAGCCAGATAGCAACCTGGACTAGCTCGGAGGCGAGGACGTACATGGTAACCATGCAGTGGGACACGAAGGTCGCAACCACATTATTATCAAGCGGACAGAAAAAGATCCGTACTCGTCCAAGAAATAGGATAGCGGGGAAAAACTGAGGCTACTGACATTGCCCTTTCTTGATAACTAAGATCATTAAGGGTTGCCAACACGACAAAATAAAAGAATGATCCGGCATAGAAACATGTCCATCACCAAAACGATAGGCGGGACTGAAGGAAAGACATCGGTGCGATACCTGAGCACCATTTTTGTAAACAGTGTTGGGATCACTTGGCATCACTCTGCTGGGACATAAGTGACACCAAACACCGAAAGCAAAAAGGGAACTGGAGAAATGCAAAGGTTGAGCTATAGCAGATCCGAACCGATGCCAGCTACACTCACCAGACAAACCGTTATCACAATTAATAAGGCTATATGCATCCTTTGCAACAAACAAATGCAGCAATCAAGTGCAACAAACAAACTGGGGTCTATACCACCGCTTTCTAAAGTTCGCGCGGTCTAGGGCGTCCTACAACCAAACCTGCTCTGATACCAAGCGTTGTGGCACCCCGGCTCAGAGAAAACCGGAACGCCCCGTATTCCAGCCCAGAGATCGAGATGAAGTCTTCTGGAATACGGCACTGCTTAGCATAGAACAAACTAGCCCTTTATTACAATCTATTTGGGTACAATAGTTACATCGGCATGGCGACACTACGCCTGCCACTGTTGCTCTATGCAAGCAGCAGGACAACACGCTGCAGCGGAAGAACTCTAGCAGTGAAACAACGAAGACGGTGGTGAACTCCACTCCGTAGGGACTCTGGCTGGAACGCTTATCCTAGCTCGCACGAACGGAAACCATGACAAGCAAGCAATCAAATCCGGCATGACCTGCAAACTGGCATGACACGCCAGGTCAGTACATTGAATGTACTTGCAATCTCACAAATAACCAGAAGCATTCAAGGCAAACAACAACATGGCAATTACATGTTAAACCGGAATTATCATGATATCATCAGAATAACATGGCATCACCAACATAAACATGATACAGCTATCCCAACATGAGCATATTAATCCGACAATACTAGCATCCAACATAATGACACCATATGCACCACTTATTCTGTTCGGTTACCTCGTAACCAACGCATGCATCACTTACCAACCTCGAACATCACATGATCATCTCAGGATCAAGTCAAGCTTGGTATAAACAATACCGTAGTAATCATTAAACGGCCACAAGGAGCTTGACCTTTACCCACGATTCTCGTACAACATCACGAATATACAACAACTCGGTGTCCTCAAAACCACCATGATCCTTATGGCGATCACAACCCGACCAACACTTGGCCCGTGATCCTTACGACAATCACAACCCGACCAATACATGGCTCGTGATCCTTATGGCGATCACAACCCGACCACTAAATGGCCCGTGATCCTGACTGCGATCACCAGCAGCTCACCTCATTGTAATTAAACACATTATTCTTATTACTATAGACTCATGGTGTGACCTACTTTCGACCTGGGCCCATATCCGCGGGCGCGGCTATCAATAGATTAATATACACTCTGCAGAGATTAGTACACTGTCCCCACACTAGAGAACCCATTGCCTCGCACTCCCATTCGGGTGGACCAACGGCGTTCCGATAAAACCGTCCTACTACCATGACACTCTCCCAGCCACTTCGACTCACTCCCCACTGGGCTAGTCATGGGTGGCCTCGTGTCTACCTCCAGACACAGCGACCACTGTCGTGGCCAAAACATATACAATCCCACACGGGGATCCGCCGGCTATAACAACTATGGGCAAACAAGGCTTATGTACGCCTACCTGATCAGGGTAGTGCGCGCCCATAACCTTCCCTCGTTAGAGGCACCAGCGAGAGGCATGCCAATAGACCCAGTTAGGACCGTCCCATACCGGTAAGCGTGGTTGCACTGGTCAGCATCGATTCAGCGGCACCATGAGTCAGCCAACAATTGTTCAAGTTCAATTTAATCCGATTAACTTGAATGCAAATATGCTGAGCCATGATAAAATGCATGAACATGATATCAACATCATGATGAGAGTATCACATAACTTTTCACCATATCAACAATAAATCATATCCACTAAGCATCGAATGCTGACTAGCATGACCATCACCAACATCTACATGTACAACCAGCAAGCATAAACATATGAAAGGAAATACTAGCAGGTATAACATGATCACAGAGTACAAAACAACATAGCACAAAAGTGAACATGCAAATCTAAACATCACCGGAACAACGATAACCATCTTTTCAACAAGCAAATATTTAATAAAGATTTAAGTGGAAAACCATGGCTACTGTATGACTATCATGCAAGTGGGTATTGTGGCTTGCCTGGGGATGAAGAAGGCACCGGGGAGAAGTGCGGTGAAGCCGCGGAAAGATTTGCCGAAAACGTTCTCTCTCGAAGGGGGCTGAATAAGGGCAAGGGCTTAATGGTCATTTTTAGTATGCCAAAACATAATGAAAGTGACACCAACAGGAAGGACTCGACGAAACAAAGAAGTGAGCGTTGGTTTCACCTCATTCGGAGTTACGGATAAAAAGATATGAGGGTTTTATTGCCAGGGACCTATCTATAAAACTTTATTTTACAAATTGTGCCAAAACAGAAAAATGGAAAGCGTATTCTGGGGAATACGTTTCCACTTAAATGACGTGTCAAGGCAGGGCCGGGGCTGGTCAACGGGTGTGCGGCTGAAGCGCGGGTCCCTCCTTATCCACTCCCTCTCTTTCCTCCCTTCTCTTCTTCCTTTCTCCTTCTCCCGATGGTGAGCTGCAGCAGAGACAGGGCCGAGTGCTCCGGCGACGAGTCCGGCTGACTCCGGCCACCACTCGGGCCGTGCGACCTACGGGCAAGCTCAGGAGGATGAGACGCACACGTTCCCGGTCGTGGAAAGCGTCGAGGATCACCGAAAGGGGCGGGGCAGGGGACACGACGGAGGAGGGCTTCGTGCGCCGGCGAAACTATGGCAGGAGGCCACCCAAGGAGGGAGAGAGGTCCTGGGGCGGCTTGCGGGTGGTGTAGGTGATGGCTAGAGGTGGTGGGGCGGAGGGAGATGGCCAGGGTCTAGGGAAGGATTTGGGGATGACAAGCCACTCTAGAAACAAAGAAGAGGGCATCTTCTTTAGTTTCCAGACCACAAAGCCACGAAAAAAGAAAACTCAGGCAAAAACCTAGGAAAAACAAAATAAAAAGAAAGGGCCAAAAATCAGGCTGTCCCAAAGGAAGCGGTTGACGGTGGCCATCCATGCCGCCGAGGGCGGCACTGGCACCCGCGCGGGGACAGGTGCTAGCAATGGCACGGCGGAGACATTCGTGTGCATGGGCACCGGCACAGGATGCACACATGCACGCTCATGCGCTGGCAGGTGCACGGGCACCGGGATGGGCGTGCGCACCAGTGCACGCGCAGGCGCAGCGCTGGCAGGTGCACGGGCGCATGAAAGTTAGCAGGGACCTTGTGGAACACTGTGTCATCAAGCTCGGTGACATGTGTGGCTCCCAGCCCATCAATGCCACGGGGATGGGCGCTGGCACAGTCGGGGCGATGGGAGCGGGGATAGGTGCGGCGTCTTCCCGCAAGGGCGGTTCAAGCTCATCCCAAAGCTCCTTATGTTCTTGAGACTCCGACTGGGTGTCTTCCTTAGGAAACTGGAAGACTAAGGGCAGACCATCGTAATGCAGCATGGTGTATGGTTAGGTCAGGCTGGTTGGAGGTACACGACGAGAGAATCGAAGAGGAAGAGAGAAGATTCTAGCGATACCGGGTAGTGCGGGGTTGATTTTAAACTACGACGTCGGCGCCATTAAAAGTGGAGGCAGTTGGGACGAAGGTGGACAGCGGAGCCTGGTTAAAGAGGTCGCCTCCCGGTGAGCCCGCGCAGCAGTCTGGTCGCACGCCTCCCAGTCAGTCGGCGCAACGGTCTTCTCGCACGCCTCCCGTCGACTCACACACTTGCTCGGAGGGCACCCGCCGATGAGAAGCAGGACTCGTGGCGGCACGTAAACACCCATGGTTTGAATAGTGAATGTGTTCGCATTAACGTGACAGGTCTTTGTTCCAAAATACCTTGGCTCTTCATTTGTGCAACTTCTCATAAGCAGCTTGTCTCAAATTGAAGAAAAAAATTACATAGAAATATTTGTGCCATATCACGAGACCATGCTCAGTTTCATGAATTCCCGGTCACTTTTGGATTTTCTGAAATTTAAAATCCAGGATTCGAAACAATATAATAACCTGCATCATGCAATAAATTTTCAAGCGATACATCTTTCCTGTTGTATTTCTTAAGAAAGGATTTGGTCAAAGATTTTGCTTAGTTAGAGTTCAGGCAAGTTATATATGCAGAGTAAAAGGATAATCCTTCATATCAGTGCATTGCCTGATATATTAACTCAAGTACTAGGCACGAAACAACATGCTCAATTCTGTGCTCATCTTGGTGTAGTACTCCTATTAGTAATAGGCAATGGAGTTGACGGGTGACCTTGGGTAGCGGCAACCGAGGGAATTGAACCATGCTGGGCACGGTAGGTAACGTTGTCTAGTTACTAAAGCATCCCTCCATTGTTCATCGGTAGTCATTATGGACCGGGGACATGAGGGGAATTTCCTAGGGCTAGAATTCTAGCCGCTAGATATTTCGACTCGAGACGGGGAGGCTTGACTGGTTGGGGTTGGCTAATGTGCGTATCACGCACACCACCGGAAGGACATGAGCCCGGTTTTTTAGGATCACCACGAGCCAGGGTATGGTTGGTACGCCGTTGGGTCCTACCATTCGAGAATACGAAAGGAATCTTTTAAATTGCTGAACAAATCTATGTGTATTACAATGCCCGTGTTTTCCTTGCAAATAGTAATCTCAACGTGGTAATTGATTTATGACGAGTTCTTGAATTAGAGTGTGTTTGTGATATAGTGATCTCAACATGGATTTCACATTTCATGGTATCCCTAGTAAGTTTTTCATTGCAAATTTAAATTTAAAAGATGAACGGTATGGTGGTGAGAAAACTTTGTATGTATCAAGCATATTACCACACACACACACACACACACACGAATACATCAACAATCGAGTAAGTATAGTGCATCTATTTTTCCAAACCATGCATGTATGACACGAATTCAAAAATACTCCTTCTGTTCCTAAATATTTGTCTTTTAGAGAATTCAACAAGTGACTACATATGGAGCAAAATGAGTGAATCTACACTCTAAAATATGTCTATACATCCGTATGTGGCAATCCATTTGAAATCTCTAAAAAGACTAATATTTAGGAACAAAGGGTGTAAAATGTAAGACATGCATGGTCCTCAATTCAATATTTAAAATGAACAGGAAACTCAAACATGAATATTAAGTCTAGTACTACATACATGCAAATGTTGTGTTTAGATGGAGCTATGTAGATTGTCGGGGGTTAACCCCTCGACCTTAGATAAAATTGTGAAGCTATGTTTAGGATTGTTTAGATTGTATTATTTGACCATTATATTTGTCCCCACCCTCCCAACCACTAATTGGTTGTGCACCCCCTCCTCCCCGGGAGAATATCATGTGCCCCCACACCTTAGATGCTATATGCTGGTATGAGTTGCTTGGAGCTTGTAGATCTGAGATATAGCAGCTCACAGGATGTCTTAATATTTTTACAAGAAACCTTAATGAGTTTGAGAATTGCACACAATTTGTACAAAAACTACTCAGATGCCCTTGGATCCCATATCCAACGACCTCGAAGCTTGTATCACCGTAGCATCTAAGAATATCATGTGCTACCACACCTTAGATGCTTTGGTGATACAAGCTCTTCGGAGCCGTTGGATTTGTGATCCAACAACTCCTCGGTGGTTTGAATGTTTTTTTGCAGAAAAGCCCCCAAAGAGTTGGGCCACTGCTTACAAGCACAAAGACTGCTCAGATGCCATTGGATCTCAGATTGAACAACCTCGAAGCTCGTATCATCATAACATCCAAGCTGCGGGAGCACCAGATGTTTTCTCGCATGGGAGAATATGAGGTGCTCCCGCACCATAGATTCTATGGTGATACGAGTTCCCGGAGATCTAATGGCTCACAATAGGAGGTTTGAATGTTTTTGCAATATACGCCTAAGAGAGTTTGGGAATTGCGCAGAAAGGACAAGTACTATGCATGTGGCATCTGATCACAGATCATACGACTTAGATGCTCGTATCACCCTAACGGCTAATTAAGCTACGGGGAGCACCTAATATGAGCAATGGGGAGCTGTTGGATCCAAGATGAAGTGGCACACACGAGGCCTGAATGTTTTATTTGCAAAAAACTCTTGGAGAGTATGGAAATTGCGCATAATTACCAAGACTACTCCCAAGCCTTGGAGAGTATGCAAAAAAAACCTTGGAGAGTATGGAAATTGCGCACACACGAGTTTTTACGTTGTTAGAATATCACACTCGTATCACCATAGCATCAAAGCTGCGGGGTGGATGTGATATTCTATGCCGCTGTCATTTTTGTTCCTAAACTTGCAAAATACGTGTAACTCGTGCCGTTACTTGTCTAACTGCGTAAAGTGTTTGTTCAAAAAAACCATCTTACACTGAAATATCAGAACAACACAAAGGGGTCCCACTTGTCATTGAAAAAATTTGGACCTAAAACTAACAAATCTGAGAGATGAGATTCGAACTGGCAACCTGGACTACAAAGCATAAGTCGATAGCCTGAAACAACAAACGGTTGTTGGCTTTGTCCCATAACTTGATTTTATACAGTATTACGTTGAGTAGAGTAGAGGGAGTGGCTTGTCAACACGTGCATGACCGTTGACTCACTTACTGGTGGGTTCTAGGTCTGCGATCTCTCTCCTCTCCATCGTCTAACCTTTAGACACACCGGCACACACGAAGAGCAGCGCTAGCTTGCCGTGGTGTTATTATAACTCAAAAAGCTTGGAAAATAGAAGAATCGCCTAGAACAAGAGACGTTGTGGCTGGTCGAGACGGAGCTAACCACACCTATCCTCCATGCCATGTTAGCATGATGAAGCTGTGTGGCTAGTGTGGTGTTTTCAACCGATTGGCTAGGTCCCGAGGTTGAACCATAGGTAGTACATCTGATACAATATATTTTTACACACACATTTTTCCTCTATGCGGAGACGTGGCACACCCTACCGCGCAGTTTTGGGGTCCTCCCGGGTGGTGCACGCATATATTCTTCCTTGCCGAGATGTGGGACACCCTATCACACGTTTTCTGGGTTCTCCTCGGTCGTAGTGCCGAAGCAAGTAAATGAGTCGTCAAATCACGAAAGACCACCTTTCCCCCCGAGTACATCAGTGAAGCACTATGGTTAGCTAGTTGGGCTAGTGCGACCGATTAGCTAGGCCACAGCCACATTTGTTTTTTCACCCCTTGCTTTATCTCCTTGCTGGCAGGTAAATTTAAATATCCACCGCGGCATTGCTTTGGTCTTTGGGTGCGGCAGGCGCGACAGGATTTTTTATTTTTTGATTGATGGGAGCATGCATGGCATGATTTTTATTTTTTTGATTGACAGGGAGCAGGCGCGACAACAATTAGTCATGATGACTCCACCTGTAAAACCCACTGCTCCCTGATGTGAAAAGTCGTTGACTGGTGTTTTCCCATGGTGAAAACCAAAAGATTCACCCCGCTCCTAGGCTGGCTCCCTCTGCCTTCCCGTAGATTGCATTGCCTTTTAGCCGTTTTGCCCCCTTAATTTGCTTCTACCTGGTGCCATGGCAGTGTAGCAGATCATGGAGTCTGATGTGAGGCGCTTGACACAGGAGCTCTAGGCCAAGGATGCGGAGCTCAGGGCCAAGGACGTGGAGCTCCGGAGCTCAAGGAGGAGAGGAGTGCCTGATACGTCTCCAACATATCTACTTTTCCAAACACTTTTGCCCTTGCTTTGGACTCTAACTTGCATGATTTGGATGAAACTAACCCGGACTGACGCTGTTTTTAGAAGAACTGCCATGATGTTGTTTTATGTGTAGAAAGCAAAAGTTCTCGGAATGTCCTGAAAATCCACGGAGGCACTTATAAAAAATACTGGCGAAAGAATCAAGACCAGGGGGCCCACACCCTGTCTACAAGGGTGGGAGGCATGCCCCCTATCTCGTGGGCCCCCTGAGGCTCCGCCGACCTCAACTCCAACTCCATATATTCCGTCTCGCGGAGAAAAAAAATCAGAGAGAAAGTTTCATCACGTTTTACAATACGGAGCCGCCGCCAAGCCCTAATCTCTCTCGGGAGGGCTGATCTGGAGTCCGTTCGGGGCTCCGAAGAGGGGGATTTGTTGCTGTCGTCATCATCAACCATCCTCCATCACCAATTTCATGATGCTCACCGCCGTGCGTGAGTAATTCCAAAGTAGGCTTGCTAGACGGTGATGGGTTGGATGAGATTTACCATGTAATCAAGTTAGTTTTGTTACGGTTTGATCCCTAGTATCCACTATGTTCTGAGATTGATGTTGCTATGACTTTGCTATGCTTAATGCTTGTCACTAGGGCCCAAGTGCCATGATTTCAGATATGAACCTATTATGTTTTCATGAATATATGTGTGTTCTTGATCCTATCTTGAAAATCTATAGTCACCTATTATGTGTTATGATCCGACAATCCCAAAGTGACAATAATCGGGATACTTCTCGGTGATGACCGTAGTTTGAGGAGTTCATGTATTCACTATGTGCTAATGCTTTGTTCCGGTTCTCTATTAAAAGGAGGCCTTATCATCCCTTAGTTTCCACTAGGACCCCGCTGCCACGGGAGGGTAGGACAAAAGATGCCATGCAAGTTCTTTTCCATAAGCACGTATGACTATTTACGGAATACATGCCTACATTACATTGATGAACTGGAGCTAGTTCTGTGTCACCCTATGTTATAGCTATTTCATGAGGAATCGCATCTGACATAATTATCCATCACTGATCCATTGCCTACGAGCTTTTCACATATTGTGCTTCGTTTATTTACTTTTCCGTTGCTACTGTTACAATCACTACAAACCAGAAAATATTACTTTTGCTACCGTTACCTTTATTATCATACTACTTTGCCACTAAATACTTTGTTTCATATACTAAGTTATCCAGGTGTGGTTGAATTGACAACTCAACTGCTAATACTCAAGAATATTCTTTGGCTCCCCTTGTGTCGAATAAACAAATTTGGGTTGAATACTTTACCCTCGAAAGCCGTTGCGATCCCCTACACTTGTGGGTTATCAAGACTAATTTCTGGCGCCGTTGCCGGGGAGCATAGCTCTATTCTCTAAGTCACTTGGGATTTATATCTGTTGATCACTATGAAGAACTTGAAAGACGACAGAACCAAGATTTTTCCCTCAACTACGAGGGGAGGTAAGGAACTGCCATCTAGCTCTGCACTAGATTCTCCTTCTGTTTTGAGTAAGCTTGCGACACCTAAACCTGCTACTGCTATGAACTCTGATGTGTCGCATGTTATTGATGATGCCACTTCTGCTATGCATGATACTTATGATGAAACTACTTCTGTGCGTGATACTACTTTGCCATTAGGTGAATTTCTTGATGAACAACTTGCTAGAGTTAGGGGGAATGAAATTATTGAAGATGCTATTATTGATGATAGTGATGATGAAAATTCTCCCAATGATTATGAATTGCATGTTGTTCCTGAGGTTTATGTTATGAATGAAGAAGCTGCTAGAGCTATCTTTGCTTGCAATGATAGATATGATCTTAAGAAATTATTAGCTAAAGGGAAGCAACAGTCTCTTAATGCTAGAATGAAACTTGACCCTGCTTCTGCCACTTCACCTATCTGTGTTACTGATAAGGATTATGAATTCTCTGTTGATCCTGAAATTATTACTTTAGTTGAATCTGATCCTTTTTATAGCCTTGAATCTGAAACTCTTGTGGCACATCTTACCAAGTTGGATGATATAGCCACCTTGTTTACTCATGATGATAAATCTCGCTAGTATTATATCCTTAAGATATTTCCGTTCTCATTAAAGGGTGATGCTAAGACTTGGTATAATTCTCTTGCTCCTGGTTGTGTGCGTAGTCCCCAGGATATGATTTATTACTTCTTTGCTAAATATTTCCCTTCTCATAAGAAACAAGCTGCCTTGCAGGAAATATATAATTTTGTGCAAATCAAAGAAGAGAGTCTCCCACAAGCTTGGGGGAGGCTTCTCGATTACTTAATGCTTTGCTGATCATCCTCTCAAGAAAAATGAAATACTTGATATCTTTTATAATGGACTAACCGATGCTTCCAAGGACTACTTGGATAGTTGTGCTGGTTGTGTTTTCAGGGAAAGAACAGTCGACGAAGCTGAATTACTATTGAATAATATGTTGACTAATGAAATAATTGGACTCTTCCTGAGGCAATTCCTGAACCAATTGAGCCAACTCCTAAGCCTAATCCTAAACCCACTCCGAAGAAGAGAGGTGTTTTATTTCTCAGTCCCGAAGATATGCAAGAAGCAAAGAAATCAATGAAAGAAAAAGGTATTAAAGTTGTAGATGTTAATAATTTACCTCCTATTGAAGGAATACATGGTCTTAATATACTGCCTATTGAAGAACCACATTGTCTTGATAACCCGACACAGGTAGTAAATGTAAATTCTCTCTATAGATATGATAAAGTTGAAATTCCCTCCACTAAATTTCATAGCCCATGCTTAGATGAATTTGATGACTTTATGGCTAGACAAGAAAGTTTTAATTCTTATGTTGGAAGAGAGTTAAAGAATAATGCTTTCGAGATAGGACGCGTGAGCGATAATATGGCTAGAGTTAAAGGTGAACTTAAACTCGTTAGCAAATATGCTTCTATGGTTGCTACTCAAGCTGAGCAAGTACTTAAAGCTCAAAATGATTTTCTTGAGGAATTAAATAATAAAAATGACTTTGCTGTTAGAGTGGCTACTAGAAGTGGTAGAATGACTCAGGAACCTTTGTATCCTGAAGGCCACCCTAAGAGAATCGAGCAAGATTCTCAGAGAAATAATTTAGAGGCACCTAGTTCTTCTAAAAAGAAGAAAAAGAAAAACGATAGGACTTTGCATGCTTCTAGTGAACCCATTGTAGACACACCTTAGAATCCCAATTATATTTCTATCTCTAATGCTGAAACACAATCAGGTGATGAACATGAACCTAGTAATAATGTTAATGATAATGTTCATGCTCAACCTAGCAAAAACAAGGAGGTACAGATTGAACCTGCTGTTGATCTTGATAACCCACAATCAAATAATCAACGTTATGATACGAGAGATTTTGTTTCTAGGAAGCACGGTAGAGAAAGAGAACCATGGGTTCAGAAACCCATGTCCTTTCCTCCTAAACCATCCAAGACAAAGGATGATGAGGATTTTGAGCGCTTTGCTGAAATGATTAGACCTATCTTCTTACGTATGCGCTTAATTGATATGCTCAAAGTAAATCCTTATGCTAAGTATATGAAGGATATCATTACAAACAAAAGAAAGATACCGGAAGCCGCAATTTCCACCATGCTTGCTAATTACACTTTTAAGGGTGGAATACCAAAGAAACTTGGAGATCCGGGTGTACCAACTATACCATGCTCCATTAAAAGAAATTATGTTAGTACTGCTTTATGTGATATTGGAGCCGGTGTTAGTGTTATGCCTCTCTCTTTATATCGTAGACTTGAATTGAATAAGTTGACACCTACTGAAATAGCTTTGCAAATGGCCGATAAATCAACTGCTATACCCGTCGGTATTTGTGAGGATGTGCCTGTTGTGGTTGCAAATGTCACTATCTTAATGGACTTTGTTATTCTTGATATTCCCGAGGACGCTAGTATGTTGATTATCCTTGGTAGACCTTTTCTGAATACTGCAGGGGCTGTTATTGATTGCCACAAAGGCAATCTCACTTTTCATGTTAATGGTAATGAGCATACGGTACACTTTCCGAGGAAACAATCTCAAGTTCATAGCATGAATTCTATTGGAAAAGTCCCAACTATTATTACTGGAGGTTTTGAATTCCCTCTCCCTGATGTCAAGAAAAAGTAGGATATTCTTATTGTTGGGGATGTTCATATCCCCGTTGAGGTAACTTAGTGTTATTCGAAATTTCTCCGGTTCCGTGTTATTCGGAATGAGTTTGTTAACAAGACTTGATCAACCTTGTTAGTGGATTCATTTTGATGATCATGAGATGGATGAAACTAGAAGGCACAACCTTCTGTACCCTCTTTTTACTTTCTATTATTTAGAATAAATAAAGCAAAAATATTATTATCTGTCTGTTTTCTGAATTATCCGAGCAATAAAAAATATCCCGAAAATAAAAGTGCTCCAAATGCCCTGCAAATTTAGTATGATTTTTTTGGAATATTTGAGGATTTTAGGCACTGAAATCACTGCAGGAGGGGGAAGCACTAGGCCACGAGAGTGGAGGGCGCGCCCACCCCCCTGGGCGCGCTCCCTGTCTCGTTGGCCCCTAGTGGCCCCCCTCCACTTATGCCAGCACCCACACACTCCATCTTCTACCTAAAAAAATCCCCATCCAGCTCAAGCACGAGTTCTAGCTCATTTTGCTGCGATTCTCGATCTCCTTGCTCAAAGCTCCATTCAGAAAACTGCTTTGGGAGATTGTTGCTTCAAAATGTTAAGGAAACTTTTGAGGGGCTCTTCTAGCCAAGGCTCTCAGGAAAAACAAGCTAAAGAGAAGGAAAAAGCTAAGTATAATCTTCCTCGCTTAGCGGAAGTATGGCCGTGTGAATGGCTATGCGATGATTTCTTGAAAGAAGCTGGAATTCATGAAGATTTTTATTCTTTGATAAAGAATGCAGGCCTCACCAGTTTCCTCCACGACCGGATCGATCAATATCTCTTACTCACCAATACTTTTGTGCAAATTTTTTATTATTATCCTAAGAAGTCACTGCCTTCAGTATCATTTCATTTATATGATGAGTTCAGAGAAATGTCTTTACGTATTTTTTGCGCGGTATGTAGGATACCCTATGAGGAAGAATTAGAGGAACCCCATCGTAAAGATGTGGATGGCTTTGTTAACACTATAGCTGTAGAGGAGCCAAAGAAGGGTTCCGAGGCGAAAATCTCTAGCATACACTTTCCTGTTTTACGCTACTTTGCCATATTTGCTAGCAGATGCTTGATTGGTCATGGAAATAGTGGAAACTTTAGTGTTCCTGATATTGTCATTCTCCAACATGCCTTGCTTGGAGATAATAGTTTTAGTATGGGTGCCGTCATTGCTAAACGGCTAAGCCTGAATCGTACAAAAGGTCCCATATTTGGAGGTATCTATGCTTCACGTCTTGCTAGACATTTTCAGATACCTATTAGGCACCATGAGAAAGAGGAGACACAATTTCCTCCTTACATTTTAGATTACAGGAGCATGGTAGCACACGCGTTTATTGTTGACAACAAAGAGAAGATGCTCTTGTATAACCTTAGATTTAGTAAGAAACACAATGAGACTATTATTTTGCCTGCACCTTTGTTGTTGTTTGATTTGACTGCACATAATTTTCTTGTCACACCGGAGGCGGTGTACGCTCATCGAGGCCAAGCATCCACTCCAGAACCTGAACCTGAGCCGGAACCTGCACTAGACCCTTATCGTGCATCATCTTTCCAATGGGATCCGGAGATGGCTATGTGTATCCTGATTACACTTCCCAGTACACCGGGGAGAGTAGCAGCGGTCCTTGGTATTAGACCAGCTTAGGCCAAAAGCCTAAGCTTGGGGGAGTACGTATTTCTCACCGACTTTACATTCATGTTCACACACTAGTCGTCGGTGCTCATACTCTTTCATTGTATTATCCATGCTAGTTTCATTTCCTCTTTCTCGCTTTCTTCTTGCGTGTTTGATAAACCTTAAGAAAAAACAAAAATAATAGTTAGTTTAAATTTCCATGCTTGTAGTAGAATTAAAATGAAAACCCAAAAAGATTTCTAGTTCTTCTTCTTACTTGTTGGGAGCTTTCCCGTGTAAATAGTTTTATTTTCTTTTCTTTCCTTTGGGGGTCGAGAAGACCATATTGAAAATGTTTAGTGGCTCTCATATGCATGATTGCTTATTTAATTTAGAGCCCATAATACCCTGTCTTCTCTCTTGAGTTGAATGCATGCAGATTCCAGCTTAGTCCAATGCACGTGCACTATTATTATTATACACATCGTTCGGTCGTGCAAGTGAAAGGCAATAATGACGATATATGATAAACTTATCGAGATGAGAGAAGCTGGTATGAACTCGACCTCTCTTGTTTTTGTAAATATGATGAGTTCATCGTTTCTGATTCAGCTTATTATGAGGTAAACATATTTGCATTGACATTTAGAGATTATAGTTGCTTGTGCCATGCTTGATTAGCTATGAGTTATAATGATTTACCTTGTGTGCCAACATGCTATGAGAATGATTATGATGTGGTATGATGGGATGGTATCCTCCTTTGAATGAATTGAGTAACTCGACTTGGCACATGTTCATGCATG
Organism: Aegilops speltoides; assembly: GCA_021437245.1. Lineage (NCBI taxonomy): Eukaryota > Viridiplantae > Streptophyta > Magnoliopsida > Poales > Poaceae > Aegilops > Aegilops speltoides. The sequence goes on from CM038143.1 coordinate 483,695,933, forward strand.
TAGTTGAAACAATTCAACGTAGCCTTCATGATATTTATGTTCATGGTAGATTATATCCTACTCATGCTTGTACTCGGTGTAAATTAATGTTAATGCATGTTTATGACTGTTGTCGCTCTCTCAGTTGGTCGCTTCCCAGTCTTTTGCTAGCCTTCACCTGTACTAAGCAGGAATACTGCTTGTGCATCCAAACTCCTTAAACCCCAAAGTTGTTCCATACGAGTCCACCATACCTACCTATATGTGGTATTTACATGCCATTCCAAGTAAATTTGTATGTGCCAAACTCCAAACCTTCAAATGAAATTCTGTTTTGTATGCTCGAGCAGCTCATGTTTCAACTAGGGCTGCCTATATCTTCCATGCTAGGTGGGTTATTCTCAAGAGGAGTGGACTCTGCTCCTCATTCACGAGAAAGGGCCGGTAACCGGGATGCCCAGTCCCATGATCCAAAAATATCAAAGAAAATCAAAATAATTAAACAAAACTCCCCCAGGGTTGTTGTTAGTTGGAGGCACTCGTTGTTTCGAGCAAGCCATGGATTGATGCTTGTTGGTGGTTGGGGGAGTATAAACCTTTACCATTCTGTTCGGGAACTGCCTATAATGCATGTAGTATGGAAGATACATCCATCTCATAGTTGTTGCATTGACAGCAAAAGTATGCCGCTCAAAATGTTATTCCTCTCTATTTTAAAATCGAGCTCTGGCACCTCTACAAATCCCTGCTTCCCTCTACAAAGGGCCTATCTATTTACTTTTATGTTGAGTCATCACCCTTCTTATTAAAAAGCACCTGCTGGAGACCACACTGTCGTTTGCATTCATTATTGTTGGTTTATATTGAGTATGACTTGGCTGGATCTCTTTTACCATGAATTACAATGTTTAGTCAGTCCTTGATCTTTAAAGGTGCTCTACATTTATGTTTTGCAGTCTCAGAAAGGGCTAGTGAGATACCATTTTGTTATATCATGTTATGATTGTTTTGAGAAAGTGTTGTCATCCGAGTTTTATTATTATGGCTCGCTAGCTGATTATGCTATTGATATGAGTAATTGTGGACCTAAGTGTTATTGTGAGTATGGTTAGTTCATAATATTTGCTGAAACCTGAATGCTGGCTTTACATGTTTACAACAACAAGAGCAAACAGAGTTTGTAAAAGTTTTTCTTTATCACTTTCAGTTTATCAACTGAATTGCTTGAGGACAAGCAAAGGTTTAAGCTTGGGGGAGTTGATATGTCTCCAACGTATCTACTTTTCCAAACACTTTTGCCCTTGTTTTGGACTCTAACTTGCATGATTTGAATGAAACTAACCCGGATCGACCTTTTTTTTCAGCAGAAGCGCCATGATGTTGTTTATGTGTAGAAAGCAAAAGTTCTCGGAATGTCCTGAAAATCCACGGAGGCACTTTTTGGAAAATATAAAAAATACTGGCAAAACAATCAAGACCAGGGGGCCCACACCCTTTCCACGAGGGTGGGGGGCGTGCCCCCGTGTCTCGTGGGCCCCCTGAGGCTCCGCCGACCTCAACTCCAACTCCATATATTCCGTCTTGCGGAGAAAAAAATCAGAGAGAAAGTTTCATCGCATTTTACAATACGGAGCCGCCGCCAAGCCCTAATCTCCCTCGGGGGGGCTGTTCTGGAGTCCTTTCGGGGCTTCAGAGAGGGGGATTCGTCGCCGTCGTCATCATCAACCATCCTCCATCACCAATTTCATGATGCTCACCGCCGTGCGTGAGTAATTCCATCGTAGGCTTGCTGGACGGTGATAGGTTGGATGAGATTTACCATGTAATCAAGTTAGTTTTGTTAGGGTTTGATCCCTAGTATCCACTATGTTCTGAGATTGAAGTTTCTATGACTTTGCTATGCTTAATGCTTGTCACTAGGGCCCGAGTGCCATGATTTCAGATCTAAACCTATTATGTTTTCATGAATATATGTGTGTTCTTGATCCTATCTTGCAAGTCTATATTCACCTATTATGTGTTATGATCCGACAACCCCGAAGTGACAATAATCGAGATACTTCTCCGTGATGACCATAGTTTGAGGAGTTCATGTATTCACTATGTGCTAATGCTTTGTTCCGGTTCTCTATTAAAAGGAGGCCTTAATATCCCTTAGTTTCCACTAGGACCCCGCTGCCACGGGAGGGTAGGACAAAAGATGTCATGCAAGTTCTTTTCCATATGCACGTATGACTATTTATGGAATACATGCCTACATTACATTGATGAACTGGAGCTAGTTCTGTGTCACCCTATGTTATAGCTATTACATGAGGAATCGCATCCGTCATAATTATCCATCACTGATCCATTGCCTACGAGCTTTTCACATATTGTGCTTCACTTATTTACTTTTCCATTGCTACTGTTACAATCACTACAAAACCCAAAAATATTACTTTGCTACTGTTACCTTTATTATCATACTACTTTGCTACTAAATACTTTGCTGCAGATACTAAGTTATCCAGGTGTGGTTGAATTGACAACTCAACTGCTAATACTCAAGAATATTCTTTGGCTCCCCTTGTGTCGAATCAACAAATTTGGGTTGAATACTTTACCCTCGAAAGCTGTTGCGATCCCCTACACTTGTGGGTTATCAGTGCCATGCTCCTTGATACGTCTCCAACGTAGCTATAATTTTTGATTGTTCCATGCTATTATATTACCCGTTTTGGATGTTTATGGGCTTTACTTTACACTTTTACATCATTTTTGGGACTAACCTACTAACCAGAGGCCCAGCCCGAATTGCTGTTTTTTTTGCCTATTTCAGTGTTTTGAAGGAAAGGAATATTAAATGGAGTCCAAACGGAATGAAACCTTCGGGAGCGATCTTTTTGGAACAAACGCAATCCAGGAGACTTGGAGTGGACGTCAAGCATCGAATGAGCCCCTTGGGGGTGGGCCCGCCACCCTCGTGGGCCCCGCGAGCATCGACCGACCTACTTCTTCCTCCTATATATATCCATGTGCCCGAAAAACATCCAGGAGCACCACAAAAACTATTTCCACCGTCGTAACCTTCTATATCCACGAGATCCCATCTTGGAGCCTTCGCCGGCGCTCCGCTGGAGGGGGAATCGACCACGGAGGGCCTCTACATCATCTTCAAGGCCTCTCCGATGAGTTGTGAGTAGTTTACCACAGACCTTCGGGTCCATAGTTATATAGCTAGATGGCTTCTTCTCTCTCTTTGAATCTCAATACAAAGTTCTCCCGATCTTCTTCGAGATCTATTCGATGTAACTCTTTTTGCGGTGTGTTTGTCAAGATCCGATGAATTGTGGGTTTATGATCAAGCTTATCTATGAGAAATATTTGAATCTCTTTTGAATTCTTTTATGTGTGATTAAGTTATCTTTGCAAGTCTCTACGAATTATCAGTTTGGTTTGGCCTAGTAGATTGATCTTTCTTGCAATGGGAGAAGTGCTTAGCTTCGGGTTCAATATTGCGGTGTCCTTTCCTAGTGATAGCAGGGGCAACAAGGCACGTATTGTATTGTTGCCATCGAGGATAAAAAGATGGGGTTTATATCATATTGCATGAGTTTAGCCCTCTACATCATGGCATCTTTCTTAATGCCTTACTCTGTTCTTCATGATATACTCTAGATGCAAGCAGGAGTCACTTGATGTGTGGAGTAATAGTAGTAGATGCAAGCAGGAGTCGGTCTACTTGTCACACACGTGATGCCTATATACATGATCATGCCTAGATAATCGCATAACTATGCGTTTTTCTATCAATTGCTCGACAGTAAATTGTTCACCCTCCGTAATACTTATGCTATCTTGAGAGAAGCCACTAGTGAAACCTATGGCCCCCAGGTCTATCTTTTATCATATAAGTTTTCCATCTACTTTATTTGCATCTTTTACTTTCCAATCTATACCATAAAAATACCAAAAATATTTATCTTGTCATATTATCTCTATCAGATCTCACTTTTGCAAGTTACCATGAAGGTATTGCCAACCCCTTTATCGCGTTGGTTGCGAGGTTCTTGTTTGTTTGTGTAGGTGCGTGGGACTTTTGAGGAGCCTCCTACTAGATTGATACCTTGGTTCTCAAAAACTGAGGAAATACTTACGCTACTTTGCTGCATCACCCTTTCCTCTTCAAGGGAAAAACCAATGCATGCTCAAGACGTAGCACTCCTCCTTTATGTGCAGGAGTTCACGGAGCTTCAAAAGTGGTAGGCATCCACCACAAAGATGCTCGAGGCGTCGGCGGTGTTGCTGCAGAAAGCGGGAGATACGATAGGCCGTCAGGCGAGCCGGCTGGAGCGCGAATGGGCCGATCGTGACGAGGTCCAGGATCGCCTCAGCTACTTGGTGGACCATGTTGCCACACACGTGTTGTGACTGCGCGACCATGCAGGTCGTCGGGTGATACGTCCATTTTGCATCATGCTTTTATATCAATATTTATTGCATTATGGGCTGTTATTACACATTATGTCACAATACTTATGCCTTTTCTCTCTTATTTTACAACGTTTACATGAAGAGGAGAATGCCGGCTGCTGGTATTTTGGACTAGAAAAGGAGCAAATATTAGGGACCTATTCTGCACAACTCTAGAAGTCCTGAAACTCCACGAAAGTTAGTTTTGGAATATATTAAAAATATTGGGCGAAGAAAGCACCAGAGAGGAGCCACGCACTATCCACGAGGGTGGAGGGCGTGCCCCCTACCTCGTGGGCCACCTGGCAGCCCCCCGATGCCCATCTTCTGCTATACCGTGTCTTTTGCCTTGGAAAAAATCATAAGGAAGCTTTCGGGACGGAACACCGCCGTTTCGAGGCAGAACCTTGGCGGAACCAATCTAGGGCTCCGGTGGAGCCGTTCTGCCGGGGAAACATCCCTCCGGGAGGGGAAATCATCGCCGTCGTCATCACCATCGATCCTCTCATCGAGAGGGGGTCAATCTCCATCAACATATTCACCAACACCATCTCCTCTCAAACCCTAGTTCATCTCTTGTATCTGATCTTTGTCTCAAAACGTCAGATTGGTACCTGTGGGTTGCTAGTAGTGTTGATTACTCCTTGTAGTTGATGCTAGTTGGTTTATTCGGTGGAAGATCACATGTTCAGATCCTTTATGCATATTAATACACCTATGATTATGAACATGAATACGAATTGTGAGTAGTTACATTTGTTCCTGAGGACATGGGAGAAGTCTTGTTATAAGTAGTCATATGAATTTGGTATTCGTTCGATATTTTGATGAGATGTATGTTGTGTCTCCTCTAGTGGTGTTATGTGAACATAGACTACATGACACTTCACCTATGTTTGGGCCTAGGGGAAGGCATTGGGAAGTAATAAGTAGATGATGGGTTGCTAGAGTGACAGAAGCTTAAACCCTAGTTTATGCGTTGCTTCTTAAGGGGCTGATTTGGATCCATATGTTTCATGCTATGATTAGGTTTACCTTAATTATTCTTTCTTAATTGCGGATGCTTGCGAGAGGGGTTAATCATAAGTGGGATTCTTGTCCAAGAAAGGGCAGTACCCAAGCACCGGTCCACTCACCTATCAAATTATCAAAGTAATGAACGCGAATCATATGAGCATGATGAAAACTAGCTTGACGACAATTCTCATGTGTTCACGGGAGCGCTTTGCTTTATATAAGAGTTTGTCCAGGCTTGTCCTTTGCTACAAAATGGATTGGGACATCTTGCTGCACCTTAGTTACTTCTGTTACTTGTTACCCGTTGCGAATTACCTTATCACAAAACTATGTGTTACCGATAATTTCAGTGCTTGCAGAGAATGCCTTACTGAAAACCGCTTGTCATTTCCTTCTGCTCCTCGTTGGGTTCGACACTCTTACTTATCGAAAGGACTACGATAGATCCCCTATACTTGTGGGTCATCAAGACTCTTTTCGGGCACCATTGCCGAGGAGTGAAGCGCCTTTGGTAGGTGGAATTTGGTAAGGAAAAATTTACATAGTTGCTGAAATTTACTGTCACTTGTTACTTTGGAAAATAATCCTTTGAGGGGCTTGTTCGGGGTATCTTCACATCGACTAGAAGATCAAAGAGTTGCTCCTCAACCTACTGAACCTCCTCAAAATTTTTACTTTGAAATTCCTTTGGGTATGATAGAGAAACTGCTAGCTAATCCCTTTACAGGAGATGGAACATTACATCCCGATATGCACCTAATCTATGTGGATGAAGTTTGTAGATTATTTAAGGTTGCAGGTATGCCCGAGGATGTTATCTTTGAAGGGAAAGGCATTGACATGGTTTAGGCTATGTGATGATATTGGATCATGGAACTACAACCGATTGAAATTGGAATTTCATCAGAAGTTTTATCCTATGCATCTGGTTCATCGTGATCGTAATTATATATAATTTTTGGCCTCACGAAGGAGAAAGTATCGCTCAAGCTTGGGAGAGGCTTAAGTCAATGTTATATTCATGCCCCAATCATGAGCTCTCAATAGGAATTATTATTCGAAAAAAATTATGCTTGGCTTTCTCTCAATAATCGCTCCATGCTCGATACCTCTTGTACTGGTTCTTTTATTATGAAGACTATTGAACTCAGATGGGATTTATTGGAAAGAATTAAACGCAACTCTGAAGATTGGGAAATCGACGAAGGTAAGGTGTCAGGTATTGTGTTAAATCTTTTACGGATACTGTTGGGGATATTACCACTAGGTGTAAACCGGCCAGCCTGGGCCGGGTTAACTTCATTAGTGGTATAAGTAGAGAAAGGCCCAAGGCCTGTAGTCGGTTTAGAACTTGTAGCCGTAAACCGGCCTGATGTATAACTTGTATTGTAAGTTAGGAATAGAGAGATACCAACTGGGATACGAGTATGAACCGGTTGGAACTCTATGAATCGACGGGCGTCACCCGTGTATATAAGGGGACGACCCGGCGACGGTTCAAAGACAGACAACCACAACTCGAGCCTAGGCGAAGCTTGTTGCTCCCTAGCCATCGAGACCACATCAATTCCATCACAACTAGACGTAGGCTTTTACCTTCATCGAAGGGGCCGAACTAGTATAAAACTCTCGTGTCTTGGTGTCCGCTTTAACCCCTTCAATTAAACTCGTAATGATGGCTCCGCGACTAAGTCCTTTCACTAGGACATCTATCGTGACAAATCCACGACAGTTGGCGCCCACCGTGGGGCTATCGCACGATGGTTTGACGATCTTGGAGGGCAAGCTCAAGGGACTCGAAGGCTACATTGTGGGACGGATGACCAAGAGTCGCCGCGGCCGGATCTACATCGACGACGCAGGATGGGGTCCCGAGGCCGATTCGATCGAGTACGGGTACCGGGTCCCCTTTGGTGGCATACAAGTTTTCATCGGCAAGATCGGTGAGCCTGGGCCTGAGCCGGACATCTGCACCGACCTCGTCGAGACGGCTCAGCGTGCGAGACCTACCCAGGTTAAACCGGCCGTGAAGCGTGTCTTCGTTGGAGTCGTCCACGGAGGAGAACGCGAGGATGGTTCAGAACACGGTAGTGAGACCGTCGTCTATTCCGGCGACGAATCTTCAACAGGAGAGATTGAATCATTGTACCGATTCTGAGGATGATATCATCGAGGCTGTTCGATGGCGGCGATATTCCGGACCCCCGTGCCGATCAACGGGTTGGAATATTCATGGCCGGTACGCAGGCGGCGAATCACTCTTCGACCGCCGCAGCGATGCTTTCCGGATCAGCAGCGGCAGCGGCAGCAGGGGCAGGAGGCCTTGAGCGCCCGCCGGTTCAAGTTCTATCAGATCTGTTTGATGCACTAGCTGCGCTTATGGCAGAGGACAATCCGGCGGATCAGGAGGCCCATGATGCAGAGATTGCGAAAGTGAAAGAGCAGATCACGCAAGCCAAAGCGGATCTAGCGGCAGAAAAGGAGCGGATGGCCGCAGAGCGGGCCGCTCTAGACGCCCAGGCCTACAAACTCATGCTTGACCAGAGTGCATTGCAGGAGGTGTTGAAGCAGAAGTATAGATCACGCCTACCATTAGGGTTTGACCCCAGAAACCTCTTTCAGACCTCGGGAGCTGGACCCAGTAATCCGCCGCAGCACCGGGAGGCAAACCGGATTGAGGCACAAGGGCCAGGGGCGACGGTCCAACCTCGCCTGATGGAGCCTCCTCAGCAGAACATTGTGGTTCCTCCACCGGTTCAAACGCCCCCAGGTCGTTATTCTAACCCTATGGACAACCTTGTTGCAGCCGCCCCGATTGGAGGCTATCGGTCGAAGGGACTCCCATAGCGGTAGAGACGCGCGGGTTAAGGAGCTTCTCGGACTGCACCGATTCAGCAGAAGCATATTCCTATAGCCGTGATCGGATTCATTCTCGCCCGTCAAGCGGAGCTATAGCGGTAGCGTGGATGAACCGCCATATCAAGCAATGCACGGAACGTGAAGCGGCCCGTGGCAATAACCCGACAGTGGCATCCGCGATGCTCGGGAGGTGGTGGACGGGCCGCACGCGAAGGAGCCGAATTAGCAGCGCAGGATGGCGCATGTCAACTTACACCGTCCGCCCTACCACCTTCGCCGGACCAGAGTCGCATCCGCTTTAGGGGTGCCTTGTTTGATCCCGCTTTACGCAATGTGCGCCTGCCTAAAGATTTCAAGGGTCGCGCAAGGTACCGAATTACACGCGGATTTGTCCCTGGCGTGGGTAGAAAGTTATGAGATGGCCATGGAGATTTGGGCGTGGATGAGGCTGCGTGTGCAAAATACTTCACCATGATGCTTGAAGGCACGGCTCGTACTTGGTTGAAGAGCCTACCGCACAACTCTATCAGCTCATGGGCCCGATTATGGCCCGGTTTATCCAAATTTCAAGGATACATGTAAGCAGCCCAAGTCCATAGTAGACTGGCGGCTTGTGTCTAGGAGGAAGGAGAATCAACGACCCGTTAGGTGCGCCGCGTTTGAGATTTTGCACTCATCGGCGGGATTAACGCCGACTCGCGATCTTAACCTCGAAGGCAACCGCGGTTTGAGCCTTTAAAATTGAAATTGGGGCGCATGAAGCGGTTCTGTAATGACATGGGAACCCTCATGGCGCTTTGGTGAAGTATGCTGATTCGACAGTACCAAGGATCCCGAGGCTGATGATGATGAAGCGAGGAAGGAAAGAAGAATGGCAACTCAAGGCAACAAGTACAAACCGGCGGGTCATGGAAACGGAGGCAAGCGTAAAGCGGATGGCAACATGGACTTTGTGGCCAATACTAATGCACAGGACAGGGGGCAGCGGCGCAGAGGTAAAGCGGCAAATCGTAATGGGGGTCCCAATCCTAACGCAGGCTGTTTGAATTACTTGTTGAATCAGCCTTGCCCAAAGCACGGGACGAAGGAGTCGCCGGCTAACCACCTTTGGAAAGATTGTTATATTATGCAGGAGTTCAAAAACTCTAATGCCTTCCGATATGACCAGGGGTCAGGTGGCGGTTCAGGATCCGGTTTCCACGGGCGGGTCACGATGGAGCTTCGGTTCAGTCTTAATCGGCGGTCACAACAACCGAATAATCGAGCGGCCAGCAGCAGCAGCAACAGCAGTCGGGTTATCAGAGCCAACCAAAGCAGTTGAACAATGGGCAATATCATGTTTTCACGACTAGCTTGGATAAGCGCGACCGAAAACTCCACAAGCGAGCAGTGAACTCTGTTGAAGCGGCCTTGCCACGTTACTTACGCTGGTCGAGCAGCCTATCGTGTGGGAGAGAGGATCATCCTCCCGGGTTGATAATCCGGGCCAGCTAGCATTAGTGGTAGACCCTCAGGTGGGGGGTTATAAGTTCACTAAGGTGCTTATGGATGGAGGAAGCAGTATTAACATACTACACTATGAGACATTCCGCCGCATGGGTCTAACAGACAAGGATCTCAGACCGTCTAATACGGTGTTCCATGGTGTAGTACCAGGCAAATCTGCATATCCTGTTGGTAAGATAGCCCTAGATGTGGCTTTTGGGGAGGAGCACGATTCCCGGTCTGAAAAACTAACCTTTGAGGTGGTGAAGAACCGGAGCCCGTATCACGCCTTGTTCGGGCGGCCGGCTTATGCTAAGTTCATGGCGCGACCTTGTTATATCTACTTACAGCTCAAGATGCCGGGTTACAAAGGGACGATAACGGTTCATGGGAGCCGCAGAGTCGCTTTGGAATGTGAGGAAGGTGATGCAGCTTATGCAGAGTCGGTCTATGCCACGGAGGAGTTGAAGTTCTATAAGGACAATGTTGACCCGGCAGATATGACCCCTTTGAAGAAGCCAACTACAGAGCATGATTCGGATCTGAAGTTTAAATCGGCAGCTGAGACTAAACTTGTTGACTTCGTTCCCGGCGATTCGTCCAAGCAGTTCACTGTCAGTGCCAACCTAGATCCTAAATAGGAAAGCGCGCTCATCGAGTTCATCCGTGAGAATCGGGACATCTTTGCATGGAAACCATCTGACATGCCAGGTGTACCGAGGGAACTCGCTGAGCACACTCTTAATGTGGATCCTAAGTACAAACCGGTGAAACAATGCCTCCGCCGGTTTAATGAAGAAAGGCGCAAAGCCATTGGAGAGGAAGTGGCCAGGCTTTTGGCAGCTGGCTTTATCATTGAGGTGTTTCATCCAGAGTGGCTTGCTAATCCGGTGCTGGTTCTTAAGAAAAACGGCACTTGGCGTATGTGCGTGGATTACACAGATCTTAATAAGGCCTGTCCAGCGGATCCTTTTGCCCTCCCCCGCATTGATCAGATCATTGATGCCACGGCAGGTTGTGAGCGTTTGAGTTTCTTGGATGCGTACTCTGGATATCATCAGATCAAAATGGCGGTTAAGGACCAGGAGAAAACAGCCTTTATCACTCCCTTTGGAGCCTTCTCCTATGTATCTATGCCCTTCGGGCTCAAGAGTGCCCAGGCTACCTATCAACGGTGCGTACAGAATTGCCTGCATAAACAGATCGGCCGCAATGTGCACGCCTATGTGGGTGATATTGTAGTAAAATCAAGGCAGAAGGAGACATTGGTGGATGATTTGAAGGAAACCTTTGACAACTTGCGCATTTACAAGATGATGCTTAATCCGGCCAAGCGTGTCTTTGGTGTCCCGGCAGGCAAGTTATTGGGTTTTCTGGTATCTAACAGAGGAATTGAGGCTAATCCGGAGAAAATTAAGGCTATTACTTCCTTGGCTAAACCGTAGTGTATCAATGATGTTCAGCGTTTGGCGGGCAAAATCGCTGCACTGAGCCGGTTCATCAGCCGCCTCGGAGAAAAGGCCATCCCTTTGTACCAAATGCTGAGGAAGACAGATAATTTCGTCTGGAGTCCGGCTGCTGATGAAGCATTTGAGGACTTAAAGCGGCAATTAGCCAATCCGCCTGTTCTTGCAGCTCCGGTTGACAAGGAGCCACTATTGTTATATGTAGCAGCCAATGCTCGAGCAGTTAGCGTGGCTATTGTGGTGGAACGCAAGGAGGCAGGCAAGGAATATCCGGTTCAGCGGCCGGTTTATTATATCAGCGAGGTGCTCATTGAGTCCAAGCAACGGTATCCGCATTGGCAGAAGCTAGTCTATGGTGTTTTCATGGCCAGCCGGAAATTGAAGCAGTATTTTCAAGGGCACCCCATCACAGTGGTCAGTTCAGCTCCCTTGGGTGATATCATCTGTAACCGGAGGCGATCGCGGATTATAAGTGGGCTATAGAGCTTGGGCCACATGGACTGAAGTATGTACCTCGGACGGCGGTGAAGTCTCAAGCACTTGTCGATTTCATTAATGATTGGACGGAGTTACAAGCACCGGAGGAGAAGCCGGATCACACATATTGGACTATTCATTTCGATGGATCCAGGCAGTTGGAAGGCTCGGGTGCTGGAGTCGTCTTAACTTCCCCACGAGGTGATAAGTTTTGTTATGTTCTCCGCTTAATGTTCCCTTGTACTAATAATGCAGCTGAGTACGAAGCCTTGCTCCATGGTCTCCGGATGGCTAAAGAGATGAATTTAAGCCGGGTTAAGTGCTTTGGTGACTCGGACCTTGTAGCTCAAGAGGTGTCTGGCACTTGGGATTCTAAGGACCCGCTCATGGCTGCATATCGTCGGGAAGTGGATAATATTGCGGGTTGCTTCAAGGGATATCAAGTGGATCATGTGGACCACCGGAAGAATGAAGCAGCGGACACTTTAAGCCGTTTGGGTTCTCAGCGCAAACCGGTCCCGCCTAATGTCTTTTTGGACGTATTGCACAACCCGTCAGTCCAGCTCCCAGGTGAAGCGGATTTGGCTATTCTTGATCCGGAGGCTCAATTAGTGGCAGCACTACATGCTATTCCGGATTGGACGGTTCCTTTTCTTGCGTACATGACTCGAGGGGAGTTGCCAGATGATGAGATTCTGCCAGACAGATAGTCCGGCGGTCCAAGTTTATGACGATTCTCAATGGTGAGTTACATCATTGCAGTATATCAGGGGCATTTCAACATTGTGTTTCTCCTGAGGAAGGCTGTGAAATCTTAAGAGAAATCCATGAAGGGGATTGCGGACACCACGCCGGTTCAAAGTCTCTGGTAGCAAAGGCGTTTCGTCACGGGTTTTACTGGTTGACAGCGCACGCTCATGCGGAGGACTTGGTTAAACAGTGTGATGGATGTCAGAAATTTTCAAGGCGTGTTCATGTGCCGGCTCAAGAGTTGAGGATGATCCCAATAACGTGGCCGTTTGCAACTTGGGGGCTGGATATGGTTGGACCTTTTAAAAGATCCAAGGATAAGAAAACCCACCTTTTGGTGGCAGTTGACAAATTTACCAAGTGGGTTGAAGCGGAGCCTGTAAGCAAGTGTGATGCGCAACAATGTGCAGTTCATCAAAAGGTGATTTTTTGGTTTGGCTTTCCACACGGTATCATTCTCGACAATGGCACCAATTTATCCAAGGATGCTATGAAGGAGTTACGTGAGCGTGAGCACATCCGCAGCGTGTCATCAGTGGCCCACCCCCAGTCCAATGGACAGGCAGAACGAGCTAATCAAGAGATATTACGAGGCATCAAACCCCGGCTTATGGTCCCATTACAAAGGACACCAGGATGCTGGGTTGAAGAGCTACCATCTGTGTTATGGAGTATCAATACTACGCCAAACCGGTCCACTGGATACACACCGTTTTTTATGGTCTATGGAGCAGAGGCAGTTCTCCCCAGTGATATCCGGCATGATTTGCCTCGTGTGGCGGCTTATGTTGAAGCGGACAATGAGACGGCACGGCAAGACGCTTTGGACCTATTGGATGAGGAGCGTGATATGGCAGCTGCTCGTTCGGCGATTTACCAGCAAGATCTTCGTCGTTATCACAGTCGCCGGGTTAGAACCAGAACCTTTCAAGAAGGAGATTTGGTGCTTCGACTCATCCAAGACCAGACAGATATGCACAAGTTATCCCCACCTTGGGAAGGACCTTTCGTGGTCAGCAAGAATCTGCAGAACGGGTCATACTATCTGATTGATATTCGAGAGCATCAAGACTCACGCACATCAGAGGAGGAGACCAACAGGCCGTGGAACATAGCTCATCTTCGGCCTTACTACACTTGAGCCATCGGCTCTATCTATGTACATATCATGACAGTGTATATAATATCTTTGATATAATAAAACCGGAGCCTCGGCTAAAGCGGTGTCTCTGTCTTCCTTATCATGCGTGGTTACATGGAGTACCTCTATTTTTAGAGCGGCCTCCGGTTTACCCCTTGACATTTGCTTTTTTATATATCACTAGGGGCCTTGGTCGAGTCCGAACCAACGCACACCTTTTGATAGGCGACAACCACCAGATCACTTGGGGACATGGTCAAGTCTGAACCAGTCACGCCTCTTGGTCGGCCTAAGGCCATCAAATCACTTGGGGGAATGGTCGAACCCGAACCATTGCCACGCCTCTTGATCTGGCATACATGCCACGAGTCATTTGGGGACCTGGCTGACTTGAATCATTGTCACACCTATTGGGGGCTTGATCCTGTCCGACCATGGTAATACCATCTGAACAGCTCAGTATAGCGTATGTTTGTAAAACGTTTTTATCATTGCCTTGGTTTCCATTTTATTTTCATGGCTTGTTTGATCTTTGTTTTTGTTGGATTTCTTTTATATCAAAAAAACACCTTTTTTCTGGTTCAGCCGATGGATTTGATTTCCCTTTAAACCGGAGACGTATGCCCGGTTTACCTTTTCCTGTTACCCTCATCGAGTAACAAGGGGGCTTGTGTTGATTCAGCATGGTTTATATGGGAGCTGTTTTCTCCCCGCTTTATTGACGGTAATGGTTTATAAAACCTCCGCTTCAAGCTTGGCTAAGCCAGCTTCATGCCCAGACATGGCAGGTATTTGTGTCACCTATTTGTTGTATTACTGATCATATATTCAAGATCATAAACCGGCTGGCGGTATAACCGCCACCGAAGTTCAAATTTTTCTGATTGCAGGAAATACGTTTTTTCGAACAAAAAGCTTCAGTACTTATGCATGAAGGCATACTCAAGATAGAAGTATTAACTATCCTATTACAAGGCAACACGGTGCCCAAATAAGATCATTGTTCTTTTGGACAGATGCCAACGACAGCTATTCAAACCGGCCTCCGGGTCAAGCCTGCTCCTCATCCTCTGCCGCTTCAGCTTCCCCGTCTCTACCCATTGGCTGGAAATCAACAGTGGTCCAATCGATTCCCATTAAAGCTTGGAAAACAGCCTCTTCATGGATCAGGGAAGACGGTTCAATATCAGGAGCGTAAGTGTGCTTACGGATTGGAGGGATCAGATTTTCCGCTTCAAAAGTTGGGGCAGGCACTCGCTTGTTTTGGTCATTGTCTTGTGCTTGATAATCGTCAAGTCCGCTTCTTCACCGGTGACAAGCCGAGGGCGACCGCACGGTTTATCGCCGTAAATCCTCTTCATTAAATTCAGAACCATCTTCCTTCACACCGGGTAGCCTTGAGCTGCTTCCACAGGGTCAAAATCTGGTACCCATGCCTTGGCTCGGATCAAAGCGTTAATAGCTCCGGTTCGGGCAGCAGATTTTTTCACCTCGATCCGGGCCGGAAGCATGGACAACCTGTTCAGAGTATCTTGGAGTAAGGAAGGTGCCGGGTTGTTATGAGAAGCTGTGGTGATGATCCACTGGGCTCCGGTATATAGCTGTTCTACTAAGGTGTAGACAGCCTTCAGTTTCTTCCGCACATCGTTTCCTAAGTGCCCGATGCGTGTGCCTACAACAATAAAGAGATAGTCTCAAACCAGATTTATACTATAGCAGGTTGAAAAAATCACAGATGTTCAAAGGAGCTTACCAAAGATCGCCGCGGTCACGGAGTGTACTTGCCGCTTTACGGCTGTAAGATCATCTACCACCGGTTTAAGGGCAGCTTCAACATTTTCCGCTCGTTTGATTAAAGTGGCTTTCTCAGTGGCCCAATCAGCTTGCTCTTTCTTGAAGCCTTCCTTCAGCTGTTCAGTGGTGTTCAAAGCACTGGTTAATTCTTTCTTGGCCTTATCTGTTTCGGCCTGTTGGGTTTTCAGTGCCTCCTGTAAATCGGCAATCCGGTCCTCCTTGATCCTCACCTCAGCCTGCATACAGACAGTATTTTCAACAAGAGGTTCAAGAAATTGAAGTATCAACCACATAACAAAGTTATATGCCTGATACTTGGGGGCTAATGCACCTTCAATTTTTATACATGATACTAGGTGGCAAAGTCCCAAGCTCAATACAAGTATTCAACTTGGCACTTGGGGGCTAATGGCTATTTGATCTCGTATGTTTCAAGGACTGTTTTATTGAAGCCCGGTTTAAGTATGCTAAGTTAAACCGCCCTTGGGGGCTATCGGTGGATTTCAAAATTGTTAAGGAATATATTCAAGTCCCGGTTTGATCAAGGTTACAAACCGGCCCTTGGGGGCTAGAAGGATTGATACAATGGCAGTAAGTAAAGAAGTGGGTTACCTCAAACTTATCCCTCATCATCTTGACTAGGCCAGCTTCACAGTCACGGCTAGTATAAAGCCGGTTTAAGTAGCCAGAATGAAGGTCTTGGGCGCTCAGAGCAGCATATGTCTCCAGTTCAACATCCCATTTTCCTTTATTCAAAGCGGAAAAATCCTCTTTCACAGTGTGCCTCGTTAAAGTGGCAGGATTCCCCGGTTCAGAGCGGCCCATACCAGTAATCACAACGTCATCATCTTTGGACTCGACGGATTGTGTGGGCACGGCCGTTTTGTCAGCAGGACTGTGGGATTTATCAAACCGGACGGAGCTGGCAGGCGGATCGGCAGAGATTGAAGTGTTAACAGGCCTCTCTTCGGGAATAACATCATCTTGTAACGGAGGATCATTGGGAATATCTTCAGAGGCAAAATCTTCAAGATCTGGCGCTCTCTCATGATCTGGGGCGGCATCTTCTTCAGCCGCTTTATCCAAATGGGACTTCATGCTTGGTTTCGTATTGGCCCTAAAAGAAAAAACAAAGAGTCAGTGAAAAGCAAAAGCCATTACACAATATACTGGAAGCATATGCTCGGTTTTGCTTACCCAGCAACTATTTTCAATGGTGGTAACTGAGTGGCCGATGATTCACCAGAGGATGAATGGGAAGTGACCTGATAATCGGAGTCGGATGGATTAAGAGGTTGATGGAAGAAACCCGCTTTAGAATTTAAAGCAATAAAAAGGTCGGAGACCTCGGAGCGGCGCTTTTGAACCGGGCCGTTTGGTAAACCGGCAGAGGTAACTACCTGACCACTGTGCCGGGTTGTGCGGCGAGCTTCATGTTGCTGCGTCTTCATAAGAAATTTGGGATCCAAATAAGCAAGAGGGTGAGAAAAATTAACTTTCGGTTTGCTGGCGAAATTTTGGCAAAGGCAAGTTTTACGAATCGGAAGAGAGAATAGTTACCTCGGCGAATCCCGCATTCTGGCCTCGGCGTCCCGACAAGCATCATCATCAATAAGGCGTGTAAAAAGTAAGCCAAGTGAATCAAGTTCTACCTCAAGATCCGGATTACCCACATCATCATCAATGGCTGGGTCAGATGAAGCGGTGGTTTTTCCCTTGTGAGCTGGTTTCTTAATAACTTTGGTCTTGGGCGGGTTGGCGCCTCGCTTTCTCCGCTTTATCTTGTGAAAGTTTCTTGCTCAAAGCGGATTATCACCCTGGATCAGAAATAATTAAATGTCAGACACATAAAGCAGTAACAGGTTTAATGATGGAGCAACTAAAAGCTTACTGCTGGCGGTTTGTTGGTGGTGCAGTAAGGAGGCAGACCGGTTTGAGCACAGAGATGCTCCGGTTCATTCAACATCTTCTTTACCAAATCTGTGACTTCGTCATCAGAGAGTTGGATTTTGGTGTGTCGGAGTGGGTCGTCGACACTATCAGTATACTAGCACATCAAACCAGAGCGCCGGCTAAGAGGCAGTATGCTCCATGATATCCAACAGCGGGCAAGGTCTATTCCCGTTAAACCGTTGGCCATAAAAGCTCGAAGCTTGGACAGTTGCGGGGCATATTTGCTTGTTTCCTTGGCACTCAGTCTTTGTGGAAAAGGATGAGTTTTGCTCAGCCGCTCTGGACGGAAGCCAGGCAAGGGATTTTCATCCTCAGGAGAAGTATCTTTGCAATAAAACCAAGTCGCATTCCACTCCTTGGGGTGAGTATGGAGTTTGACGTGGGGATAAGTGATCTCCTTCCTCTTTTGAATAGCCATGCCACCCAATTCAGTATTGGGGCCGTCGGTGAATTCAGTGCGACGGTTTAAATGAAAGAGGTCTCTAAACAGTTCAACAGAAGGTTCCTCTTGAAGATATACTTCAGATAGTACTTGAAAGTGGCATAAATTGGTGACGGAGTTGGGGCCAATATCCTGTGGACGGAGCTGAAAATTGGCTAACACATCCCGGTAAAATTTAGAACCGGGCGGCTTGAAGCCCCGGGCCAGGTGATCTGCGAAGACCACAACCTCTCCTTCCTGGGGTGTAGGAGGACATTCCTCTCCAGGAACCCTCCAGTGGATTGTATCTTTATCATCTAAAGCGCCAATCGAGACTAGATCATCCAGCTGTGATTCGGTGACGCGAGAAGAAACCCAGTTGCATTCATACACTTGTTTGGCCATGGTAAGATCTACAAGAAATAGTTGATCCGGTTCAAGAGTATGCTTGGTAAAAGAAGGTGTTGATCTAAACTACGATAAACCGGAGGCAATATCTATAAACCGGTTTTCTGTAATATGGTATCATGTGGATTCTGGCGGTTCAACCAGGGGACTAATGATATATATATATACCGGTTTAGCAATTTTTCTATGGAAAGTTGAACCGATTGGAAGCGATTGAAGCTATGGATAACTAAGTATGCAGAAACAAGTTTCGGAAGATCCTATTACAGCTGCGGATCAAATGCGAGCTCACAAAAAACAGAAAATATTTCAAGGACTAAGGCAGAAACAGAAGTGAACTATGGAGCAGATATGTGCGGGAGATCTATGGGCTTAGATGAGAAACTACAGCGGATGTGTAGAGATCATTATTAAATACAGCACAAGTTCATAGACTCATCCTACATCAGAGAACAGGTATGAACGCGCGAAGAACACATCATGAACATGGAACCCTAAGAACGGATCTAGGTCAAAAAGTGGAGAAAGCTTACCAGGAATGGAGAAGACGCGGAAAGAGGCCGCAATGCTCTGGTACGTTCAGGTCGATGCAGTGGCCCAAGACGAGGCAGAAGTCGACAACGGTGGCGGTGCTCCAAGACCAGCGGCGCGAGGAAGACGAAGAAGAGGGGGCGAAGGGAAAGGAAAGAAATGACCCTTCGGTCCTATTTATAAAGCAACAGAGCTAGGTCAAGCACGCGGATCCAGGAACTGCTGTTAAAAGAGGGTGTTATAAATGATAAAATTTCAGGATGACGTCATGCCGGTTTACAGTAACCAGAAGTAATGACGACACGGCGGTTTACCAATCATTAGAAGATGTCCAAGATGCAAGTTTTTGTGAAGGATTGACATGAACCAGTTCAAATCAATCTGGGGCCTAATGTTGGGGATATTACCACTAGGTGTAAACCGGCCAGCCTGGGCCGGGTTAACTTCATTAGTGGTATAGGCAGAGAAAGGCCCAAGTCCTGTAGTCGGTTTAGAACTTGTAGCCGTAAACCGGCCTGATGTATAACTTGTATTGTAAGTTAGGAATAGAGAGATACCAACCGGGATACGAGTATGAACCGGTTGGGACTCTATGAACCAACGGGCGTCACCCGTGTATATAAGGGGACGACCCGGCGACGGTTCAAAGACAGACAACCACAACTCGAGCCTAGGCGAAGCTTGTTGCTCCCTAGCCATCGAGACCACATCAATTCCATCACAACTAGACGTAGGCTTTTACCTTCATCGAAGGGGCCGAACTAGTATAAAACTCTCGTGTCTTGGTGTCCGCTTTAACCCCTTCAAGTAAACTCATAGCGATGGCTCCGCGACTAAGTCCTTTCACTAGGACATCTATCGTGACAAATCCACGACATCCACGACAGATACCGATGCTTTTTGTGAATTTAGCACTAAATATGGACTTCACTCTAAGATAGTAGCTTCTTTCTGTGAATCATTTGCTACTCATGTTGATCTACCTAAGGAGAAGTGGTTTAAATATCATCCTCCCATTGAAGTAAAAGTAGTAGAGCCTATTAAAGTTGAAGAAAAGACTATCACTTATAATGTTGATCCTATTGTTCCTACTGCTTATATTGAGAAACCACCTTTCCCTGTTAGAATAAAGGATCATGCTAAAGCTTCAACTGTGATTCGTAAGAGTAATGCTAGAACACCTACACCCCCTGAAAAAATTAAAGTTGAACCTAGTATTGATATGGTTAAAGATCTCTTGGTTGATAATATTGATGGGCATGTTATTTACTTCTGTGATGAAGCTGCTAGAATTGCTAGACCCGATACTAAAAATAAACATAGACCTATTGTCGGCATGCCTGTTTTTTATGTTAAAATAGGAGATCATTGATATGGCTTATGTGATATGGGTGCTAGTGCTAGTGCAATACCTCATTCCTTATATGAAGAAATTATGCAGGATATTACACCTGCTGAAATAGAAGGTATTGATGTCACTATTAAGCTTGCCAATAGAGATACTATTACACCAATTGGGATTGTTAGAGATCCTGAAGTCTGGGAAAATGAGATACCCTACTGATTTTCCTTTTCTTAGTTCCCCACAAGATAACTTTTGTCCCATTATATTTGGTAGACCCTCCCTTGAATATTGTTAATGCTAAGATAGACCGTGAAAAGGATATTGTTACCGTTGGTTTAGGGGATATGTCTCATGACTTTAATTTTGCTAAATTTCGTAGGCAACCCCATGATAAAGAATTGCCTAGTAAAGATGAAATTGTTGGTCTTGCTTCTATTGTTGTGCCTCCTAATGATCCTTTAGAACAATATTTGCTAGACCATGAAAATCATATGTTTATGAATGAAACAAGGGAAATAGATGAAGTATTCTTTAAACAGGGTCTATATTGAAACACAATTTGCCTATTGAAATCCTAGGGGATCCTCCTCCACCCAAGGGTGATCCCGTGTTTGAGCTTAAACCTTTACTACATACTCTTAAGTATGCTTATCTTGATGAAAAGAAGATATATCCTGTTATTATTAGTGCTAACCTTTCCGAGCATGAAGAAGAAAAATTATTGAAAACTCTGAAGAAGCACCGTGCTTCTATTAGATATACTCTTGATGATCTTAAGGGCATTAGTCCCACTCTATGCCAGCACAAAATAAAACTGGAGAAAGATGCTAAACCAGTTGTTGATCACCAACGACGGTTAAATCCTAAGATGAAAGAACTGGTAAGAAATGAAATACTAAAGCTTCTGGAGGCAGGTATAATTTATCCTGTTGCTGATAGTCAGTGGGTAAGTCCTGTCCATTGTGTCCCTAAGAAGGGAGGTATTACTGTAGTTCCTAATGATAAAGATGAATTGATCCCACAAAGAATTGTTCCAGGTTATAGAATGGTAATTGATTTCGCAAATTAAATAAAGCTACTAGAAAAGGTCATTACCCTTTACCTTTTATTGATCAAATGCTAGAAAGATTATCCAAACATACACATTTTTGCTTTCTAGATGGTTATTATGGTTTCTCTCAAATACCTGTGTTAAAAGAGGATTAGGATAAGACCACTTTTACTTGCCCTTTCGGTACGTTTGCCTATAAACGTATGCCTTTTGGTTTATGTAATGCACCTGCTACCTTTCAAAGATGTATGATTGCTATATTCTTTGACTTTTGTGAAAAGATTGTTGAGGTTTTCATGGATGATTTCTTCGTGTGTGGAACTTCTTTTGATGATTGCTTAAGCAACCTCGATCGAGTCTTGCAGAGATGTGAAGAAACTAATCTTGTCTTGAATTAGGAGAAGTGCCACTTTATGGTTAATGAAGGTATTGTCTTGGGGCATGATTTTTTGAAAGAGGTATTGAAGTTGATAAGGCTAAAGTTGATGCTATTGAAAAAAGGCGTGTCCTAAGGACATCAAAGGTATAAGAAGTTTCCTTGGTCATGTTGGTTTTTATAGGAGGTTCATTAAGGACTTCTCAAAAATTTCTAGGCCTCTAACTAATCTCCTACAAAAGATGTTCCTTTTGTCTTTGATGATGATTGTGTAGAAGCATTTGAAATACTTAAGAAAGCCTTGATTTCTGCACGTATTGTTCAGCCACCTGATTGGAATTTACCCTTTGAAATCATGTGTGATGCTAGTGATTATGCTGTAGGTGTTGTTCTACGACAAAGAGTTGATAAGAAATTAAATGTTATCCAATATGCTAGTAAAACTCTAGAGAGTGCCCAGAGAAATTATGCTACTACTGAAAAAGAATTTTTAGCAGTTGTGTTTGCTTGTGATAAGTTCGGACTTTATATTGTTGATTCCAAAGTAAATGTTCACACTGGTCATGCTGCTATTAAATAACTTATGGAAAAGAAAGATGATAAACCTAGATGGGTTCTCTTGCTACAAGAATTTGATTTGCATATTATTGATAGAAAGGGAGTTGAGAACTCCGTTGCAGACAACTTGTCTAGGTTAGAAAATGTTCTTGATGACCCACTTCCTGTTGATGATAGCTTTCCTGATGAACAATTAGCTGTCATAAATGCTTCTCGTACTGCTCCATGGTATGCTGATTATGCTAATTACATTGTTGCTAAATTTATACCACCTAGTTTCACATACCAGGAAATTAAAAAGGTTTTATATGATTTAAGACATTACTTTTGGGATGACCCACACCTTTATAAAGAAGGAGTAGATGGGGTTATTAGATGTTGTATACCTGTGCATGAACAGGAACAGATCCTACGCAAGTGTTACTCCAAGGCATATGGAGGACACCACGTGGGAGATAGAACTGCACATAAGGTATTGCAATACGGTTTTTATTGGCCTACTTTCTTCAAAGATGCCCGTAAGTTTTCCCTCTTCAAATTCCTCGCAAGTATACTCTGTTCACAGGTACTCATGTCCGCTGCTGAATCACTAGGTTCTCATCAACTTAACTCATTTGCAGCGTTCCTTGAAGAAAATTTGCATACTTATTCAGAGTGTTCAATTGTTCAAATTCCTCATCTGAAGAATATGGTTGAAGGAAAGAAACCGCAGAAAGGAGGAAAGAAGCCAGAGGTCATGACTGCTTTCGAGATCCCTGATGAGATTTATAAGGACTATTGCACACCTGATGAGGCCAAGTTCGGCAAAGAGAACAAAAATTAGCGTAAGGTGCGCATTCAGAGGATTGAAAGAAGATGGGCAAGAGAATGGAGGGAGTACAGATATGTTACTCCAAAGTATATGAAGAAATTTGCTCTAAATCCTCCATGCCCAAGAGCTCCATTGGCACGTGGCCAAGTAGCTGATCCTACCAGCATCAAGCGTGGTGAGGATTTTCCTGAAGAATGGGCCAGTCGTCAAGCCAAGTTCTCTAGACAAGCCAAAGAAGCAGTGATGAAATTTAATGAAGACTCTGCTGCTGCTGCTGCCACAAAGGCCTCTAACAAGTGTCGGTGTACTAAAGTAGGGGTACCTTAGTACCCCGAACTTGTGAACGGGTAGTCGCAGCACCCCGCGGCAAGGCTTGCCGGGCGTCCGCCAAGATCCTCCGTCATTTCCATTTACTGCCATTCAAGAACAAAGTGTTAACCGAGAAGACAAGGCCCCGGCAAGAGAAGCTTGCCGAGAAGGACAAGACCCCGGCAAGAGGAGCTTGCCGGGAAGGCCAACCAAGGCACTTCAGAAAACTTGCCGTGACGCACCGCGCGTCCCGGCAAGACCCGATGAGCGGCAAGCTTGTGGGTGCGACAAGATAATGACCGCGGCAAGGTGCTTGCGCGCGGTTACCACTCTGCGCCACGCTCCGGCAAGATCCGACGACGTGTCGCCGCAGGATTGCTCCTGGTGCACGTGGCGGGTGGCTGTGCAGCCAAGCGGTGCGAGGTGGCAAGAGAGGATGACGAGGAGGCCATCGTGGCAATCGGTGGCGCCCCTAACGGTCGCTTCATGCACTGTTTGGACGACCGGACGGGCATTAAATGCCCTTGTCCCCTGCCGTCAGAGTTATGTAGGGGCACTGTTGATAGTGGTTGTACCAACCCGCGATTTTACGTTTTTACCCCTCTCTCTTCGTTGCCACCTGTCGGTGACCCCTTTAGACTATAAAAAGGAGGCCCGTGCGCACGTAGAAGGGGTTCGACTCATTCGAGACTACAGCCCACCCACGCTTTCGAGCAAGAACAAAAATACAAACACAAAGCAGCAGTAGGAGTTTTATCTCTCGGGAGAGCTCCGAAGCTGGGTAAAATCCCTCGCGCGCTCGACCACGATCTGCTCTTCGTGCGCCCCCTGCTCCCTGCCGGACCAGAAAGGGGCCCTGCCCCATAGGTGCTCGTTCCCGCCGACGACATCTTTGGCGCGCCAGGTAGGGGGCGTCGAGGTTGTGCGAACCTGATCCGATCTACGCGCGCGCTACATCAACATCTTCATCGACATGCCACCGAAGAAGAAGACTTCGGAGGTGGCCGCTCCGTCTACGTCGATTCCACCGCCGCCGGAGCAAACGGGCGGTGGGGTAGACACCGGCGGAGGAGCGGGCGCCGACGGTGGGACTCACGTCGTCACCAGGTCCAAGGACAAGGCTCCGCAAGCTTCGGCGTCCGTACATACACCGCACCCTTCCCAGGAGGTGCAGGGTCGACAACGCCACGGTGCTCCTAGCACCGTACTCGCGTTGGAGCAAGGCCAAGCTGGTGGATTTCGGGGCGTTCAAGACCAGCGTGCACGCCAGCATGCTGGCACGAGTGAGGTGCGGCTGCCTGGACGGGGTACTGCTCCTTCCAACCCAGTTGGGAGTCCGAGCATATCCCGCTCCTCGCGCCGCTCGCCGCCGCCGCCGAAGACTCCAGAGGAAGCGCTGGCCCGATCCCAACTTCTACTAGATTACCCTCCGGCGCCACAAAAGATTGACGATTGGAGGATGACCATTCAGAGCCTCATCGGCTTCGCCAACGGCGACAAGCCCCGGCAACCGAGCACATCGAAGCCCCGCCAAGACGCCCAAGCGCAAGCCGACGCCGACAAGACCGCTGGGGGTGCCACCACCGTGCACTTCCCGCCCCGAAGGCCAAGATCGCCGACTCGTCGGGCCAACCTCGACACCGACTCAACTGCATCATCGGACCCGCGAGCTCGCCGCGATCAACGCCAAGTTATCCAAGAACGACGACACGAAGACGTTCGCACTCGTATCGAGCGTCGGAGAGAAGCGCGACGTCAGTCTGACCAGCGCGCTGGGCCCACTGTCGATATGCATGCGCCAAGGGAACCCGGCAACTTGCCGTACGTGGTAGGTTGCCCTGCGTTCACTCGTGAGCTGCGGAAGTCCAGTGGCCCAGCACCAAGAACTTCAAGCCAGACGTGCCCGAGAAGTACGATGGCAGGATACATCCGTCGGAGTTTCTCAGCGTCTACACCATCGCGGTGCAGGCTACCGGGGGGCGCGACGAGAAGATCCTCGCCAACTACTTCCCGCTGGTACTCAAGCCCAACGTCAGATCTTGGCTCATGCACTTGCCGGACAACTCCATCTCTTCGTGGGCGGACTGTGCCATCGGTTTGTCGGCGCCTTCACAAAGTGCCACAAGCCTCATGGCGAAAGCGATCTTCATTTGCTTGCCCGAAGGAAGGAGAACTCAAAGTGCAAGTACATACTGAGAGATTCAGCCAGTGCGGCGCAACATCCCAGACGTCAACCTGCCGCATGATTATCGGTAGCGCGTTCCATCGAACGTCGCAACCGAGATGAGGAGGAGATGGCGATGTGCAAGATCGAAGATGTCAAGCAAGCTCTATGCTCGCCGACAAGTGCGCCCATTTCAAGAGGGGAGGAAACTCCCGGAGAGAACACTGAGGCGAAGGATCGACGGTGAGGACGCCCCTCGGCAAAGAAGAACCGGAGGCGGAATAACGTAAAAGAAAGGCTAAGGATGTGCTAGTTGTTGAGTAGTCCGGCAACGGAGGCGGCGCCGACAAGGCCAAGGCTGGCGACTCCGGCGAGGCTGTGGTGGCCGCCGACAAGCGGGGACGGGCCCGCAAGCGATCTTGCAAGATCCATCGCACCAAGGGCCATGACCTCCAAGCATGCAAGAAGGTTGAGCAGATGGCAGAGCTACAGAAAGCTGAATATGAGCGTCGCGACAAGGAGAAGGCCCAGGAAGGGGGCGGAGGATCCAGCAAGAATCGTCCCGCCCGGGGAGGGCCCCGCGGCAAGGCCAAGCAGCGGCAAGGAGACAGACCTCCCCGTGGCCACGACAAAGACGAAGACGAAGATGAAGATGATTAGATGGATGAGGATGAGACCGACGCGCAAGAGTTTCAGAAGGCGACGGAGGTTTTGTGCGTTGACGGCGGTGCTTTTCTGCACACCTCGCACCGCCAACTTAAACAGTGGGTGCGGGAGGTGAATGCAGCAGAACCATCAGTCAAATCGCGCAAGCCCCTGAAGTGGTCCAGCACGCCCATCGTCTTTGATGTTGAGGATCACCCTGATCGCATCACTGCGGTCGGGTGCTTGCCGATGTTGGTTTCGCCAACCATTCGCAACCTCAAGGTCACGAAGATGTTGGTTGACGGCGGGGCCGGCCTAAATCTGATCTCTTCCGCGTGCTCAAAAAGCTCCGGATCCCGACAATGAGCTCAAGAAGCTGGTACCTTTCAAGGAATTAACCCGGAAGGAGCAAGCGAAGGGAAGATCACCTTGCCGATGGCGTTTGGCAGCAAGCTGAATTTCAGGACAGAGAGAGTCACATTTGATGTTGCTGATTTCCCATTGCCATACAATGGGATACTCGGCCGTCCGGCGCTTGCCAAGTTCATGGCAGCTTCTCACTACGCCTACAATGTGCTCAAGATGCCTGGTCCGATAAGTGTCATTTCTGTCCAAGGCGACAAGAGGGATGCACTCATCTGTACCGACAAGATCTATCGGGAAGCAGCAGCCGCAGCAGAGCGCAAACCACTTGCCGCTGAAGCTCCCGGGGGGAGGAAGAAGAAGACCAAGTCCGGCAAGAGTAGCTCTGATGCCCACTCCGGCAAGCGCACCTCTTCGGAGTGCTGCGCTGCCGTCGAGGACGCACCGTCGAGCTCCACCAGCAAGTGCAAGAAGGCGAAGACAGCCTCACCAGAAACCAAGAAAGTGGCCGCCAAGGAGGACGGCACTGGTGGTACCTTCACCATCTGTGCCACGCTTGACCCTAAATAGGAAAGCGCGCTCGTTACTTTCCTGCGGGCGAATGTTGATGTGTTTGCATGGCAACCATCTGACATCCCCGGTGTTCCCAGGAAAGTAATTGAGCACCACCTTGCCGTCTGTCCTCACGCACGGCCCGTCAAGCAGAGAGTCAGGAAGCAAGCGGTGGAACGCCAAGAGTTCATTGTAGAAGAGATCAAGAAGTTGGAAGCAGCAGGCCTCGTCCGAGGAGTACTCCATCCAACGTGGTTAGCCAATCCAAAGAGATGCGCAAGGCGAGCGGAAGTGGAGGCTTTGTATTGACTTCACGGATGTTAATAAAGCTTGTCCCAAAGATCCATTTCCCTTGTCGCGCATTGACCAGATTGTCGACTCCACGGTAGGATGTGATCTGCTTTCATTTCTTGATGCATACTCAGGATACCACCAGATCTTCATGGCAGAAGAGGATGAAGAGAAAACCGCATTCATTACTCCATGTGGCACGTACTGCTTTGTACGAATGCCTTTCGGATTAAAGAATGCTGGTTCAACGTTTGCAAGAGTAGTCAGTCATGCTTTTGGGCCACAGCTGCACAGGAATGTAGAAGCATACATGGATGACATAGTGGTCAAAAGCAAGGACAGAGAAACTTTGGTTCAAGATCTGGAAGAGACTTTTGCAAATCTGCGCAAGGTCAATCTCAAGTTGAACCCCGAGAAGTGCGTGTTTGGAGTTCCTTCCGGCAAGCTTCTCGGGTTCTTTGTGTCCCAGAGGGGGATTGAAGCCAACCCCGACAAGATTAAGGCCATTGAGCAGATTGAAGCCCCGAAGCGCGTCAAGGATGTGCGAAGACTTGCCGGCTGTGTTGCTGCTCTTAGTAGGTTCATCCCTAAATCTGCTGGAGCATACTCGCCATTTTCAAAATTTTGAAAAAGGCAGGTCCAATGAAATGGACTCCGGAAGCGGAGGCTGCACTACAGGAACTGAAGAGATACCTATCCTCCACTCCAGTACTTGTCGCACCTAAACCACAAGAGAAGTTGTTCTTTGTATCTAGCAGCAACCAATCGAGTGGTTAGTGCTGCGTTAGTAGCGGAGAGGGAGGCAGATGATGAGCCAAAGCAGTCATGCAAGCGAATCCATCGACAAGCGTGGGGCTTCCCGACAAGCTCTGGTCCGGCAAGGATGGATGCATGCGATTGCGGAAGAGAAGCGAAGAAGATGGTGCAGCGCCCAGTTTATTTTGTCAGTTCCCTTCTACAGGGGGCTAGATCAAGATACTCTGGAGTGCAAAAGTTGCTTTTCGGCCTTCTCATGGCCTCAAGGAAGCTGCACCATTACTTTCAAGCACATGAGATCACAGTTGTCACTCGCTTTCCGTTGAAGAGGATATTGCAAAATCCAGAAGCAACAGGCAGGATTGTCGAGTGGGCACTGGAACTGTCAAGCTTTGGCCTCAAGTTTGAAAGTACTTCAACTATCCAGAGCCGAGCATTGGCAGAATTCGTAGCGGAGTTGACACCAACACCAGATGAAGAAACTCCGGAGAAGAGCATCCCCGTCAAGGAAGCGAACAAGGAATGGGTCATGTACTTTGAAGGTGCCTTCTCGCTGCAAGGCGCCGGTGCGGGCGTGCTGCTTGTCGCACCCACCGGAGAGCACCTCAAGTACGTGATCCAAATGCACTTTCCCAAGGAGCAAGCAACCAACAATACTGCAGAGTATGAAGGCTTGCTTGCCGGACTCAGGACCGCGACAGAACTTGGGATCAAGAAGCTTATTGTCAGGGGTGACTCACAGCTTGTCGTCCGCCAAGTTAACAAAGATTATCAGAGTCTGTTGATGGAAGCCTACATTGATGAAGTGAGGAAGCTGGAAGAGCATTTTGACAGCCTGCAGATGGAACATGTTCCGAGAGCTCAGAACGACATTGCAGATGGCCTGTCAAAATGCGCCGCACTCAAGTTGCTTGTGGAACCAGGGATCTTTGTACTCAAGCTGACTCAACCATCTGTGACACCATCAACTGGGCAGAGCAAAAAGAGAAAGCTGGTTACTAGCGACTAGTTTCCGGCAGAGCCCCCGAAGCCGCCGTTAAGAAGGTCCCCAGGATCAACACAGAAAGCGCTGAGGAGCAGTCTGCTCCGACAAGCCCTAGGGCTTGTTCCGTTGAAGCAGACGCTCCCGACAAGCTGTGTCCCGACACGCTTGCCGGGGAGCATCACGCTCCGGCAGGATCCCAGATTCTTGCCGTAGAAGCGGATGTTCCCGCAGCAGCATTTGCGCCTTTAGTCCTTGTTGTCGAGCCACAAGCTCCGACATGGGCGCAGCAGATAGTCCATTTCCTTCAAACAGGAGAACTTCCCGAGGAGCAAGAAGAAGCAGAAAAAGTAGCCCGACAATAAGGTATGTATCAGTTTGTCGATGGCGTACTGTACAGAAAAAGATTCAACGGAGTGAAATTGAAGTGCATTTCCCGGGAAGAAGGACAGGAGCTGTTGGCGGAGATACACGGAGGCATATGTGGTCACCACATCGGCGCAAGAGCGCTTGCCGGCAAAGCTTTCCGGCAAGGTTTCTTTTGGCCGACAGCCCTCCAGGATGCAACTGCACAAGTAACCAAGTGTGAAGCGTGCCAGTTCCACTCCAAACAAATTCATCAACCAGCTCAAGCTCTCCAAACAATCCCTTTATCCTGGCCATTTTCGGTCTAGGGGCTCGACATCCTTGGCCCTTTCCCCCGAGCTGTCGGGGGCTTCGAGTTCTTGTACGTGGCAATCGACAAGTTCACGAAGTGGCCGGAGGTGGAGGCAGTGAGGAAGGTGACAGCACAGTCAGCAATCAAGTTCTTCACGTCAATTGTTTGCCGTTTCGGAGTCCCTAATAGGATCATTACCGACAACGTCACACAGTTCACGAGCCGCACCTTCATGCAGTACGTCCAAGATCTTGGCGCCAAGATCTGCTTCGCTTCTGTTGCTCACCCGAGAAGCAACGGTCAAGCGGAGAGGGAAAACACTGAAGTGCTGCGCGGGCTCAAGACCAGAACTTTCGACAGGCTGCACAAGTGCGGAAGAAATTGGATCGAGGAGCTGCCGGTGGTTCTTTGGTCGATCAGAACGACGCCAAATCGAGCCACTGGCCAGACACCTTTTGCTCTTGTCTACGGAGCGGAAGCAGTTCTCCCCACGGAACTCGTATACGGATCGCCTCGAGTGCTTGCTTATGATGAGCTTGAGCAAGAGTAGCTGCGGCAAGATGACGCACTGCTCATCGAGGAAGATCGTCTTCAGGCTGTTGTGCGAGCTGCTCGCTACCAGCAAGCTTTGCGCCGCCACCATAGCCGCAAAGTTAACGCCAGAAGCTTCGAGGAAGGCGACCTTGTTCTTCGGCACGTTCAATCCGCCAAGAATTCCAACAAGTTGACGCCGAAGTGGGAAGGCCCTTATCGGGTAAAGCGAGTCACTAGGCCCGGCGCTGTCCGCCTTGAGACCGAAGATGGCTTTCTGGTGAGCAACTCCTGGAACATAGAGCATCTTCGCAAGTTTTACCCATAAGGCGCGGTTGCCGGGACCCGTTCCGGCAACCACCTTTTGTACAAGCTTTGCCGCTGTTGCATGTAACCATTTGTACAAAGCCGGGCGCAGATCCCGTGCATAAATAAAAATTTCGTGTTCAGTACATGTTGTCAAATTTCATGCCTTTTTCTTTTTAGCATGTATACACTGACACTTTGTGCAGAACTTACCCCCGGTAAGCAGCAACAAGCCTCAAGGCTCCATAACTTTATTTTCTCTTCTTTCTTTTGCTCAAAAAGAAGGTTCCTCCGCCCACAAGTTCACGAGGGGGGAGAAGAAGATAAACATATGGACCGGGCGTCGTTCAAAGAAGCATAAGATTCCTCAACTCCTACTGCGCCTACACCAACTCCTACCCTTCCATTTGCATCAGATGTGAGGAAGACCAAGGCTGCAGAGAAAGCTGCAGTGAAGAAAAGGAAAGCATCATCTGCTTCAGATTCTTCAGCTCCGAAGAAAATGAAGACTATGACCAGCTCTTTTGAGAACCCTATTGATGCTGTTCCGATTTCCACCATGACTTCCAAGGAACTTGTTCCCTATGGTGAAGAATATGTGATCCCTAGCAGATCTGATGAAGAACATCATTCTGCTGCTTCGTCAGAGCAGATTGATGAAGAAATTGAAGTGGATGCGATCCCTTCAACTCCTGCTGCTTACTCGCCCATGCCTCAGTTCACAGCTGAAGAGGCTGGCATTGAAGAACTTGAAGATGAAGACGTGGACATTGGATGCACCACGCCTGTGATGAACGATGACTTTTGGGAAAGTCAGCATCCCAATTCCCCACACTTCACTCCACTACAGCAAATATCTCAGTCCCCTGCACTAACTGTTCAAATGGGCTCTGAAGAAACTCATCCCACCTCATCTGTGCATGAAGAAATTCTAGCCACTAGTGCTGAAGAAACTACTGCTGCTGATACCCTGAACATGCAGACTGCCACTGAAGAGGAACCAGAAATTCCTCAGCCTGAAGAACCTGAGATTGCGATTGCTGAGGTTGTGTTGCAAATCACTGACTCTCCTGTGCCCAAGCCAAAGGATCCCTTCTCAAAGAAGCAAAAGTTCAAGGCTGCTAATTTCTTCAACGAGCATGTGTTCTTCACTGATTATAATCCCTATGACTCTGCTCGCATAAGGAAGAGGCGTTTCTGGACTGCTAGTCAAGCAAACTTTTATTCCTCTGTGCTATTCGACAAAGACAAAGTCTTCGAGCATGCACACATTCCTCACGTGGACATGGAATCTCTACCGTGCTTCAAGCTAGTCCTCGGTGTTCTTCACGATGCTGGATTACTGAATTTCAGCACTGACATCTGTGATTGGAATGAAGAACTCATTCTTCAATTCTATGCAATGCTGCACATCACAGGAAATTCTGAAGATGTGAACACTTGGGTGCTGGACTGGATGTCTGAAAATACTCACTACAAGGCACCAGCAACTAAATGGCTTCGTGTCCTTCCACTCAGTCCTCCCCTTGATGATGCTCGTTGCATCTACAATAAACCTGAGCTTTCAAATCATTACATGCAAGTGCTGCTGAAGTCTTTGAAGCCAGGGCAGGCCCCACAAACCAAATTCCTCGTCAAGGAATTATTGTATGTGCCATGGACTGTCTATCGCATTCTGACAAAGACAATGAGTCCCATCAAAGGCCACGATTCAAATGATGAAGAAGTCATTGGCATCATGAAGAATATGCTTTTCAACATCATTCATGGCGTTCCCATTAACTTCCATGATTTCTTCATGAGGACTCTGGCCAATATTGCTATGTCACTGTTTGAGCTGAAGCCTTATGCACCATGGATTATGAAATTCATCAGGACAAGGTCTTCACTCAATTATAAGGCTGATACTCCAAACCATGGCAGTTTCTTGCCTCCAATTGAAGTCCTCAAAAGGACATATTCCTCAGCTGATGACAAAGGCAAGTCAACTTCTATGATAGATGAAGGCATTCATCTATTGGATGGTCAATTTCGCAAGGTTGCATCTTACTCCACCAATGATGACTCTGCCACACATGATTCTGCCGCCAACACCTCTGCCAAGCAAATTCCTCAAGCAACAGCACCCAGGGTGATGACTGATCGTGAGTTACTCCTCAGTCTTCATCAGAAAGTTGATCGCAATCACAAATGGGTCAAGGGTCAGTTTGGTTCAATTCTTCATAACATGACCTCAACCCACAATGCAGTGTGGAAGAACCAATACTACCTCCATGAAATCTTCAACCGTACCTGGGCTGTTCTATCTCATATCTACAGCGCAGATGATCTGAAGAGCATGGGTCTCAAGAAAGAATTTGACTGGTCTGCACCTCCACCAAAGAAATTCAAAAAGGTCAAGGTTCCTTCCTTGGAAGCCAGCTCATATTCTTCATCGCACGCCACTGATGAAAATGAAGACCTGGACGACACTGCGGCAGGCCCTACTACAACAACCAACCCCGACAACACTGGCGCTCCTCCATCAACTTGATAATCTTCAGGGGCGCTAGTCCTCAGTTTCGATCCTTTTGGTCATTTGATGACAAAGGGGGAGAAATCTGAGTTAGTCTTCAAGCGGGTCTATTATATGGGCGTTTTTTTGTTAAGTTACAACTCTCGCTCTTCTGAAATTTTTATTGGATCGAGTTGTAATCTTAAACCCGATGGTGCTCTGATACTTTTGATGCACTGTGCTCTGATTTTGCATGCTTATTCCTCGTTAATATTATTGCTCACATGCTAAATATCTTCAGGCACCATATTTCATCATGCATTTCAAATTCTTCATATTATATGCATGTATGAATTACAAGATATAGGGGAGATCTCCATGATTCAACTCTTCAAGTGTGCATCGCTTCAAAAGCAAATTCCTCACTATGCACATCTTCAGGGGGAGTTCTTCTATATCTTGCAATCAAATTCCTCAATATAAGTACTTACACTTCATATGTTTATCCCCGTTGAAAACTTAACCTATATTGTCATCAATCACCAAAAAGGGGGAGATTGTAAGTGCATCTAGTGCCCCTTAGTGATTTTGGTGTATTGAAGACTTATAGGTTAAGGGATTAATGTGTTTATGAGTGTACACAGGTCTATAAGTCTATGAGGAGTTTGATATTTATGGAGAAAGTCGACCCCTAAAAATGAATATCTTCGACTGAAGATTTTGGTATTTTTGAAGACTTTCATGAAAACTTTGAAAGTGAAGAAATTGGTGTGTCTGTGAAGACTCGATATTCATGCGAGGAATATGAAGCTTGAAGACTTTCGTTTTCATAGTTTTGTTTTTCTCTTTCTTGAGTCATAGGAAACACCGTACTGTTAAAGGGGGTCGAGGAAATACTAAGGAAAAATTTCCATGTGATGCTCAACTCAAAATCCTACACCTACCAATCCCTTCAAGTGAAGCCATTGGAAATCTCATACGATTCAATCAATTTCTTGAGGATGAGACGAAGTTCTTCAGTCCTGAGGAATTTGTTCGACCGAGGAGTTAGGAATTCGCCAGGCGGATTGCCTACACGATGAGAACATGATAGCCCTAAGGAATTTGAGAGTCAAATTTCTGACCGTTGCTGTGCTACGCGCCAGCTGTCCCAAATATCTTATCCACCTAACGGTCATATCATTGAAGGGCATTTATGTCTTATCATGTCGGGCTGCTCCCTAGGCTATAAATAGCCGCCCCCTACAACCACTAGCTGGTTGGCTGCTCCGAGAGAAACTAACACTTTTCATTTGAGAGCAACCCATCCTCGGAGGACTTTGAGTGAAAATCATCGAGTGAGGAAAATCCAAACCCAAACACCCACAAACCCAAAGTGATTGAGCATCACTGAAGAGATTGATCTTGCGTGGATCCGACGCTTGTTACCTTTGAAGACTGTGCTTCTTCCATACGGTTAGGCGTCATGGTCTAGAGCTTCCAAGAGGAATAGTGGATCGCCGAGTGACCAAAGTCTGTGAAGGTTTGGAAGTCGCCTGAAGACTTACCACGAGTGATTGGGCGGGTGCATGTGACCTTAGTTCAAGGAGAATCGGTGAGGACTTGGTGTCTGAGCTGCGTGCTCGAGATCGGGTGTCCGGGACTGTGTGTCCTCGAGTTTAAATACTCAGCCGCTCCAACCAGACGTACAACTGATACAGCAGTTGGAACTGGTCTACCAAATCATTGTCTTCACCAACCCTACAGGTTCTATTTCCTCAACTCTTTCATTTCCTCTTTACTATGTTAAGTGTTGTTCGTATCTGTGTTTGAAGACTTTGACTGAAGACTTTCTCAATTTCCTCAGTTCAATTTCTTCAGTCTGTTTGTCTTCATCTTGTGTTATCCTGTGTTTACGCTTTCCGTACTCTGTGATTTTCTTCATTTCATAATGATGACTGTGCATGTCTTCTATTATGCTTACTTCTGAGTACTTATTCCGCTGCAAGTAGTTCTTCGCTAAGGAATTTCCTCACCTGCAAATTCCTCAGTGAAGAATTCATAAAAATCGCCTATTCACCCCCCCTCTAGTCGATATAACGCACTTTCAATTGGTATGAGAGCAAGGTACTCCCTTGTTCTGCGTGATTTTGGTTTAACCGCCTGGAGTTTTAGTTATGTCGACCGCAGGTATGATTAAGGTCTGCTGGGTGTCCTACCTTCGATGGCACGGACTACCCCTACTGGAAGAATAAGATGCGAATGCATCTTTAAGCAATTGACAATGATCTCTGGTACGTTGTGGAAAATGGTGTTCCATCTGTCAAACCTTCCCTGAATGCTGCTGATGTGAAGAGATTCAAGCAACTCGATTCTCAAGCATAGAATATCATATGTGGTCATCTGAGTAAAGGGCAGTATGGTAGACTGAGTGCTTTGGAAACTGCTAAGCTTATCTGGGATAGGCTCTCCAAAGTAAACGAAGGAGTCTCAACTCAACGTGACTCTCGTGTTGACGTTCTTCGCAATCTCTTCAACCGCTTCAAAAGATTCGACAATGAAAATGTTCAGCAAACCTTCGATCGCCTCACTGATATCTCAAATGAGCTTCAAGCGCTCGGTGCCACTGACATCACCGATCATGAGGTGGTGAAGAAATTGCTGAGATCACTCGATTCATCATTTGACACTCTGGAACTGATGATTCAAGAGCATGCTGATTACAAGTCCCTAGATCCCGCTAATATCCTCAAGAGGCTAAATACTCATGAGTTCCAGCTTGCTGAAAAGAGAGATCTCTATGGTTCAAGCTAAAAACCACGTGCCTTGAAGGCCAAGGCAGTGTCTGAATCTGAGTGTGAAGATTCTGGTAGTAGCCTTGGTGACCCTTGAAGAATTGAGCCAGGAGCTAGTGCTGCTCGTGAAGAAGTTCCAGAAATTCTCAAAACGTGGTCGCTTTGGAAAATCTTCAAGGAGCAGTGATTCCTCATCAAGTGACTATAAGAGAAGGCTATGCCACAAATGCAAGAAGCCTGGTCACTACATTCAAGATTGTCCTCAGTGGGACAAGGAACTAAAGAAGAAGAAATACAAGGATTACAGTTCTGATGATGCCAAGAAGAAGAAGAAATCTTCAAAGTCCTCATCATCAAAATCCTCGAAGTCTTCATCCCACAAGAAGAGCAGCTCCAAGAAGGCTCGGGCATTCATTGGCAAGGAAATGGATTCTGAGGTTGAATCTGAGGATAATGCGGAAGAAGAGGAATCCGAGGAGTCTGAGTCAGGTGTGGCGAGTCTAGCTCTTGCCACCGCATTTGTCAGCAAGTCTATCTTAAACTCTGAATAAAATGGCAACACCAACAACGCTGATGAAGGCAATGATGACTATGCCCCCACCTATTTCTTCAAGGCAAAGGCTGCTAAGGTAACTAAATACCCCTCCTCTGAATCAAGTGAGGATGAATCTGATGAAAATCTTAAGCCTAGCTACTCTAAACTTGCTAAGATTGCTGTGAAACAACAAAAGGCTATTGAAAAACTTCAAAACATGCTAGATAAAAGTGATGATATGTTGGGTGAAGAAATGGACCGCACTAAAGACTTAACTGAAAATCTTTAGAGACTTCAGTCTAAGTTTGACAACCTTCAAAGTCATCATAAAACACTCTTAACTGATCATGAGAAGCTTTCTTATGAATTTCTTCAAAGAAAGCAAGATCTTGAGAAGTTAAGAGTGAGTTATGAAGATCTTCAGAAGGAGCGTGATTCATTACTTGCTCAACAAATCAGCGCCACTCAGGAACAATTTGATCCTCCATGCTTAAAGTGCATTGAACGTGAATCTGCTAATTCTTCACATGAATGTTGGAATGCTTCAAATGTTACAAATTCTTCACCTGCCTCTGCTATCACTAATTCCTCATCTGAGGACATTGCTAGTATCACTGACAATGCAGGGCTGAAGGAATTGTACATGACAAGCATGTACAAAAGCCTCAAAGGGCATCAGACTCTTTGTGATGTGCTTAAAAAGCAGATCCTCAACAGAAACCCTAGGAAAGAGGGTATTGCCTTTGAGAGGAAACTCAATGCTGATGGAACATATTGGAAGCTTTGAGCGGTACCCCAAAACCTCATGGGTTCTTTGCAAAGGGACCTCCAGTTGATCCATCTAACTTACCTGGCTTTACATGTGAATCTCCTCATTCTTCTGATGAGTCATTTGACTCCAACTATAAACTGTTCAAAAATTAGAATGGTGAAGTATTTGCTAGATATGTTGGCACTAACTGCAGGAACGGTTCCCCTATGAAGAAAATCTGGGTTCCCAAAAGTTATGTTCAAAGTCTTCAGGTGAATGTCCTCATGACACCACCAGTGAAGAACAGGAACCCTAGATCAAATTCTTCATATGGACCAAATTCTTCATATGGATCCAAGTCCTCATACGGACCAAATTCCTCACATGGATCAAATTCCTCAAAAGGATCAAAGTCCTCATATGAACATCATCGTGCTAACAACTCTGTTTTGCAGGGTAGAGCTAAGGGCTATGAATATGAGCATTATTCTTCAAATCATTATGTTCATAAGTCCTCAAAGAATTTCTCTGCTTATTCATATGCTTACCCTAACCCCTCTTATGTGAAATGGTTTGGCATCTTTGCCACCTTTCTCATATGGTGCTCGCAGAGTGATGAACTCTTTGCCACCCCTCCAGATGTGGGTGGTGAAGAAAAAGAACTAATCTCTTATGCAGGGTCAGGTCTCCAGACGTGCTTTGACGTCTGAAGAATTTGCTGGGGGCCCGACAAAATGCCTGAAAGGACACATGCTAATCATGATGAAATGAATCTTCATTTCACACATCCTCAATACTGCTCATCTGTGCTATTGCTTGATGAAATTGAACTGATGATACTGATATCATATTCTTCACTGATGAAGTATATGAGTTTGTAAGCTGCACTAATTCATCTGCAGGATGATCAACCCAAAGCAAACGAGTGGGTCCTCGATAGTGGTTGTACAAATCACATGACTGGTGACAAGAATCTATTGATGGATGCTCCATTAACACCGTCACATCTGAAGCATATCATCTTCATTGACAAAGGTAAAAGTCAGGTATTGGGTCTAGGTAAGGTTGCGATCTCTAAGGATCGACACATGGACAAAGTCATGCTTGTCGAGTCCTTAGGATACAACCTCATGTCTGTCTCAATGCTTTGTGATCTTGATATGGTTGTTGTCTTTGGCAAGTATCGTTGTGTTGTGATCATGGAAGCTGACAATTCAAAAGTCTTCGAAGGCTTTAGGAGAGGAGATTTGTACATTGTTGATTTCTCTACAGGACCACAACCTGCCGTGTGCTTACTTGCAAAAGCTTTAGAAGGCTGGCTATGGCATCGACGACTTGGTCACACTGGCATGAGGAATCTGCACACGCTCGCGAAGAAGAAGCATGTCATTCGCATTGAGAACGTCAAATTCCTCAAGGATCACCTGTGTGGTGCCTGTGAAGCTAGAAAAATGACCAAGGCCAAGCATCCAGCGAAGACTATCATGACTACCACTTGACCATTTGAATTGCTTCACATGGATCTCTTCGGTCCTAATCATTATTCTGATGTGACTAATGATGCATCTCTATATGGCTTTGTTATCGTTGATGATTACTCTCGTTACACATGGGTGCACATTGTTACTTACAAGCATGAAGTGCAGGAAGTCTTCAAACGATTTTCCTCGAGGGCTTCAACCAACTTTGGTGTGAAGATCAAGCACATCAGGAGTGACAATGGAACTGAGTTCAAGAATTCAGGTCTTGATGGCTATCTTGATGAACTTGGTATTACTCATGAATTATCCGCTCCTTATACTCCTCAGCAAAATGGCGTCGTGGAGCGCAAGAACAGAACTCTTGTTGAGATGGCTCACACTATGCTTGATGAATACAAAACCCCTCATCGGTTTTGGATTGATGCAATTGATACCATGTGCCACATCATCAACAGAGTATATCTTCACAAATTCTTCAAAAAGACTGCCTATGAACTCCTCACTGACAAGAAACCCAATGTGAGTTATTTCAAAGTCTTCGGTGCTAAATGTTGGATTAGAGATCCTCATCACAATGCTAAATTTGCACTGAAAGCACATGAAGGTTTTATGCTTGGTTACGGAAAGGACTCGCACACCTCTGAGTCTTCAACATCGCTCTTCACAAGATTGTTGAAAGCGTAGATGTCTTGATTCGATGAAACTAATGGCTCGCAAAGAGAGCACCTACCTTCTGTGATAGATGAACCAGCTTTTGAAGATTCTATCAAGTTTAAGGCTCTTGAGGATGTCATTCCTATCGAAGAAGCTCTTTGAAGAATTCATTCGAACGCGAAGATCGTCGGCGGATACACTGAAGATAATTTGAAGAAAATGGTCTGAAGAAAATCTGATCAAATTCCTCGACGACAACCAGCTCGTCCTCGCATTGCAAAAGAAGTGCAAGTTGAAAAGATCATCGATGACATTGAAGCACCAGGTCCTCTCACACGCTCAAAAGCTTCACATTTATCTAACTTTTGTTGGCACTATGCTTTTGTCTCTATCACAGAGCCCACCAAGGTAGATGAAGCATTTCTGGAGCCTGAGTGGATTCAGGCTATGCAAGAAGAATTACATCAGTTCGAGCTCAATAATGTCTGGGAACTGGTCAAACGTCCAGATCCTCGCTCATAATATCATCAGCACAAAATGGATCTACCGCAACAAGCAAGATGAAAATGGCCTTGTGGTGACGAATAAGGCACGACTTGTAGCTCAAGGCTACACACGGGTTGAAGGAGTTGATTTCGATGAAACTTTTGCACCTTGTGACACCCGGATAATCAAGCTATAGTAAACCTTTGCTAATGATGCCACGTCACCTCGATTACTGTCGCTAATCTCGTGTTAGT
Source organism: Aegilops speltoides (assembly GCA_021437245.1). Lineage (NCBI taxonomy): Eukaryota > Viridiplantae > Streptophyta > Magnoliopsida > Poales > Poaceae > Aegilops > Aegilops speltoides. The sequence continues at coordinate 483,735,796 of CM038143.1, forward strand.
TCGAAACCGATTATAATTCAAAATTCAAAATCAAGCAAACAATAAAAGTTTTCAAATATTAAAACTAAAATGTTCGGGGTCAGCCAAATAATGCATAAGTAAGTATGGTGGAGAAACCACATTTTTAGAAAAGGTTTAATACTCTAAAAATATTTTAAACAATAGCAAAAACAATTAGTTGAATGCCTTTTAAAAAATTAAAATATTAAACTATTTCATTTAGTTGCCCAAAAGTTAATGGGGCAGTAGCCTAATTAATAGTACTAATATATGAACTGTTTTTATATTTTGTAAAACTAAATAAATTAGAAACAAAAAAAACATTACAAAAAGAGAGACTAAAAACAAAAGAGGACCCCACAGTGGCGGGCCAACAGGCCCACAGCCACCATGCCCAGTAAGCACACCCCGGTGTATAACCTCACTCCCGTAACCCTAGCCCAACTACCCCTCCCCACATCTCTCTCGTTCTCCCCACCCTCATTTGGATCTGGATCGAGCCCGATCCCCTCCCCCTTAGCGCTCGTTCTGGATCGGGGCACGGAACCGCCGTCGCCAGCCACGTTCGCCGCCGCCACCGCGAGTTTCCCCTCCACCGTCATGTCTCCTTCGCCCGTCGCCGTCTTCCCTGCTCCGTCGAGGCTGCCAACCGCCGGCACCGAAGGCCGCCAGACTCCACGGCCTCATCTTCCTCCGCACCTGTGCTTCATCCTCGCGCTTTGCCGGCCCGTCCACCACCGGACCTCGTCGGCGAGGTCCCGCTGAGCCCGCCCAGTGGATCTGGATCGGGGGCAACCGATGCCCCGACCGTCACGCGCCATCGCCACACCACCCCGCGCCGGCGTCCGGGCGCCTTCGCCGGACCTCCCCGCCGGCCTGCTTCCCCTCCGCCGCATCGTGTTCGTCCTCCTCCTCGCCCCCCGTTGCCTTGGACCCTACGCGCTCCCTGTGAGCACCTCTCCTCCTCCTTCCCCTGGGTTCCCGCTCGACGACCGCGGCCATAGCCGTCGTGCGCCTGTGCCTTCGCCTCCGCCGCATGCCTCGCCTCACCTTCCCTCCCTGCTCGCCCGAGCTCCGTCCCGCATCGGTTGGCGTCTACGGTTGCGCCCGGCCGCCATCAACAGCCCCTGTTGTGCGCTGCTGCTACCCTGCTCCGCCTCTGCCGCGGCCACATCCCTCCGCCCGCCGCCCTGTCCGCCCGGTGCCATGTGACCCAGCGCATGGAGCTCGCGCCCGCTCCCGTCGCTCGCCGGCGGTGTGGCCTTGGGCACAGGCACCGCTCGATAACCGCCCGCCCTGGCCCGTTAGCCCGCCCGTTAAGGCCCGGGGCCAATGACAAGCAGGGCCCACCAGCCCCGAGCGTTTTATAAAAAAGGATTTAATTAAAATAATATAATTAATTAATTAAGATAATTATTTAACAATTAATCATGTTAGTTAATCAATAAAACCTAATTAATTAACCTAATCACTTTGATTAAGTTGACTAATCATGTTTAGTTAAGCGTGTCAATGATGACGGGACCCACCGTCGGTTTGACCCGATCAGCGCCATGTTGACGCCGGCGTCATCTTGGCGTCATGATGATGTCGGCGTGCCTTTATTACGGATAATGTTGAATTTAAATAATTAAATAAATCCTAAAAATGAATTAAATGTTTTAAAATTGATATAAAATAAACCGTAGCTCAGATGAAAATACTTTGTACATGAAAGTTGCTCAGAACGACGAGACGAATCCGGTTACGCAGCCCGTTTGTCCGCCACACACCCCTAGCATACCGAACACGCAACTTTCCCCTCCGGCTCCTTTGCCCGAAAACGCGAAACACCGGGAATACTTTCCCGGATGTTTTCCCCCTTCGTCGGTATCACCTACTACCGCGATTGGGCACACCCAACATCGTTACTTGTCATGTCATGCATCGATATGAATCTGTTTGCATTGTATTCATTGTTTCTTCCCCTCTTCTCTTCGCTGACACCGAGACCGGCGCTGCTTTGCTTGCCCGATGCGACTACGGAGTTGACGACCCTCTCTCTTGCCAGAGCAACCAGGCAAGCCCCCCCTTGATCACGGATATCGCCTATTCTTCTCTATCTTGCTTGCATTAGAGTAGTGTAGCATATTCTTTGTTCGGTTACTCCTATTACATTGCATAGCCTTTGTCATTGTTGCTACTGATCATTGATACCTTACCGCAATCCTAAATGCTTAGTATAGGATGCTAGTTTATCACCATTGGCCCTACACTCTTGTCGACCGCCTTGCTATACTATTGGGCCATGATCACTCGGGAGGTGATCACGGGTATATATTATACATACATACATACTACGAGATGGTGACTAAAGTCGGGTCCGCTCGAAGAGTACCATGAGTGATTCACGGATTGGGGCTGAAAGGACCTTTGTCCCGACGGCCCTCTGTGTGGATCTTTGTGGCGGAAGCGACAGGCAGAGTTGAGACCACCTAGGCGAGAGGTGGGCTGGCCTGATCGGCCCGCGTTGCTTCATAATAACACGCTTAACGAGATCTTGGTATTTGATCCGAGTCGGCCATTTGGTCTATACGCACTAACCATCTGGCGGGAGTAGTTATGGGTATCCGGCGTCGTGGTATCGGCGAAGCCTTCTAGCGTCGAATCGAGCTGGCGGCGGCCGGATTGGGCGTAAGCCTGCTCTTGTATTAGGGGCTAGTTCTACTTTCGGCCGCCACATAGCGTCTTGGTGTGCTCAGGCGATGGGCCCGGACCCTGCGCGCAGGTTTGAACCGGCGTCTTGACCTCTGTTGTGCCCAGGTGGGGCTGCGGCGTGTTGATCTTCGAGGCGGGCATGACCCAGAAAGTGTGTCCGCCAAATGGGATCGGCGTGTTGGGTTATGTGGTGCACCCTGCGGAAGTTAATCTATTGAATAGCCGTGTCCCTCGGTAAAGGGCGACCGGAGTTGTACCTTGACCTTATGACAACTAGAACCGGATACTTAATAAAACACACCCTTCCAAGTGCGGATACAACCGGTGATCGCTCTCTAACAGGCGGCGAGGAGAGGATTGCGGGTAGGATTATGCTATGCGATGCTACTTGGAGATGCTACTTGGCGATGCTACTTGGCGATGCTACTTGGAGGACTTGGTCTACTCTCTTCTACATGTTTGCAAGGCGGAGGCTGCGAGCGTAGTCTTGACGGATTAGCTATCCCCTCTTATTACGGCATTCGCGATTCGGTCCACCGATATGGCCCTTTACACATATACCCACGCATATGTAGTGTAGATCTTTGCTTGCGAGTACTTTGGATGACTACTCACGGTTGCTTTCTCCCCTTTTCCCCTTTGCTTTCTTTACGGTTGTCGCAACCAGATCTTTGGAAACCAGAGGCAGGCGCCACCGTCGATGATGACTACTACACTGGAGGTGCCTCTGCGCGTGCGAGGCTGCTTGACGATGACCAGGAGTAGTTTAGGAGGATCTCAGGCAGGAGGCCTGCCCCTCTTTCGATCTGTATCCCAGTTTGTGCTAGCCTTCTTAAGGCAAACTTGTTTAATTTATGTACGTACTCAGATATTGTTGCGTCCTTGACTTCGTCTATGATCGAGCACTTGTATTCGAGCCCTCGAGGCCCTGGCTTGTATTATGATGCTTGTATGACTTATTTATGTTTTTAGAGTTGTGTTGTGATCTCTTCCGTGAGTCCTCGATCTTGATCGTTACGTTTGCGTGCATGATTAGTGTCTGATTGAATCGGGCGTCCAAGTTGATATCGAGTCATTTGCTGTAGGAATCCCCCTTCCACACTCCTTTGCCGAAGTCGAGTCTAGATATTGCAAAAACTTTTACTAACATGGCTGTGTGCCTTACGGGCCCATGTCGCCATTGGGTGGTACTAGGATCTTTTACTCCTCGACATTTACTCTGGGACTCTGAACTCTCTTCTATTCGGGTTAAATGATTTTGCTAAAAACAAAACTAACTTTAGGTTCTCGAAAATACTTCTCCCGGAGAGCCCCTCACTTCAGATGATCGCCGGCTGCGCTAGAAGATTCCGAAGTTACTCTACGATGTTCTCTCGATTCCTTGTGTATCGCATTTGCGATTTCCATCCACCGTCAACCCCTATATAAACGACATACACTTGCCATTCATACAATCATTCCCCGTTGATCTTGTTATTACAAGATACCCCCGAAATTCTTTCTATTTGTTTTGAGAATACTTGGTGCCTACTGCCTTGCAGTTCTTTGCTACATGAATACCCCTACGGATAATTTCTCGCACCTACCGAGTATCCACTCATCCCCAGTTGATTCATGTATGTCACCAATCCTCGAAATATCATTCGATTTTCCGAAAATCTTGAGCATCCTATTGCTCTTGAAATTCTTGATTGCTTGCATTATGGTTAATTCCATAAGTCTAGTAATCTTGTTGACATCCATTGTCATTGTCATTTTGAGTCCGTTGATTCGATTTGTTGCGAATGCTTGCAATCCTCAAACAGATCCTAGAATTCACCCTTCCAGCTCAAACGTCGTATTAATCATGAGCTGGTTCTCGCCAATTAAATTGTCGTCGATTGTGCCCCTAAGTCTATTGAACTTATCCATCCTTTATCAGAGCATCTGCTTCTGATCTTTCGCTTTGTAAATAATAATTCCTTAGCAATTGAGCTCTAAGTTATTTAGTTGTTTTTATAATCCAATGTCTTTGCCTTGCTTCTTCCTCTGGTTGTGTGCCGATACTCATCCCAGATCCTTTGTTGGATTTTATCCGACAATGTCCTTCATATTCAATAACCTTGAGCCTTTCCTAAGATATATAATGCCTTTGGTAAATTGTATCCTTTGCTTTGTCAACCATGCTCTACTTTTGAGCTTGTGTTATTTACTCCTGAAGTTCGTGGTGTATGTTCTAAGAAGCCCCGATGGCTTGAACCTATGCCTTCCTTAATATGTGTGAACTCGAAAGTTTTCACGAGTCATACTCTTCTGGTATTTTGCTAGATAAAAATGTCAAAATTACAACTTCTTCGAAAATGAGAAGTGAATGAAAGGTTATGCATTAGAGAAGTGGGAGTCGACCTTGAACTTTGTGTTCATGCCCATGGACACGATGTAGATCGTATCATTAAAGCTTCTCTTAAATTAATTATTCCTTTGGTATAAGTTCATCTTATATCTGGGATCTGGCCTTTTGGAATCGTGGTTCCGACCATGTTCTCCTTTAAATACCATTCCTTGTGCAAGTTTAAGCACTTGTCTTTTGCAAGTCAATACACCAGTCCAACCTCTACCTTGATCTACCCTCGGGTATCTCGAGAATATCTAAGAACTGTGTTGCTTCTTATGAGTCTTCATCAGCTATTATTTCTCACTGATTCCAATTTTCTCGGGTTCTGGGTTGTCGTCAATCGAGAACACCGATTCTGCACTACGGTTTAATAACTCTAAGTAATCTTCGTTGCTTATGAGTTTATTAATCCTTCAAGTCAGTCCTAGCCTGGTCGGCTATATCATTATCGTACAACTTTTTAACTGTGCTACCTGGTCCTTCTTCCTGGAGCACAATTTTCGACGATGAGCTACGCTTACGTCGATTTTCCTCATCATATCATTTTGCCTTGAACAACAAACTTGATTTCGAGTTGTGTCATACCCATGGTTCCAATAACCTTTCGCTTCATCATTCCTTTGACTTGATGTCGTTGCTAGTTGATTACATATTCTTGAAACCTCTCGACAAATGTGTCGTGATCATCATCAACCTTATGAGCTCTTCCATGATATCAATCGAATTCATGATGGGAAATACCATCCTTGCCTCGATGATTTGTGTTATCATCGGCCACTTTATTGCTTTCCTTCCAACACAAACTTGATTGTGTTTTGTGTTATACCTTGAGTGCCTTGCTATCCAACATTGTTCTTCTTTACCTTGGAATATTACCACCTTTTATGACAAGATGTCGTGGGAAATTTCACTACCTCTTGAGAACTCTTAATACAAGTGATACTTCTCACCATCACCATTCTTTCTTGGTCCCCGTGTTGATTCCAACAAGTGAACGGTGTTGTTTGGATTCTTACCTTCTAGCAACCCTATTGCTTTAAAGTTAATGGTCGGCCGTTCATTCTTAGACTATTGATTATTGAATCACCATTCTGACATTGGTCGTGCAACCCAACCCGTATTTCGGACGCACCTTTCAACCAATGTTTAATTGTGTATGTTTTCCTCGAGCATACTTCATTACATCATTTGATATGACAAATGTTATCTCCTTATCCACATAATTGTGGAGATCCATCTTTTGATTACCTCGATGAGTTATCGCTGAGTCCATCAGTCACCTCCTCATCCTCTCATTGATTTAATGATGAACTCTTGTTTGAACTTCGCTTCCATAGTTCATTTCGAGAATCTTGATGTCATCTCGTCAATTTGTGTTGCACCTCTCTTCTCGGGCATCTCGAGTTTGCGGTATCTCGACACCAATCATATCTGAATCTCCGTCCGGATATGATGGTTTGGCTATATTACAAGAGTTATAACGCCAGTCTTCATAAGACCCGGCAAGGTGATGTCATGCCTAGCAAACCTGGCCGGAGGACCTATTGTTATAGTTGTTCCTTTTTGGCAAGGTTAACCATTCTTCCATGAGGGAATTGTAAAACTTATTCTATAAGTTATTCCTGATGAATCCTCTGAGTATCCAAAGTCTGACCTTTGCTTGAAGACCATGCGATGCTATCTCGAAGCATGTTTGTGGTACTCCGATTTTCAACAAGAACATTTGAAGCCCAATGCTAAATGTTTCTTGGTCAGTTATCCAAACACCGTTGTCAAGACATTTCTCTCCCCTTACCTAAAGAGTTTTCTACATTATATCCTATCATGGATATCATGCTCTGTTTGTCCTTGGGAAGGAAATACCCCTGAAATATGTGTTTTAACACATTTTCCTTTCCATTGTTCTGTTTAAACTGCTAATCATATTTTCCTTTCCATTGTTTGGTTTAACCTTTCTTGTGATCTACATGACCTAAGCAGTAATATTCTCCTGCTTATGTAAACACCTCGTGGTACCGCTCTGTTAGTAAGACCCTGTTACTATTGTTAATGACATTCCGGTAGCCACCGATGGACGAGAACCTTGCCTATTGGCCCGCCTCATTCAACGAGCAGGAAAATGGTTCTCTTTGTCCCTCGCCCCTGGTATCGATGTTGTTGCCGACATAACTGATAGGCTACCCTCTGACACGCCTTACTATCGTAACCGTGCAAGATGTCGGCCCCTTCCTACTTTGAACCACATGGTGGGCCCATAACCCACAGTTCCACAGGATCGAAACCTGACTCTCCTATACACCCCCGGTTTCCAAAGTTAATTCCTCGTACTTGGCCTCGTATGTGATTCACGAGCCACCTTAGAAGATCATCAATTCGGTATCGGACGCAATACTTATTCCCATTGCTTTGAATCCCTTTTCACGCCCTATTTCGGGCATCGAGCGATTACTGCCGCTCGAAACTTCCCATGATACCTTCTTACTTTGCTCTCGATATTTTCATAAGTTTCAATTCGAGAGTTACTTTCGCCACCTTCCTCGATGTTATCGAGCAGTTATCGACCTTGCAGAGGTCTGTTCTCCCGTATGCCCACCCTTTATTATTTACGTGAGTACGATGGGGTTCTGAAGAAAGGGCGCCGACTTCATCATGGTGACTTGAACTCGAAATGAAGACATCAACAAAGGGATCAACCTCTTTGAAAGGGCAAGCCAAGACCGAGAAGACTCGTTAGGTTTTGGCTACCAGCACCTTCCCCCCTTACTCCACCGCTTAAATCTCGGGACGAGATTTCTTGTAGTGGAGGAGAATTGTGACACCCGGATAATCAAGCTATAGTAAACCTTTGCTAATGAGGCCACGTCACCTCGATTACTGTCGCTAATCTCGTGTTAGTTCGAAACCGATTATAATTCAAAATTCAAAATCAAGCAAACAATAAAAGTTTTCAAATATTAAAACTAAAATGTTCGGGGTCAGCCAAATAATGCATAAGTAAGTATGGTGGAGAAACCACATTTTTAGAAAAGGTTTAATACTCTAAAAATATTTTAAACAATAGCAAAAACAATTAGTTGAATGCCTTTTAAAAATTAAAATATTAAACTATTTCATTTAGTTGCCCAAAAGTTAATGGGGCGTAGCCTAATTAATAGTACTAATATATGAACTGTTTTTATATTTTGTAAAACTAAAATAAATTAGAAACAAAAAAACATTACAAAAAGAGACTAAAACCAAAGAGGACCCCTGGTCAATTGGGCAGCAGGCCCACAGCCACCCAGCGGCCCAGCCAGCACACCCATTGTATAACCTCACTCCCCCGTAACCCTAGCCCAACTACCCCACTGCCCCACATCTCTCTCTCGTTCTCCCCCACCCTCGCTGGATCTGGATCGAGCCCGATCCCCTCCCCCTTAGCGCTCGTTCTGGATCGGGGCACGGAACCGCCGTTGCCAGCCACGTTCGCCGCCGCCACCGCGAGTTTCCCCTCCACCGTCATGTCTCCTTCGCCCGTCGCCGTCTTCCCTGCTCCGTCGAGGCTGCCAACCGCCGGCACCGAAGGCCGCCAGACTCCACGGCCTCATCTTCCTCTGCATCTCTGCTTCATCCTCGCGCCTGCCGGCCCGTCCGGCCACCGGACCTCGTCGGCAGGGTCCCGCCGGCCCCGCCCCGAGTGGATCTGGATCGGGGGCAACCGATGCCCCCGACCCGTCACGCGCCATCGCCCCACCACCAGCGCGCCGGCGTCTGGAGCGCCTTCGCCGGACCTCCCCGCCGGCCTGCTTCCCCTCCGCCGCATCGTCTTCGTCCTCCTCCTCGCCCCCCGTTGCCTTGGACCCTACGCGCCCCCTGTGAGCACCTCTCCTCCTCCTTCCCCTGGGTTCCCGCTCGACGACTGCGGCCATAGCCGTCGTGCGCACGCGCGCTCGCACTCCCGCCGCGTGCCTCGCCTCACCTTCCCTTCCTGCTCGCCCGAGCTCCGTCCCGCATTGGTTGGCGTCTACGGTTGCGCCCGGCCGCCATCAACAGCCCTGGCATGCGCTTCTGCTGCTACTGCGCCCGCCCCTCTGCGCCGGCCACATCCCCTCCGCCTGCCGCCTGTTCGGCCGAGTGCCATGTGACCCCAGCAGCTGAGCTCGCGCCCAGCTCCCGTCGCTTCAGGCGGTCAGGTAGCCTTGGGGCAGGCACCGCTCGATGTCGCCCGCCCTGGCAGTTAGCTTGCCGTTAAGGCCCGGGGCCAATGACAAGCAGGGCCCACCAGCCCAGAACATTTTATAAAAAAAAATTAATTAAAATAATATAATTAATTAATTAAGATAATTATTTAACAATTAATCATGTTAGTTAATCAATTAAGCCTAATTAATTAACCTAATCACTTTGATTAAGTTGACTAATCATGTTTAGTTAAGCGTGTCAATGATGAGACAGGACCCACACGTTAGTTTGACCCAGTCAACGCCATGTTACCTGCTGACGTCATGCTGACATCATGATGATGTCAGCGTGCACTGTTCTGGATAATGTTGAATTTAAATAATTAAATAAATCCTAAAAATGAATTAAATCTTTTAAAATTGATATAAAATAAACCGTAGCTCGATGAAAATACTTTGTACATGAAAGTTGCTCGAGCAGCGAGGCGAATCGATTCACGCAACCCGTTTGTCCGCCACACACCCCTAGCATACCGAACACGCAACTTTCCCCTTGGCTCCTTAGTCTTAAAACGCTGAAACAGGGAATACTTCCGGATGTTTTCCCTTCGTCGGTATCACCTACTACGCGATTAGGCACACCAACATCGTTACTTGTCATGTCATGCATCGATATGCATCTGTTTGCATTGTATTCATTGTTTCTTCCCCTCTTCTCTTTGCTAGACACCGAGACCGACGCCGCTGCTGCTGCCGAAGACGACTACTGAGTTGGCGACCCTCTCTCTTGCGAGCAACCAGGCAAGCCCCCTTGATCACCGGATATCGCCTATTCTTCTCTATCTGCTTGCATTAGAGTAGTGTAGCATGTTCTTGTTCGGTTACTCCTATTACATTGCATAGCATGTCATTGTTGCTACAAATCATTGATACCTTACCCGCAATCCTAAATGCTTAGTATAGGATGCTAGTTTATCACCATTGGCCCTACACTCTTGTCGATCGCCTTGCTATACTATTGGGCGTGATCACTCGGGAGGTGATCACGGGTATATACTATACATACATACATACTACAGATGGTGACTAAAGTCGGGTCCGCTCGAAGAGTACCCGCGAGTGATTCACGGATTGGGGGCTGAAAGGACCTTTGTCCCGACGGCCCTCTGGGTGGATCTTTGTGGCGGAGCGGCAGGGCAGGTTGAGACCACCTAGGCGAGAGGTGGGCCTGGCCCTGGTCAGCGTCCGCGGTTGCTTCATAATAACACGCTTAACGAGATCTGGGTATTTGATCTGAGTCTGGCCATTTGGTCTATCGCACTAACCATCTACGGGGAGTAGTTATGGGTATCCCGGCGTCGTGGTATCGGCGAAGCCTTCTAGGCGTCAACAAGCGGCGGCGGCCGGATTGGGCGTAAGCTTTGCTCTTGTATTAGGGGCTAGTTACGCTTTCGGCCGCCGCATAGCGTGTGAGTGTGCTCGGGCGATGGGCCCGGACCCTGCGGCGCTTAGGTTTAGACCGGCGTCTTGGCGTCTCTATTGTGCCCGGTGGGGCTGCGGCGTGTTGATCTTCCGAGGCGGGCATGACCCAGAAAGTGTGTCGGCCAAATGGGATCGGCGTGTTGGGTTATGTGGTGCACCCTGCGGAAGTTAATCTATTGAATAGTCGTGTCCCTCGGTAAAGGGCGACCCGAGTTGTACCTTGACCTTATGACAACTAGAACCGGATACTTAATAAAACACACCCTTCCAAGTGCGGATACAACCCGGTGATCGCTCTCTAACGAGGCGGCGAGGAGAGGATTGCGGGTAGGATTATGCTATGCGATGCTACTTGGCGATGCTACTTGGCGATGCTACTTGGAGGACTTGATCTACTCTCTTCTACATCTTTGAAGACGGAGGCTGCGAGCGTAGTCTTCGACATGATTAGCTATCCCCTCTTATTACGGCATTCGCGATTCGGTCCACCGATATGGCCCTTTACACATATACCCACGCATATGTAGTGTAGATCTTTGCTTGCGAGTACTTTGGATGAGTACTCACGGTTGCTTTCTCCCCCTTTCCCCCTTTCCTTTCTTTACGGTTGTCGCAACCAGATCTTTGGAGCCCAGGGCCGGCGCCACCGTCGATGATGACTACTACTTTGGAGGTGCCTCATTGCTACGTGCGGTGCTGCCGGCGACGACCGGAGTAGTTTAGGAGGATCTCAGGCGGGAGGCTGCGCCTCTTTGATCTGTATCCCGGTTTGTGCTAGCCTTCTTAAGGCAAACTTGTTTAATTTATATACGTACTCAGATATTGTTGCTTCCTTGACTTCGTCTATGATCGAGCACTTGTATTCGAGCCCTTGAGGCCCCTGGCTTGTATTATGATGCTTGTATGACTTATTTATGTTTTTAGAGTTGTGTTGTGATCTCTTCCCGTGAGTCCCTGATCTTGATCGTACACGTTTGCGTGCATGATTAGTGTACGATTGAATCGGGGGCGTCACACACCTGTTGCTAGACTTGAGGTCATTCGCATATTACTTGCATATGCTAACCATCATAATATCACTTTATATCAAATGGATGTGAAAAGTGCATTCCTCAATGGTAAGCTTGAGGAAGAAGTGTATGTTGCTCAACCCCCAGGTTTTGAAGATCCTAAGAATCCCGACAAAGTCTTCAGACTCAACAAGGCCCTCTATGGCCTCAAGCAGGCCCCTCGGGCGTGGTATGACACTTTGAAGGAATTCTTCATGAAGAATGGCTTCAAACCCGGTTCACTCGACCCTACTCTCTTTACTAAATCTTATGATGGTGAACTGTTTGTGTGCCAAATATACGTTGATGATATTATGTTTGGCTGTATTGGCCAACGTTATAATGATGAATTTGCCTACATGATGAGTGAAGAATACCAAATGTCTATGATGGGAGAGTTGAAATTCTTTTTAGGTCTTCAAATTCGTCAACAGCACAATGGCATATTCGTATCTCAGGAGAAATACCTCAAGAATGTACTTAGGAAATTCGGCTTGCAAGATTGCAAAGGAGTCAAAATTCTTATGCCCACAAATGGCCATCTATGCGCTGATGAAAATGGTATTGACTTCGATCACAAGGTATACCGCTCCATGATTGGTTCTTTATTGTACTTATGTGCATCTAGGCCAGATATAATTCTTAGTGTTTGCATGTGTGCCCGATTTCAAGCTTCACCAAAGGAATCACACCATAAGGTTGTGAAGCATATTCTTCGATATCTAGCTCACACACCAACACTAGGATTATGGTACCCCAAGGGCTCTATTTTTGATCTCATTGGATATTCTGACTCTGAATATGATGGTGATCGTGTGGATCGCAAGTCAACATCTGGTACTTGTCATTTCCTTGGACGATCTCTGGTCTATTGGTCCTCAAAGAAACAGAACTACGTACCACTGTGTACTGCTGAAGCTGAGTATATTGCTGCTGGTTCTTGCTGTGCTCAATTGCTGTGGATGAAGCAAACTCTCAGGGACTACGACATCAACATGAAGAACGTGCCTCTCTACTGTGACAATGAGAGCGCCATCAAGATTGCTCATGACCCAGTTCAACACTCGAAGACAAAGCACATTCAGATCCGTCATCATTTTCTTCGTGATCATGTGTTGAAGGGCGACATTGCTATTGAACATGTGAAGACTGAAGAACAGCTAGCCCATATCTTTACAAAGCCCTTGGATGAGAAGAAATTTAGCAAGTTGCGGTGTGAGCTAAATATCTTAGAGTCTTCGAATGTTCTTTGAAAAGGACACACATCCTAACACTTATGCAAAATTGATGACTTAGATGTGCATCACGTGAAGAAACGTTTTTCTTCAATCAATGAAGAATAACATTCTAAGTGTGAAGAAATTAATGAAGAATTTGATTCTCAGAACCCTACGACAATTGTATGCGGTGTCTGAAATCATCATTCTTATACGGTGGGTCACGCCACCACAAAAAGTTGGAAATCTTCAATTTGAGTTATTCCTCAGTTTTGAAATTCCTCAGTTTTTCAAATTCTTCAACTTTGCAAAATGTTCACTGTTTCTGTCATCTTTCTTCATTGGCTATAAGGGTTTAATTCCTCTACAGCATTCACTTATGGCTATTTCTTCAAGTTACATTTTCTGCTAAGTGAATGTGATCAGACCCTTCCCCCTCTATGCTATACTCAACCCAATATATTCACAAATTCTTCATGTGCGTTCTATTTGAAACCCGTTCAAAATCTTCACTGTGTCCTTGTCAGCTGAAGAAATTGCGAATGAAACTTTAAAACTACCTTATCCAAATTTTTCGTTTTTGCCGCTCAAACCGTCCCGTTTCCCACGATAAACTTATCTATTCACCCACGATCTAACACGATCTCCACTATTCAGTACGTGGGTGACACATGTCAAGCGAATGAGAAGGGCCAGGGGCATGTTCGTCCTAAATCTTCGGGCGAACAGGTTTTCACTGCGGCTATAAATACCCCCTCACCCTTCCTCACTTCCTTACTCCGCTCAACCACTCTCTCCCGCACTCGAGCTTCTCAAACCCTAGCGCCGCCGCTACTCCATCGTGGCCGGAGAGGAAGAGCTTCACTGCCTCGACCTCGTCGGCGTCGTACTCCCGCCGGCCGCGGAAATCTTCACTCCGCCGCCGCCGTAGCTGTCTTCCTCCGCCAAGTTAGGGCGTGGAAGATCTGAACTGATGAGCTTCTGATCTACTATTCTCAGTTCGTCATGTTCTTCAATTAGGGTAATTAAAAGTTACTTTTACTGCCCTCTTTGATTCAGATTTTCTCCACAAAATCTTCAAAGGTGTTTTATTCTTCAAATTTTCACACACAAAACACCTCATAGCTTATCTGTTCTTGATTCGTTTCCCTAAGCTTCATTTTCTTCAAGATTCCTCAATTGTGTGGATCGTAGATCTATACAACTCTGGAACCTAAGACAAAGTACGCTTAGTGAAATTCCTCAAGACTCATCTGGTCAAATTCCTCAAACTTGTTCATTTTGAAAACCTTCTGAGAATGCATATGACCTCTTCAAATTCCTCGCAACTATACTCTGTTCACAGGTACTCATGTCCGCTGCTGAATCACTAGGTTCTCATCAACTTAACTCATTTGCAGCGTTCCTTGAAGAAAATTTGCATACTTCTTCCGAGTGTTCAATTGTTCAAATTCCTCATCTGAAGAATATGGATGAAGGAAAGAAACCGCGGAAAGGAGGAAAGAAGCCAGAGGTCATGACTACTTTCAAGATCCCTGATGACATTTATAAGGACTATTGCACACCTGATGAGGCAAAGTTTGGCAAAGAGAACAAAAATCAGCGTAAGGTGCGCATTCAGAGGATTGAAAGAAGATGGGCAAGAGAATGGAGGGAGTACAGATATGTTACTCCAAAGTATATGAAGAAATTTGCTCTAAATCCTCCATGCCCAAGAGCTCCATTGGCACCTGTCCAAGTAGCTGATCCTACCAGCATCAAGCGTGGTGAGGATTTTCCTGAAGAATGGGCCAGGCGTCAAGCCAAGTTCACTAGACAAGCCAAAGAAGCAGTGATGAAATTTAATGAAGACTCTACTACTGCTGCTGCCAGAAAGGCCTCTGACAAGCCTAGGAAATCTATGGCGAAGAAGCCCGCTCACAAGCCAAGTGCTTCATCAACTGTGCCCTCACGGCCAAGTTCCTCAGCAACGCCCTCACGGCCAGTATCTTCAAAGCCCTCACGGCCAATTCCTCATGCCGCTCCTACTCCTCCAAAGTCCTCAGTTGCTCCCGGCAAAGTCCTCAACACCTGTACATCTGGCCATATGCCAAAGGACTACAGGCATCTCCATTGCCTTTGGTGTCTCAGCAAGTTCCTCAGCTGCATCAAATTCTTCATCTGGCCCCACTCTGCTGAAGACAAACGCCACTGCTGGACGAGGTCCTCGCCCTAGTCCGAAGAAGAAACAAGTTGATTTCCATGTGCCATCTGACGATGAAGCTGATGATGAAGAACTTGCAGCTATCATCAGAGATAGGCAAGAAAGGGCTGCTAGAGCCAAAGGCACAAATGTGCCACTGCTTTTGGATCCGAAAGTGATCCTCGACTACATTGATCTCTGACACAAGGACCCAAACACTCCTATGCCTGATTTTCATCTGACACCTGGCCAAAGTCATGTGCTGACCCACTTCATCAATGAAGAAAAATGGAAATTTGAGAAGGCCAGGCAAATCAAGAAGGCTCAGTTCAGGAAAGAGAAGTACCTAAAGAACAATGTTGTCAAAATGACACCTGATGAACTCCTCAAGATCCAGTCTGAGATCAAAACCCTCAGCGATAACTTCAATTCCTATTATGCTGATTGGCAAGGAGCCAAAGTCGGGTTTGTTAAACTGACTGAGAAGTTCACCAATGTTGTAGAACCATCGCAACATGAAATTCCTCATGCTGAAGCCTCTGCTCAGCAAACTGAAGATCATGCCTGCACCGCTGATGATTCTCAGCCTGCTGAAGAAAATGCTAGTTCCAGAGTTGATAACTCCATCCCAGCTGCTGAAGAAACTGCTAGGGCATCCACTAGTGGTGCGCCTGAAGAAACTGAAGAAGTCGGGGCAACTGCATCAGTTGCGCCTGAGGAAATTCAACCAGATTCCTCAGCTCCTCCCGCGCCTACACCAACTCCTACCCTTCCATCTGCATCAGATGTGAGGAAGACCAAGGCTGCAGAGAAAGCTGCAGTGAAGAAAAGGAAAGCATCATCTGCTTCAGATTCTTCAGCTCCGAAGAAAATGAAGACTATGACCAGCTCTTCTGAGAACCCTATTGATGCTATTCCGATTTCCACCATGACTTCCAAGGAACTTGTTCCCTATGGTGAAGAATATGTGATCCCTTGCGGATCTGATGAAGAACATCATTTTGCTGCTTCGTCAGAGTAGATTGATTAAGAAATTGAAGTGGATGCGATCCCTTCAACTCCTGCTGCTTACTCGCCCATGCCTCAGTTCATAGCTGAAGAGGCTGGCGTTGAAGAACTTGAAGATGAAGACGTAGACATTGGATGCACCACACCTGTGATGAACGATGACTTTTGGGAAAGCCAGCATCCCAATTCCCTACACTTCACTCCACTACAGCAAATATCTCAGTCCCCTGCACCAACTGTTCAAATGGGCTCTGAAGAAACTCATCCCACCTCATCTGTGCATGAAGAAATTCCAGCCACTAGTGCTGAAGAAACTGCTGCTGGTGATACCCTGAACATGCAGACTGCCACTGAAGAGGAACCAAAATTTCCTCAGCCTAAAGAACCTAAGATTGCGATTCCTGAGGTTGTGTTGCAAATCACTGACATTCCTGTGCCCAAGCCAAAGGATCGTTCTCAAAGAAGCAAAAGTTCAAGGCTATTGATTTCTTCAACGAGCATGTGTTCTTCACTGATTATAATCCCTATGACTCTGCTCGCATGAGGAAGAGGCGTTTCTGGACTGCTAGTCAAGCAAACTTTTATTCCTCTGTGCTATTCGACAAAGAGAAAGTCTTCGAGCATGCACACATTCCTCACGTGGACATGGAATCTCTGCCGTGCTTCGAGCCAGTCCTGAGTGTCATTCACGATGCTGGAATACTGAATTTCAGCACTGACATCTGTGATTGGAATGAAGAACTCATTCTTCAATTCTATGCAACGCTGCACATCACAGGAAATTCTGAAGATGTGAACACTTGGGTGCTGGACTGGATGTCTGAAAATACTCACTACAAGGCACCAACAACTGAATGGCTTTGTGTCCTTCCACTCAGTCCTCCCCTTGATGATGCTCGTTGCATCTATAACAAACCTGAGCTTTCGAATCATTACATGCAAGTGCTGATGAAGTCTTTGAAGCCAGGGCAGGCCCCACGAACCAAATTCCTCGTCAAGGAATTACTGTATGTGCCATGGACTGTCTATCGCATTCTGACGAAGACAATGAGTCCCATCAAAGGCCACGATTCAAATGATGAAGATGTCATTGGCATCATGAAGAATATGCTTTTCAACATCATTCATGGCGTTCCCATTAACTTCCATGATTTCTTCATGAGGACTCTGGCCAATATTGCTATGTCACCGTTTGAGCTGAAGCCTTATGCACCATGGATTATGAAATTCATCAGGACAAGGTCTTCACTCAATTCTAAGGCTGATACTCTGAACCATGGCAGTTTCTTGCCTCCAATTGAAGTCCTCAAAAGGACATATTCCTCAGCTGATGACAAAGGCAAGGCAACTGCTATGATAGATGAAGGCATTCGTCCATTGGATGGTCAATTTCGCAAGTGCATCTTACTCCACCAATGATGACTCTGCCACACATGATTCTGCCGCCAACACCTCTGCAAAGCAAATTCCTCAAGCAACAGCACCCAGGGTGATGATTGATCGTGAGTTACTCCTCAGTCTTCATCAGAAAGTTGATCACAATCACAAATGGGTCAAGCATCAGTTTGGTTCAATTCTTCACAACATGACCTCAACCCATAATGCAGTGAGGAAGAACCAATACTACCTCCATGAAATCTTCAACCGTACCTGGGCTGTTCTATCTCATATCTACAGTGCAAATGATCTGAAGAGCATGGGTCTCAAGAAAGAATTTGACTGGTCGGCACCTCCACCGAAGAAATTCAAAAAGGTCAAGGTTCCTTCCTTGGAAGCCAGCTCATCTTCTTCATCGCGCACCACAGATGAAAATGAAGACTTGGACGGCCATACTACAACAACCAACCCCGACAACACTGGCGCTCCTCCATCAACTTGATAATCTTCAGGGGCGCTAGTCCTCAGTTTCGATCCTTTTGGTCATTTGATGACAAAGGGGGAGAAATCTGACTTAGTCTTCAAGCGGGTCTATTATATGGGCGTTTTTTTGTTAAGTTACAACTCTCGCTCTTCTGAAACTTTTATTGGATCGAGTTGTAATCTTAAACCCGATGGTGCTCTGATACTTTTGATGCCTTTGTGCTCGATTTTGCATGCTTATTCCTCATTAATATTATTGCTCGCATGCTAAATCTCTTCAGGCACCATATTTCATCATGCATTTCAAATTCTTCATATTATATGCATGTATGAATTACAAGATATAGGGGAGATCTCCATGATTCAATTCTTCAAGTGTGCATTGCTTCAAAAGCAAATTCCTCACTATGCACATCTTCAGGGGGAGTTCTTCTATATCTTGCAATCAAATTCCTCAATATAAGTACTTACACTTCATATGTTTATCCCCGTTGAAAACTTAACCTATATTGTCATCAATCACCAAAAAGGGGGAGATTTTAAGTGCATCTAGTGCCCCTTAGTGATTTTGGTGTATTGAAGACTTATAGGTTAAGGGACTAATGTGTTTATGAGTGTACACAGGTCTATAAGTCTATGAGGAGTTTGATATTTATAGAGAAAGTTGACCCCTAAAAATGAATATCTTTGACTGGAGATTTTGGTATTTCTGAAGACTTTCATGAAGACTTTGAAAGTTAAGAAATTGGTGTGTCCGTGAAGACTCGATATTCATGCAAGGAATATGAAGCTTGAAGACATTCATTTTCATAGTTTTGTTTTTCTCTTTCTTGAGTCATAGGAAACACCGTACTGTTAAAGGGGGTCAAGGAAATACTAAGGAAAAATTTCCATGTGATGCTCAACTCAAAATCCTACACCTACCAATCCCTTCGAGTGAAGCCATTGGAAATTTCATATAGTTCAGTCAATTTCTTGATGTGAGACGAAGTTCTTACAGTGTTGAGAATTTGTTCGACCGAGGAGTTAGGAATTTGCGGTCTTGGATTGCCTACAGTGAGGAACATGATATACGAGGAATTTGAGAGTCAAATTTCCGACCATTGCTGTGCTACTCGCCAGCTGTCCCAAATATCTTATCCACCTAACGGTCATATCATTGAAGGGCATTTATGTCTTATCATGTCGGGCTGCTCCCTAGGCTATAAATAGCCGCCCCTACAACCACTAGCTGGTTGGCTACTCCGAGAGAAACTAACACTTGTCATTTGAGAGCAACCCATCCTCCGAGGACTTTGAGTGAAAATCATCGAGTGAGGAAAATCCAAACCCAAACACCCACAAACCCAAAGTGATTGAGCATCACTGAAGAGATTGATCATGCGTGGATCTGATGCTTGTTACCTTTGAAGACTGTGCTTCTTCCAGACGGTTAGGAGTCATGGTCTAGAGCTTCCAAGAGGAATTGTGGATCGCCGAGTGACCAAAGTCTGTGAAGGTTTGGAAGCCACCTGAAGACTTACCACGAGTGATTGGACAGGGTCTGTGTGACCTTAGTTCAAGGAGAATACGGTGAGGACTTGGTGTCCTGAGCTGCATGCTCAGAGACTGGTTGTCCGGGACTGTGTGTCCTCGAGTTTATATTATCAGCCGCTCCAACCAGATGTACAACTGATACAGCAGTTGGAACTGGTCTACCAAATCATTGTCTTCACCAACCCTACTGGTTCTATTTCCTCAACTCTTTCATTTCCTCTTTACTGTGTTAAGTGTTTGTTCATATCTGTGTTTGAAGACTTTGACTGAAGACTTTCTCAATTTCCTCAGTTCAATTTCTTCAGTCTGTTTGTCTTCATCTTGTTTTATCCTGTGTTTACGCTTTTTGTACTCTGTGATTGTCTTCATTTCATAATGATGACTATGCATGTCTTCTGTTATGCTTACTTCTGAGTACTTATTCCACTGCAAGTAGATCTTCCCTAAGGATTTTCCTCACAAGCAAATTCCTCAGTGAAGAATTCATAAAAATCGCCTATTCACCCACCTCTAGTCGATATAACGCACTTTCAAATGGGTATACACATATTTTAGTTGCTGTTGATTACGTTACTAAGTGGGTAGAAGCTATGCCAACTAGTAGTGCTGATCATAACAGTTCTATTAAAATGCTTAAAGAAGTTATTTTTCCGAGGTTTCGAGTCCCTAGATACTTAATGACTGATGGTGGTTCACATTTTATTCATGGTGCCTTTCGTAAAAGGCTTGCTAAGTATGATGTTAATCATACAATTGCATCTCCATATCATCCACTGTCTAGTGGTCAAGTAGAATTAGTAATGGAGAGATTAAATTGATTTTGCAAAAGACTGTTAATCTAGAAAGAATTGGTCCAAGAAACTTGATGATGCATTATGGGCCTATAGAAATGCATATAAAAATCCTATGGGTATGTCTCCGTATAAAATGGTTTATGGAAAAGCATG
The DNA here is from genome assembly GCA_021437245.1 of Aegilops speltoides. Classification (NCBI taxonomy): domain Eukaryota; kingdom Viridiplantae; phylum Streptophyta; class Magnoliopsida; order Poales; family Poaceae; genus Aegilops; species Aegilops speltoides. The sequence goes on from CM038143.1 coordinate 483,756,308, forward strand.
TCACTTACCTCTCGAACTAGAACATAAGGCATATTGGGCTATTAAAGAGCTCAATTATGATTTCAAACTTGCCGGTGAGAAGATACTATTTGACATTAGCTCACTTGACGAATGGAGAACCCATGCCTATGAGAACGCCAAACTGTTTAAAGGAAAAGTTAAAAGATGGCATGACAAAAGGATACAAAAGCGTGAGTTTAATGTAGGAGATTATGTTTTGCTATACAACTCTCGTTTAAGATTTTTTGCAGGAAAACTTCTCTCTAAATGGGAAGGCACAAATATCAGTGTTGTTGAAGGCACAAATCCAAAGGTGGTCTATCATTCCGGTGCCATAAATATCAACAATGTTGAAGGCACAAATCCAAAGGTGGTGAAAGGTCAAAGAATCAAACATTATATCTCAGGTAATCCCATAAAAGTTGAAACCAATGTTGTTGACACTATAACCCTGGGGGAGTACATAAGGGACACTTTCCAGAATGTTTTAGACTTAGAAAAGTAATACGTATGTGGTGCGGTAAGTAAACCGACTCCAACACAGTTCTAATAGCAATTTTCTCCATTTTGGAATATTTAAAAAAAGGAAAATAAGAAGTAGTCCGAAAGGGACACGAGGCATCCACGAGGGTGGAGGGCGGGCCCCACCCCCTGGGCGCGCCCCCTGCCTCATGTGTCCTACGGACTCCATTTTCTTGCACGATACTTCTTTTGGTCGGTAAAAAATCATTATATAATCTCCCGAAGGTTTTGACAACCGTACCACGACGAAATCCTCTGTTTTGGTTTTGAGTTGTTTGTGCCACAGATTAGAACAATATGTCGTCCCCCTCCTCCAACAATGTGGGCAACGATGCTTGGCTAATGAAGATAGAGACGAAGCAAGAAGAAATCGGGGAAATCAAGGAACGTGAGAAGATCAAGGTGGTCGCAGAAGAGCAAGTCCCGAGAGTAGAAGAAGAAGGCTTCTTTCAACCTTACTACAATCATCTCACCCCAACTGAAATTGAAGCTTTCAAGATGATTGAGCTAGCTCACATACAAAACAAGTATATCACACATGAAAATATTTTGTTTCAAGAGCATATCACCACACTCAAGGGCATTATCTGCAAGTTGGAGGATCTCCTACGCTCGATGTGCGACACCCCGTCATCAACAAATCCATCAGCACTACCTCCGAAGAAAGAGACATAAATACATGGGTATGGGCACTCCCCTTGGCAACTACCTAGCTTGGGGGAGGTGCCCCGGTATCGTATCACCATCACACTTCTATCTTTACTATTTTTCTTAGTTCGATCCTTTTGGTTATATCTTGATCTAGTAGAATGAAGTTTAGCATGATCTAGCTTTGAGTTTTGTATTGATCCCTATCTATGTAATCGAGTCCGTGAGCTATATATAATAAAGATTAGTTTTTATTTGAGGGCTTTGCTATCTTGCTATGATCTTGAGGGAATAAAGGAAATAATAAAAAGAAATAAAAAGATCATATTGATATTATGGAGAGTAATGACTTCACATATAAAGAGTATGACGAATAAAAGTTGTTGAGAGTTGACAAACGTAGTTTTGGTCATCGTTGCAATTAATATGAAGTAATAAGGAAAGAGAGGTTTTCACATATAAATATACTATCTTGGACATCTTTTATGATTGTGAGCACTCATTAAAATATGACATGCTAAAAAGTTGATGTTGGACAAGGAAGACAACATAATGGGTTATATTTTCCTATATCCGAAATAAATTATATTGTCATGGATCATCCAACATGTTGAGCTTGTCTTTCCCCCACATGCTAGACAAATTCTTTGCACCAAGCAGAGATACTACTTGTGCTTCCAAACATCCCTAAACCCAGTTTTGCCATGAGAGTCCACCATACCTACCTATGATTGAGCAAGATCCTTCAAATAAGTTGTCGTTGTTGCAAGCAATAAAAATTGCTCTCTAAATATGTATGATCTATTAGTGTGGAGAAAATAAGATTTATACGAGCTTGTGATATGGAAGAAATAAAAGCAATAGACTGCATAATAAAGGTCCCTATCACAAGTGGCAATATAAAGTGACGTTCTTTTGCATTAAGATTTTATACATCCAACCATAAAAGCGCATGACAACCTCTGCTTACACTTTATCCTTTGGCAAGCACTATGTGTTGAAAAGATCCTGATATATATACCAATTGGATGTAGGTTTTCATAAAGTATTATTGTTGACATTACCCTTGAGGTAAAAGGTTGGGAGGCAAAACTATAAGCCCCTATCTTTCTCTGTGTCCGATTAAAACTTCATACCCATTAGTATTGTGTGAGTGTTATCAATTATGAAAGACTAAATGATAGTTGAGTATGTGGACTTGCTGAAAAACTCGTATATTGACTCTTTCCGATGTTATGATATATTGCAATTGCTTCAATGACTGAGATTATAGTTTGCTAGTTTTCAATGAAGTTTCTGATTCATACTTTACATTGTGAATAGATTGTTCCTTTAGCATAAGAAATTATATGACGATATATATGTTGTTGTTCTAACAATGATCATGATACCCTCATGTCCGTATTTTATTTTATCGACACCTCTATCTCTAAACATGTGGACATATTTTTCGACTTCGGCTTCCGCTTTAGGACAAGCGAGGTCTAAGCTTGGGGGAGTTGATACGTCCATTTTGCATCATGCTTTTATATCAATATTTATTGCATTATGGGATGTTATTACACATTATATCACAATACTTATGCCTTTTCTCTCTTATTTTACAAGGTTTGCATGAAGACGAGAATGCCGACAGCTGGAATTTTGGGCTAGAAAAGGAGCAAATATTAGAGACCTATTCGGCACAACTCCAAAAGTCATGAAACTCCACAAAAATCAGTTTTGGAATATATTAAAAATATTGGGCGAAGAAAGCACCAGAGGGGGCCAACCCACGGTCCACGAGGGTGGAGGGCATGCCCTACCCCCTGGGCGCGCCCCCTGCCTCGTGGGCCACCTGGCAGCCCCCCGATGCCCATCTTCTACTATATGGTGTCTTTTGCCCTGGAAAAAATCATAAGGAAGCTTTCGGGATGAAGCGCCGCCGTCTTGAGGCGGAACCTTGGCGGAACCAATCTAGGGCTCCAGCGAAGCCGTTCTGTCAGGGAAACATGCCTCCGGGAGGGGAAATCGTTGCCATCGTCATCACCATCAATCCTCTCATCGAGAGGGGGTCAATCTCCATCAACATCTTCACCAGCACCATCTCCTCTCAAACCCTAGTTCATCTCTTGTATCCGATCTTTGTCTCAAAACCTCAGATTGGTACCTGTGGGTTGCTAGTAGTGTTGATTACTCCTTGTAGTTGATGCTAGTTGGTTTATTCGGTGCAAGATCATATGTTCAGATCCTATATGCATATTAACACCCCCTCTGATAATGAACATGAATACGATTTGTGAGTAGTTACGTTTGTTCCTGAGGACATGGGATAAGTCTTGTTATAAGTAGTCATGTGAATTTGGTATTCGTTCGATATTTTGATGAGATGTATGTTGTCTCTCCTCTAGTGGTGTTATGTGAATGTCGACTACATGACACTTCATCATTGTTTGGGCCTAGGGGAAGGCATTGGGAAGTAATAAGTAGATGATGGGTTGCTAGAGTGACAGAAGCTTAAACCCTAGTTTATGTGTTGCTTCGTAAGGGGCTGATTTGGATCCATATGTTTCATGCTATGGTTAGGTTTACCTTAATTCTTATTTCGTAGTTGCCGATGCTTGCGAGAGGGGTTAATCATAAGTTGGGTGCTTGTCCATGGAAGGGCAGTACCCAAGCACCGGTCCACCCACCTATCAAATTAACAAACGCGAATCATATGGGCATGATGAAAACTAGTTGACGATAATTCCCATGTGTCCTCGGGAGCGCTTTTCTTTATATAAGAGTTTGTACAGGCTTGTCCTTTGCTACAAAAAGGTTTGGGCCATCTTTCTGCACCTTAGTTACTTTTGTACTTGTTACCCGGTGCGAATTACCTTATCTAAAACTATGTGTTACCGATAATTTCAGTGCTTGCAGAGAATACCTTACTGAAAACCACCGACACTCTTACTTATCAAAAGGACTATGATAGGTCCTCTATACTTGTGCGTCATCATGGGGCTAAACCCGTTTGACCACCCCGTCTACTTCAACAAGCTATGGCTTCCTAACCTAGTCTCCTTCTTCACCTATATCTCCGAGGAGCTGAGCCGTTTCCTTGCGATGGTGGGCGTGGAGTTGGACAATGAGGGGTTGCGGGCTGCCATCGCCATTGCCGGGTGAATCCTCGCAGGGCTCCGTCACCGGAATCCATTCGTGCCATTTGACGCCGTCTTTGATGAGCTGGCTCCCATCGACCGGGAGCGGGCTCTGTGGGCGGTTGCACCCTGCATCACCAACGTCGTGCACCTCAAGAGGCAAAGGGACTTCGGTGGTGTTTAGGCGTCCTCTGCATGGGCATGTCCATGTCTCGATGCAACATGACCATTGGATCAAACCTAGACGGTGCAGATGAGTAACTATAACACAGCGTGTGGGTGTGTTTGGTTGCATTCTCAAGTCAATACAGTTGTTCCCTCTTCATTCATGCTCATCTCAGCACCCCTCTTCATGCATTCTCCTAGTGTATTTGTGTTAACCTACTAGTGTGGACTCATGCACCTTTCATGCACTCTACCAAACTGTAACGCCCCGGATGTAACTTTCCATATTCGTAACTCCAACTCTTGCCTTTTCCGGAGATGCGATATGATATTTCCTTCGTGGTTGGGTTTTTGTCTTTTGTTTTTGCTTTTTTGCATCTCATCTCATTGCTTCATGTGCATTGCATCACGTCATCATGCAACCCTTTTAAAAACTCAACTAAATAAATTGCATAGATCTTTTGATCTATTTAAACCGAGGGAACTCACAGGGTGATTTCTCTTTATAACATATCCTTCCAATATTAGGGAGCTATAATAAAAATATTCCATTGTTTTGGAATTCACCATAACACACTTGCAAAATCCCAATGCCTTTGTTGTCTTAATTCTTGATCTCCAACTTTGCCATTTATTCTTTCATCATTTTCCGGAGCTCCACCAAAAATCCGAACATTTTTGGACACTTCTAAATCCTAGTCCTTGTTCAAACCATTTGAATTAAATTCAAATGACTTTGAATTTAATTCTTGCAATCTTGCCCACTCCATTTTTCTTGGGACAAGCACATTTTTCCGTGTCCGGGAAAATTATCCCCATCTTAAATCTTTCCCTAACCCTCTCTTTATTTTCCTCTCTTTATTTCTTTTCTGGTAGAGATTTGTGAGAAAGAGCCCAGCCTAACCAACAAACCAGGCCGGCCCATTTGCCTGGAGGTCCAGCCCACCTAACCCCTTCCTAACCCTAGCCCTGAAGGCCAGCCCAGCCTCTCTCCCTCGACTCCCTCCAGCGCCGCCGCAACACTCGATCCCATCTCCTTCCTCTCGCTCGAACCCCCCTCCTCTCGATCCCTTTTCCCCTTCGTTCTCCTCCTGGCGCCACCACTCACAGGGAGAGAGAGGAGCAGAGCCCTCGTGCCACCCTCCCCTATGCTTCTCCCGTTGCAAGCTCCGCCACGCCGGCGAACCCTCTGACCGCCTTGCCGCCTTCCCCACACCCCTTCTCCTCCCCGACTTATCCTCGCCCGCCTCCTCATCTACCCGGCATCGCCTCCTCGCCAGCTCCTTCGCCGGATGTCGCCTCTGTCAGAGCCGGCAGCAACAACAGCTGCACCTTCCCCGATGCCATCTCGTGCTCGCCTTCGACCCGATTCGTCGCCGCCGCCATCCTTCGCGCCTCCACGCGGTTCCCCTCACCGCACCTCTCCGAGCAGGAGCTCTGCCTCCCCTGCTTCGCGCCAACCGGTGCCGAGCACCGCTCCTCCCGGCCTCCTCGCACACATCCGCCCTGCTAGCGTTGCTTAGCTCCGGCCCCGACCTCCGTCTCGCAACAGCAGTGTTGCCTGCTGCTGTTTCGCCCGTGCTGGTGACCCCTCAGGCCGCCGTGTTGCCATTCGCTGGAGATCGCGTCGTCTTCTTGCCTCCTCCTCCGAGCGTGGAATTCGCCAAGTGCCGTCTCTGGGATTCACCAAGTACCATGACTGCAACCGGTGTGCATTTTTTTGGCAAGTACGACTACACGGGTACGACTACATCCGAGGTGGATTTCGCCAAGTACCCCTTCGGATGCGCCAAGTCCGACTACATGGTCCGCCAAGTACCTCTACCGACGACCCCGGACATCTACGAAATGAACGTGTACAACTACCATCGCCGTGTACAACGACTTCCACTACGCCGTGTACGACTACTTCCCACGACGACCCGTGAACGACTACCTCCACTACGGCCCGTGAACGACTACTTCCCCTACTCCGCATCGAACTCGATCCGCCTCGAAAATGTACGCTTCGAAGGTATAACCGCCGAGAACGACCGCCGTGGAACGAATGCTCTGTTGTATGAGATGCTTATGTTTGCACCGTGTCCAAATTGTCGCTTGCGCATTCCTTCTCGTTTGCCATGCCGTCGACCCATGGGAACCCGGTATCCTGGATCACTCCCCATCTCTTGCGTGTTCCACACATCCGCACACTTCTTGTTTTCATCGGTATCTCACTCGAGTTACCGGGACCGGAATGTTGCCGTGGCACCATTTCCGTTGTAGTTGCCATGGCACCCCTTTCGTTCCGCCACGGTGACAAATGCTTCATAACATGCTCATGTCAACATTTTCGTAAGATTGCATAAGACTTGCGTATGTCATCTGCATCATGATAACAACAATTAAAATGTTTTAAACTTGTTGTTGCATTAAGTTGCTAAATGACATGAGGATTTTCCGGAATTATTGTTTGTTGTTTCCGGCCTCATTTAAACTTGCCTGGGTAGGTAGTTTATATTATGCTTAACCTCTTGCCATGTTTAACAACAGTTAATATTGTTGGGTAGCATAACCGAGAGAGAACTAAATAATTGATGTGGTGTTTCGTCAATATGCAACTCGTTGCATATTGAGCTCCACTTATATTGTAGTGTTGTTTGTTTCACCTTGCCATGTCATGCCTCATTAAACCGGACATGCATCATACTTGTTTGTGCATCATGACTTGTTTATGCTTGTGTGTTTACCATGTTGTTTGTTTCTTTCCGGGTTGCTTCTCTCGTTAGCTTCGGTTTCGTTCCGGAGTTGTGAGGATCCGTTCAACTTCGTGCGTTTGACTTCTTCATGGAATCGTTCTTCTTCCTTGCGGGATTTCAGGCAAGATGACCATACCCTCGAAATCACTACTATCTTTGCTATGCTAGTTTGCTCGCTCTTTTGCTATGACAATGCTACGATGCCTACCATTTGCTTGTCAGCCTCCCAAATTGCCATGTCAAATCTCTAACCCACCATGTCCTAGCAAACCGTTGATTGGCTATGTTACCGCTTTGCTCAGCCCTCTTATAGCGTTGCTAGTTACAGGTGAAGTTGAAGATTTCTCCATGGTGGACAGAATTTTTGTTGGGATATCACAATATCTCTTATATTATTAATGCATCTATATATTTGGTAAAGGGTGGAAGGCTCGGCCTTATGCCTGGTGTTTTGTTCCACTCTTGCCGCCCTAGTTTCCGTCATACCGGTGTTATGTTCCCGGATTTTGCGTTCCTAACGCGGTCGGGTGATTTATGGGACCCCCCTGACAGTTCACTTTGAATAAAACTTGTCCAGCAAGGCCCAACCTTGGTTTTACCATTTGCCTCACCTAGCCCTTTTTCCCTTGGGTTTCCGGAGCCCGAGGGTCATATTTATTTTAGCCCCCCCCCCCCCCGGGCCAGTGCTCCTTCGAGTGTTGGTCCAAAATGGGCAGACTGCGGGGCCACCACGGGGCAACTCGAGGGCTGGTTTTACTCGTAGGCTGACCTATCCTGTGTGCCCTGAGAACGAGGTACGTGCGACTCCTATCGGGATTTGTCGGCACATCGGGCGGCTTTGCTGGTCTTGTTTTACCATTGTCGAAATGTCTTGTAAACCGGGATTCCGAGACTGATCGGGTCTTCCTGGGAGAAGGTCTATTCCTTCGTTGATCGCGAGAGCTTGTCATGGGCTAAGTTGGGACACCCCTGCAGGGTATAAACTTTCGAGAGCCGTGCCCGCGGTTATGTGGCAGATGGGAATTTGTTAATGTCCGGTTGTAGATAACTTGACACCAAATCAGAATTAAAATACATCAACCACGTGTGTAACCGTGATGGTCTCTTCTCGGCGGAGTCCGGGAAGTGAACACGGTGTTGGAGTTATGTTTGACGTAAGTAGTTTCAGGATCACTTCTTGATCGCTACTAGCTTCACGACCGTGCCTTGCTTCTTTTCTCGCTCTCTTTTGCGATTGTAGCCACCATATATGCTAGTCGCTTGCTGCAGCTCCACCTCATTACTCCATCCTTCCTATAAGCTTAAATAGTCTTGATCTCATGGTGGTGCGAGATTGCTGAGTCCCGTGGCTCACAGATACTTCAAAACCAGTTTGCGGTGCCGATGAAACCGTGCAGGTGACGCATCCAAGCTCAAGGAGGAGCTCGATGAAGATCTTGCCCTTTGTGTTGTTTCGTTCTAGTTGATCAGTAGTGGAGCCCAGTTGGGGTCGATCGGGGACCTTTGTCGCATTTGGGATTCTTCTTTTATTTTGGTTCCGTAGTCGGACCTTGATTGTATCTGGATGATGTAATGCTTTATTCATGTAATTGTGTGAAGTGGCGATTGTAAGCCAACTATGTATCTCTTTCCCTTATGTATTACATGGGTTGTGTGAAGATTACCTCACTTGCGACATTGCTTTCAATGCGGTTATGCCTCTAAGTCGTGCTTCGACACGTGGGAGATATAGCCGCATCAAGGGCGTTACAAGTTGGTAATCAGAGCCTTCCCCGACCTTAGGAGCCCCACTGCTTGATCGTTTTTAGCGGCCGAGTTGTGTCTAGAAAATGTTTTGAGTCATTTAGGATTATATATATCGGAGAGTTAGGAATTCTTTTTACTCCCCAGTCTCTTCATCGCTCTGGTAAGGCATCCTGACGTAGAGTTTTGACTCTTCTCTTCTCAAATTTCACTAAATTTTTTTAGGATCACGCGGGTATCGTGGAATCGTTCCGATGGTTTTATGATGAGAACATTGTCTTGGTGCCTCCCTGTCGGGGTTTAGTGGAAGTGTCCCGGGGAGTTGAGCTCTGAGGTGTTGTCGTCATAATTTTATCGTTGCAGTTCTGGAATACCTGAGTTTAGTATGCCGACATTGAAAATCTCTTTTATGTAGTTGTTTGTGAGATAACCCCGATAACCCAGTACTGAGGTGAGTACGGGAGTATTGCCATGACTCGTATAACGGATGCTTTTCGAAGGTTGAGGTAGACGATTTCCGAAGGTTTCCTGGTTATGTGTTGAAGGATGGATACAGCTGGATGTAGGATTTGCTAGTTTTGGGTGAGATATTATGCTTCCCCTGTATCCCCAACACCAGATTGCATAACCAGAAAGTTTTGGGAGTTTATAGGTGGGAATTCAAGTAGCTCCTAGAATATCTTTTCGACAGATGCATGATATGGGATTGGGTAAATCTCTATCATATGTATTTGTTCCGGCTTATTCTGCAAGTCAATCCTTTGTTTTGTTTTATTTGTGGTATTCGAGTTGCTTCGAAGTCAAATGTTGAATCCATACCTTTCCTAAATGGTGTTCTCATATTGCTATGTGAATACTAATCCTTTTTGATCATCGAGCTTGTCATGTTAATTCTTTTCCAACCGGTGCATTTCTCTTCGAGATGATCCCATCATTCTCCCCATCCGCAAGATCAATTCTAAGTTTTCTCAACGGTGTTTGTTTCATCCATCCCAAGTTGTCTTTGTTTTCCCGCCCACCCACCCTTTTTCCTCAAGGACTAAGATTTCTTTACCAAGTATCCTTTTATTTTTGTGAAGTTTCTCCATTCTTTTCCGTCAATGTTCTTACCCGGTGGTTCTCAAGAAGATGTTCTACTAGTTCGTCATTCCTCATTCCTTTCTCTTCTTGGTGGATTCAAGTCAAGTTTTGTTGATCATACCTTTTCCTCATTTCAATGTCTTCTCATACCGTGCACCTCATTATCATTCTACTTCTCGCTATTTGTTATTCCGGAGTGCTCAAGATATCTCGAAGATTCGTGTTTCCACTCTGCATTCGTTCAAGCTCTTTCGAGATTGGTATCACATTCAAGTCATTTAATTCAACCGGTGCAACATCTCTTTTAAATCTTTTCAACGGTGTTCTTTTGAGTGGGCCCTAACCCACAGGTCTTTTCCCAAGATCTTACCTGACTCTTCTATTTTCCCAGAGCTACCCTAAATTCTTCTCCAAGTTTGACCTAAGAATGAGTTATCATCAGTCAAATGCTTTTCTCCAAGATCTTTCAAATTCTTTTCATAGTTGGCTCAACCTCTTCACTTTTGATTCTTCCGGTGTGCCTCAATAATTCTTGGTGGTGTTTCTCGTTGTCATTCTCATCATTCGAAGACCGAAGAAGTGTTTCTCTTTAATCTTGATCTATTCTCTTCAAGATTCATGCTGCTAGCTTGTTGCCATCCTCTCATAATTGTTTTCGATTGTGAGAATCTTTTTCACCCATCCGGAGCATTTTAGGAGTCTTTTCAGTTTCATTCTTTGAAGCCCATCATCTCATTATTATTCATTCAAGCTTTCAGCTCTCGTTCTCCAAATCATACCGGTGCATCATTCAAGTACTCTCTAATCAGCTCGGGATCTATTCGTTCATTTGTATCTAAATACCCTCAAGTATCTTCATTCATTTTTCAATTCTTCCCGATGAATTGTGCCTTTGCTACGTTCATTCTCAATTCTTACGGTGGTTCGTTCAAGAGTTCTCTTTCTTTGTTATCATATCAATTCATTCGTTCTTTCCAAATCCTACCGGTGGTTCGTTGAAGACCTTCTCAAGTTTACGCCATATCTCTCTTAATCCTTTCTACGAGAATAAGTAGTATGCCTAATCCGTTGCTTGTCATCAATCTAAATCGGTGAAGGATACGCATAACATAATTCTTGTTCTTGTTTCATCCAAGTGGTTTATTCATTCTTCCGGAGTTCGTAATGGTATCAAACTCTCAATTCTAAGTTGTTCATCTCTTCTTTCCGCAGTTTGTTCATCATATCACATTCTCGGTCTGAGATGCTTCATCTTTTCTTTCCGGAGTTCAAAGTTTTCTCGGTTATATCATTTCAAAGCTTCATCTTATCACTGCAAGGCTTCACCTTGTGTTTTCAACTTCTCTTTCTTTTATCATCCTTTTCTTACCGGAGTTCTTCATGGAGGCTCTACATGGTGCTTCGTCAAGGTTTCCTTTCATTCTTCAATTGTTCTTCAAGATTTCTCTCAAAGTTAAGATCCGCCAAGCTATACTCTAAAGTAAACATGGTGCTCAACGCATGTTTTGTTTTGAGTAGTTCAAGCATTCTTCATCTTGCATTCCGAAGTGCAATTCTTTCGACCTTATCTTTTGAGGTGGTGCTATGTAATTTTGAAAGTTTCATTCATGTTTCATGATTCACTTGTTGTCAAGAATGAGATATTTAAATCCATCAATCTCTTCATTGGATTTATCTTGTGTCATGTTTTCACCTAAAGCCTTCTCTAAGGTTTGTTGCTATTATGGTGCTTATCAATGACCCAAGTTATTCTTTTATCCTCCCGGTGAAATAGTTTCTAGTCTCCTTGTTTTTATCAATCCAATCTCTTCCGTGAGTGGCAGGTTGTCACCTCATAATTTTGGGATGTCTTCCATAAGTCCACATCAAGTTTAAGCTTTCGTTGTTGATAATCCAGCAACTCCGTTCAACCTTTTCTTCGTAAGCTTTCTCTTTCAATTTTATTTGTGAGAGTTGTCATTTCCTTCTCCATTCCTTTATTCCAATGATCTATCTTCTATTTCTTCTTCCTGAGGCATTGTGATGTCGCTCTCTTCGACCCATCATCTTGTTTTGTCAAGATCATGTCCTTTTCCTTGCTTATCGATTTAACCGGAGTGTGGTGTCTATCGTTCCTCTTTTAACCGGAGTCTCATCCAAGTGCGTTCATTTTGCCAAGTTCAAATTCTATTCATCCATTTCCAACCGGAGTGTTGTATCATCTCTTCAATATAATCTCATCTTATCAAGTTTTTCTTCTCTTTTCTACCGGAGTGCTATCCAAATTCTGTCATTCTTGTTCCTTGACTATCTCATTATACCGAGGTGGTCATATTCTTTTCGTTCGTGAAGCTCTTTTTCCATGTCTTTCAAACAACAAGGTTCTCATATGTTCCTTGTCCCTCTTTACTAACGGAGTGTTTGCAATCTCGTTCATCTCCATGGTATTCTTTCTTTCAATTTGTTAAACCTCTCAAGGTTCATTGGTTCACTCGTTTGTCAAAGAAGCAACTTTGTTTTACCTCTTCCCCTTCCGTTTCTCTCCGGTGCCATTAGTAGATCTCGGGATGAGATCCTCTCGTAGTGGTGGAGTGTTGTAACGCCCCGGATGTAACTTTCCATATTCGTAACTCCAACTCTTGCCTTTTCCGGAGATGCGATATGATATTTCCTTCGTGGTTGGGTTTTTGACTTTTGTTTTTGCTTTTTGCATCTCATCTCATTGCTTCATGTGCATTGCATCACATCATCATGCAACCCTTTTTAAAACTCAACTAAATAAATTGCATAGATCTTTTGATCTATTTAAACCGAGGGAACTCACAGGGTGATTTATCTTTATAACATATCCTTCCAATATTAGGGAGCTATAATAAAAATATTCCATTGTTTTGAAATTCACCATAACACACTTGCAAAATCCCAATGCCTTTGTTGTCTTAATTCTTGATCTCCAACTTTGCCATTTATTCTTTCATCATTTTCCGGAGCTCCACCGAAAATCCGAACATTTTTGGACACTTCTAAATCCTAGTCCTTGTTCAAACCATTTGAATTAAATTCAAATGACTTTGAATTTAATTCTTGCAATCTTGCCCACTCCATTTTTCTTGGGACAAGCACATTTTTCCGTGTCCGGGAAAATTATCCCCATGCGCAAATCTTTCCCTAACCCTCTCTTTATTTTCCTCTCTTTATTTCTTTTCTGGTAGAGATTTGTGAGAAAGAGCCCAGCCTAACCGACAAACCAGGCCGGCCCATTTGCCTGGAGGTCCAGCCCACCTAACCCCTTCCTAACCCTAGCCCCGAAGGCCAGCCCAGCCTCTCTCCCTCGACTCCCTCCAGCGCCGCCGCAACACTCGATCCCATCTCCTTCCTCTCGCTCGAACCCCCCTCCTCTCGATCCCTTTTCACTTCTTTCTCCTCCTGGCGCCGCCACTCACAGGGAGAGAGAGGAGCAGAGCCCTCGCGCCGCCCCTCCCCTATGCTTCTCCCGCTGCAAGCTCCGCCACGCCGGCGACCCCTCTGACCGCCTTGCCGCCTTCCCCACACCCCTTCTCCTCCCCGACTTATCCTCGCCCGCCTCCTCATCTACCCGGCGTCGCCTCCTCGCCAGCTCCTCCGCCGGTTGTCGCCTCTGTCAGAGCCGGCAGCAACAACAGCTGCACCTTCCCCGATGCCATCTCGTGCTAGCCTTCGACCCGATTCGTCGCCGCCGCCATCCTTCGCGCCTTCACGCGGTTCCCCTCGCCGCACCTCTCCGAGCAGGAGCTCCGCCTCCCCTACTCCGCGCCAACCGGTGCCGAGCACCACTCATCCCGGCCTCCTCGCACCCATCCGCCCTGCTAGCGTTGCTTAGCTCCGGCCCCGACCTCCATCTCGCAACAGCAGTGTTGCCTGCTGCTGTTTCGCCCGTGCTAATGACCCCTCAGGCCGCCGTGTTGCCATTCGCTGGAGATCGCGTCGTCTTCTTGCCTCCTCCTCCGAGCATGGAATTCGCCAAGTGCCGTCTCCGGGATTCACCAAGTACCATGACTGCAGCCGGTGTGCATTTTTTTGGCAAGTCCGATTACACGGGTATGACTACATCCGAGGTGGATTTCGCCAAGTACCCCTTCAGATGCGCCAAGTTCGACTACATGGTCCACCAAGTACCTCTACCGACGACCCTGGACATCTACGAAACGAACGTGTACAACTACCGTCGCCGTGTACAACGACTTCCACTACGCCGTGTACGACTACTTCCCACGACGACCCGTGAACGACTACCTCCACTACGGCCCGTGAACGACTACTTCCCCTACTCCGCATCGAACTCGATCCGCCTCGAAAATGCACGCTTCGAAGGTATAGCCGCCGAGAACGACCGCCGTGGAACGAATGCTCTGTTGTATGAGATGCTTATGTTTGCACCGTGTCCAAATTGTCGCTTGCGCATTCCTTCTCGTTTGCCATGCCTTCGACCCGTGGGAACCCGGTATCCGGGATCACTCCCCATCTCTTGCGTGTTCCACACATCCGCACACTTCTTGTTTTCATCGGTATCTCACTCGAGTTACCGGGACCGGAATGTTGCCGTGGCACCATTTCCGTTGTAGTTGCCATGGCACCCCTTTCGTTCCGCCACGGTGACAAATGCTTCATAACATGCTCATGTCAACATTTTCGTAAGATTGCATAAGACTTGCGTATGTCATCCGCATCATGATAACAACAATTAAAATGTTTTAAACTTGTTGTTGCATTAAGTTGCTAAATGACATGAGGATTTTCCGGAATTATCGTTTGTTGTTTCCGGCCTCATTTAAACTTGCCTGGATAGGTAGTTTCTATTATGCTTCACCTCTTGCCATGTTTAACAACATTTAATATTGTTGGGTAGCATAACCGAGAGAGAACTAAATAATTGATGTGGTGTTTCGTCAATATGCAACTCATTGCATATTGAGCTCCACTTAAATTGTAGTGTTGTTTGTTTCACCTTGCCATGTCATGCCTCATTAAACCGGACATGCATCATACTTGTTTGTGCATCATGACTTGTTTATGCTTGTGTGTTTACCATGTTGTTTGTTTCTTTCCGGGTTGCTTCTCTCGTTAGCTTCGGTTTCGTTCCAGAGTTGTGAGGATCCGTTCGACTTTGTGCGTTTGACTTCTTCATGGAATCGTTCTTCTTCCTTGCGGGATTTCAGGCAAGATGACCATACCCTCGAAATCACTACTATCTTTGCTATGCTAGTTTGCTCGCTCTTTTGCTATGCCAATGCTACGATGCCTACCATTTGCTTGTCAGCCTCCCAAATTGCCATGTCAAACCTCTAACCCACCATGTCCTAGCAAACCGTTGATTGTCTATGTTGCCGCTTTGCTCAGCCCTCTTATAGCGTTGCTAGTTGCAGGTGAAGTTGAAGATTTCTCCATGGTGGACAGGATTTTTGTTGGGATATCACAATATCTCTTATATTATTAATGCATCTATATATTTGGTAAAGGGTGGAAGGCTCGGCCTTATGCCTGGTGTTTTGTTCCACTCTTGCCGCCCTAGTTTCCGTCGTACCGGTGTTATGTTCCCGGATTTTGTGTTCCTAACGCGGTCGGGTGATTTATGGGACCCCCCTGACAGTTCGCTTTGAATAAAACTTGTCCAGCAAGGCCCAACCTTGGTTTTACCATTTGCCTCACCTAGCCCTTTTTCCCTTGGGTTTCCGGAGCCCGAGGGTCATCTTTATTTTAGCCCCCCCCCCCGGGCCAGTGCTCCTTCGAGTGTTGGTCCGAAACGGGCAGACTGCAGGGCCACCACGGGGCAACTCGAGGGCTGGTTTTACTCGTAGGCTGACCTATCCGGTGTGCCCTGAGAACGAGGTACGTGCGACTCCTATCGGGATTTGTCGGCACATCGGGCGGCTTTGCTGGTCTTGTTTTACCATTGTCGAAATGTCTTGTAAACCGGGATTCCGAGACTGATCGGGTCTTCCTGGGAGAAGGTCTATTCCTTCGTTGATCGCGAGAGCTTGTCATGGGCTAAGTTGGGACACCCCTGCAGGGTATAAACTTTCGAGAGCCGTGCCCGTGGTTATGTGGCAGATGGGAATTTGTTAATGTCCAGTTGTAGATAACTTGACACCAGATCAGAATTAAAATACATCAACCGCGTGTGTAACCGTGATGGTCTCTTCTCGGCGGAATCCGGGAAGTGAACACGGTGTTGGAGTTATGTTTGACGTAAGTAGTTTCAGGATCACTTCTTGATCGCTACTAGCTTCACGACCGTGCCTTGCTTCTCTTCTCGCTCTCTTTTGCGATTGTAGCCACCATATATGCTAGTCGCTTGCTGCAGCTCCACCTCATTACTCCATCCTTCCTATAAGCTCAAATAGTCTTGATCTCGCGGGTGCGAGGTTGCTGAGTCCCCGTGGCTCACAGATACTTCCAAAACCAGTTTGCAGGTGCTGATGAAACCGTGCAGGTGACGCATCCAAGCTCAAGGAGGAGCTCGATGAAGATCTTGCCCTTTGTGTTGTTTCGTTCTAGTTGATCAGTAGTGGAGCCCAATTGGGGTCGATCGGGGACCTTTGTCGCATTTGGGGTTCTTCTTTTATTTTGGTTCCGTAGTCGGACCTTGATTGTATCTGGATGATGTAATGCTTTATTCATGTAATTGTGTGAAGTGGCGATTGTAAGCCAACTATGTATCTCTTTCCCTTATGTATTACATGGGTTGTGTGAAGATTACCTCACTTGCGACATTGCTTTCAATGCGGTTATGCCTCTAAGTCGTGCTTCGACACGTGGGAGATATAGCCGCATCGAGGGCGTTACACAAACACCCAAAAGTAGGTCGAGAAGGGAACTTTTGCTCCCATCCCATGCACCCTTCATACACCCTGCCTAACACTGATTTTTGCTTCATATGGTTCATGTTCTGTGGAGTACTGTAGCACCGTACTCCCCGTGCGCTGTAGACCTAGTTCTGTTAACATTGATCTCACCGTTCATTCTTGACCGGACAGTCAAAAAAGGGTAATATGTTACATTACTATTCATATAGTTAACATGTGCACAACATCATTCGTTATCGTCATATCTTACTACACTAGCAACAAGATTATGTAGTACTGACGTATGAACCACTGCACATGCCGTAGTAGGAGCACTGTGTAAGTTCAAGTGGCTGCCGTGTTTCGCACTCCTCTGTCCTAAGAGTGGAAACGCTTGTTGTAACCATTTTTTTCAGAGAAACACTGGACATGCTCTACCATGCGGATCCACCTCGATGGTCCTCGGGAACTTTTCTACTCACTTTCGCCGACGCGTGGGACAGCCAGCATCGGGGTCCACTAGACATGCACTAAATTACTCCGTAGTAGAGTGCCCAACTGCATGGTAGACTACCCTGATCGAAGCGCTGCAGTAATTCCCAATGAGCCGTCAAATAATAAAACCCTCTCCTTTCCAGCAGTAAGTTGGACGGATGAAGCAACCATCAGTTCACTCTTCTCCCTCAGCTTCCTCTCTTGAAGAAAAACCCAACTCGCCTCTCCCTCATCTTGTTTCTCATTTCTTCAAGAAAACCCTGACCTACTTCTGCCATTGTTCTTCTGTCCCAAAGAAGGAAAGGTGAGCGCATCAATGGTGTTGATTCTGGCCAAGGCCCGGTCTTGCAACCCCGAGACTGATCCTATAACTCCCTCTTTGTTCTTCTTTTGGGTTTGTGATTATGGTTTCTTTTCTTTTGTTTCTATTTGACAGCTTCTTGATGCACGCTGGAGCACCAGCCGAAGTGATGTCTATGGCTCTGGCCAAAACTGTCGAGGCTCATGTTACGAAGAAGCGCAAGCACCCTGCCGAGACTACCACAAACAAGCTCAAAGCCATTGCCCTGTCCAAGCCCCCCTCTCCGGGATCCCTCGTTAAGCAAGTCCATGTAATATCTCTTCTTGACGATCTTTTTCTCGATCTTGATCGTGTTTTTTCATCTAACACGTAGTACTAGTACTAGCAGTACAGCTTTTTGGGTGATCTTGCATGTGATTTTTGTATGCCAAATGATGGTTCTAAATTCCTATTTTGACCAAAACATGCGAGAGGTTGACAATGATTTCTTATAGATTACTTACTTTATGAACATCAATGCTACCTTTGAAGAGAGTATATTTGCCTCAGTAACTTGTGTTATGGATATTGCAAGCAATCCCTTTGCTCTCATGCCTTTGATGACATGTTCTAGTGTCTTTGTTCACTCATTTATGTGTGTATATGTAGTCATATATGGAGTAATCGAAATCATCTTATATTTCTGAACAAAGGTAGTAATAAAATATTTGGTTTCTGTTTGAATTAGAACCAGGTCCGCGGTGGAGATGAATTTCTCAAAGTCATACCATGTGAACAGGAAGACCTGAAGATGAGTTCTACTGCTAAACTATCCAGCTGATGTGTCCTTGTCGCCACATGTCCTGAACTAGTGTTTTCCTGTAGCATTGTTGTCAGGCGTTTTCTCGAGGTTTTACTTGACCACAACAACTTCCTGGCTATGCCTTCGATTACAGAGGGTGTGGTTCTTGTAAAGCTTCCCAACAAATCTTATGCGGACTGTCTTCATCGTCATATTTATGAGTGGAAAGATCACTCTGTTAGGTTCTCTAAGGTTGACGAGATGGTGATGGTGCAGGTAGACATCTCTCACGATCGTCCATGGCCTAGTCAGTTATGCGGGGTTCATCCTGTAGGTCGGTGGCAAGAAATAGTCTGCATAGTTTAATTAGTGCAACTTTGCTTGTCTGTAGTAAGTACTATTGTTCAGTACTTGATTTGTGTGTGCGAACGCTGTATTGTTTAGTATTACCACTTTGGGTGTGTGGTGAGTCCTGAGAACAGTCTATGTTAATGTATGTCCACTCAATTCAGTCTGTATATTTTGAAGTATCCAGATCATCTTTTTTGTGAGGACGGTTTGTAAGTGCATCTAGTGCCACCCCTAGTTGGATTTGGAGTATTGACGACAAACCTGGTTGAGGAACTAATGTGTTTGTGAGAATTGCAGGATAACACAGGTAGTAGTCCCTCATTGATTCGGTTTACCTACCGGAGATGACCCCTAAAAATGTGTGAAGACATTGAAGACAATGGTGGTCTGTGAAGCCATTCACGTTGAAGACTATGACACAAGAAGACATTGAGTGAAGACTATGGAGCGCGAAGACTTAGTTGTTTTGTTGTTTCCTTTTTCTTCTTAGTTGAGTCATAGGAACCACCGCACTGTTAAGTGGGGTCCAAGTGAACAAAGTCAGAGTGACTGAAGTGATGCTCAACCAAATCCTATGTCTTCGAGCAAAGACAATGAGAGCAAATCTTATCCAGAGTGGGATGAGTCAGCTTTACTTGTAGCCCAAGTCAAGCTGCCGCGTGTATTTGAAATCTGACCGTTGCGACATGTGTCAGTTCCTTAGTGACACAGGGTCATTTCAGACAAATCAGGTCGGGTTGCCCATTGGCTAGCCCACCGCATACACCATGAATTGGTGGCTTCTCAGAGTTAGTACACGACTTTTGTCGTTTGAGAGCAACCCACCGCCGAAGCTTTCGAGAGAGAATCCTTGCGAGGACAAAGCCCAAACCACCCAGAGCCCAAATTTCGTGGGGGGACGAGCACCTATGGGGCGGGGCCCCTTTCCTGGTCCGGCTGGGAGCGGAGGGCGCGTGAAGAGCAGATCGAGGCCAAACACGCGGGGAAGTTTTACCCAGCTTCGGAGCTCTCCGGAGAGATAAAACTCCTACTGTTGCTTTGTGTTTGTATTCTGTTCTTGCTCGAAAGCGTGGGTATGCTGTTGTCTCGAGAGAGTCGAACTAACCGAACCCCTTCTACGTGCGCATGGGCCTCCTTTTTATAGGCTAAAGGGGTCACCGACAGGTGGCAACACAGAGAGAGGGGTAGAAAGGTAAAAACGCCGGTTGGTACAACTACTATCAACAGTGTCCCCTACCTAACTCTGACGGCAGGGGCCAAGAGCATTTAATGCCCGTCTGGTCGCCCCAACAGTGCAGGAAATGACCGTTAGGGGTGCCACCGATCGCCACGATGGCCTCCTAGTCACTTCCGCTCGTCACCTCGCACTGCTAGGCTGCGCAGCCACACGCCACGTGCACCAGGAATGATCCTGTGGCGACACGTCGTCGGGTGAGCTGGAGCGTGGGCGCAAAGTGGTATCTTCGCCGCGGCAAGTGCCTTGCCGTGGTATCTGTCTTGTCGCACCGGAAAGCTTGCCGCTTGCCGGGTCTTGCCGGGGCGCGCGATGCGTCGCGGTAAGTCTTCTGCAGTGCCTTGGTTGGCCTTCCCGGCAAGCTCCTCTTGCCGGGGTCTTGTCCTTCCCGGCAAGCTCCTCTTGCCGGGGCCCTGACTTCTTAGTTAATACTTTGTTCTTGGATGGCAGTAAATGGAGCTGACGGAGGGTCTTGGCGGGCGCCCGGCAAGCCTCGCCCATGACGCCTGCCACGCCGCAGACAAGTTCGGGGTACTAAGGTACCCCTACTTTAGTACACCGACAGGAGCCCCCGGGCCTGGGCCATACACGGTGCCGAGCGCTGTTGGGCCAGGCCCAAAACAGGGCACGGGCACGCGCGGCCTAGGTCAAACCAAATCCACTCCGTATCCACCGCGTCCCCCCGTAACGGCACGCGTCAATCGCGGTGTCGTGGGAGAGGTGGTGGGTAATTTTTAATTCCAGGAAATGGGTAACGTTCGGCTCCCCTGTTTATAATAAGAGGAAACAGGGCCGTTCCCCCACTTCGCCACTTGCAGTTCCTTCCTCCGTAAGCTCCGCCGCTCCCCTCCACTTCCCAAGCCGAAGGAGAGCAGCGCTCCGCCGCCCGTCGCCGCCGTCGCCCTCAACACCACTACGCTCCTCCGCCGCTTCCACCATGGCTCCAAAGACTAGCAAGGCCGAGAAATCAGCCGAGGCGTTGCGGCTTGAGGCGCTGCGCAAGAAGCAAGTGCTTTTCACCCCCGAGCTCACCCGGTAGGCGCTGCGGCGGGAGTTCTACCTCTTCTGGTCGACGCAGACGCGGGCGCATCCGCGCACGCCGGTGCTTTCCGCTGAGGCTTCCAAATCGAAGCGGTGCCCAAAAGGGTACTATTTCTTTCCGGTGTTCTTCTATTGCGGGCTCTGCCCACCTTTTTCGGATTTCTTTTGCGACATTATGAACACCTACGGGTTTCACCACCTTGATTTCACCCCCAACGCCGTTCTGACAATGGCGGTTTTCGCGCACCTCTGCGAGAACTTTGTTGGTATCCACCCAAATGTCGCTCTTTTTCGCCATTATTTCACCCCCCGAGCCGAGAAAGGAGAGCCATTGTCCAGCGGAGTCGCCTGGACCTCACGAATTGGCATGAAGGAGGTGTATCTGACAGGCGAGCTCCGCAACAAGTGGGATGAGTGGAGGGCGGAATGGTGCTGGATCTGTGATGCCAATCCGCAGCCCTTCACCGACCTGCGCCAGGCTCGGGTGGTTCGCGGCGGCGATTAGGCGCCTGTCACGGACGACGCCAAGTGAAGATCGCCACCACCGAATCCTCCGGCTCAGCTTCTTTGGGGTCACAACAGGCGGTTGGCGCGATTTCCTTTCTTGTCGCGACGCCCTCTGCAGAAGAGGGGAGGCCCGCCGCCAGTTTGGCGGCCGGCGGATATCATGAGGCTGTGCCGGGCCTCAATTTCAACTTCACAGATTCGAGCTTGGCGGGATCTTTGAGGAGCTGTTCAAGCACGACGCCAACCATCCGAGTGGTTCAGGGCTGCGCAGGCGTCATCCCATTGTGCAAAAACTCCGGTAGCGATCGCATCTGCACAAAAGATGCCAGAGTGCGATTCGCACGGATAATCCCAACTTGATGGAGCCGGCGGCGACGTGCAGCAATTATTCGATGGCTTGACGGAGGTAGCAGTCAACGCCGATGAAAAGAAGCTTCTCACCCGCGCCACCACCGAGAACGAGATGCGGTACATCGCCAGCAGGGCCGAAGAGGCGGCGGAAGCCGCCGCCGCGGGCGAGTTCGGCTTCACGTTGGGGGAGGCAGAGGCGGCCGAGGCGGCAAGCCTTGCTGACAGGGAGGACCTCGCCGGAGAGGTCGTTGGCGAGGGGGAGCCCGAGGCCGAAGCGAGCGAGCCCGCCGAGGGCGCGAGTGGCCAGCCGTCTTCGAGCAGCTTGCCGCAGGCGCAGCCCCCAGCGCAACCCCAATCCCAGCCAAGAAGGCGCCCCCGTCGAGCTGGAGATACGGCAGGAGGACAGGCGGTCCAGCAGCCGAGGCGCCGTGGGACACGCTCCACCACGGCAAGTACCGTTGCCGCGGGAGGGTCCCAGGCTGTGCCGTCAACTGAGGCGGGGTCTTCTCGGGCCGCCACGCCTGATCCTGCCGTAGCTCCCGGCAAACGTCGAAGGGAGCCTACTCCTCCGCCATACCGCGCAGAGAGGGTACCGGACTTCGACCTCTCCGCGCTGAGCTCCGATGATGTGGAGGAGGAGGAGGAGGAGTAGGACTTTCTTCTCGCTGTCCTTGATTTTCTTTGATCTTTGTTGTTTCTCGTCTTATATTTGATCTGCTTCTCCCTGAATCTCTGTTTTATTTCAGGACTCTGGCCGAGAGGGCGGCGAAGAGGGCCAAGATCCCCGTGGTTGACATCGAGGACGATCCTGCTGTGACGGCAGAGGACACGTCCGAGACCACCTTGACGGACCCGATCCCTTCTCCCCGCAGCAGCCCCCAGCACAGCCCTCAGCGTAAGTGTTTGGTTCACTTTCTGTTGTGGGGCGTGCATGGGTGCTTCCCCTTTCGCTGATATCTCGATTGTTGATCCATTTGTGTAGGAGCAGAACAAGCCCACCAGGAGCAACTAGAGGCCGCACCGGAGGTATCGTCGGCTTCGACTACGCCGCCAAGGGCCGATTCCCCGACAAGGGAGCGCTCCCCGGCAAGGGAGGGATCCCCTGCAAGGGGCGGAACCAGTGAGCCCCCAGTAGTGGAGCCCATGGTCATGGAGCCCAGCACAGGTAACCTCCTTGTCGGAAACCTTCCCATGGATTCTTCTTCTCTTTCTTTTTCTCTCTTTTTTGGATATTTGCTTGACTTTTCCTTTCTCTTCCTGTCTTCAGATCCTCCCTTGGGGACCCGATGGAAGCTGAGGCCACCGACGAGGAGGGCGCACGCGACAACACTGGGGATGTTGCCGCTGACGAGGAAGAGGCCGACGCTGATGAACCCGCCGATGAAGAAGCCGCCAAGGCCGCTGGCGCAGGAGCCGGGCGAGGGGAGTGAGTGATGCCTGGCGACCGAGGGCGCAGGAGCGCAAGGCGCCAGACCGACCGCCCGACCCGCTGGCTGCTGATGCAGCGCCGGGCTCGAGGAGCCCAGCCGGCGATACTTGAAGGCCGGGCGAGGGCGTATACATCAAGCTTCCCTGGGCATCGAGCTCCAGGGCGCCTGTCGAAGGAGAGGAGTTTGACGGGGAAGTACTCGCCTCTGCCGGGCTGGCAGTGGTTGACGCGCCCGGCAGCAGCAGTGGCGAGTCTGAAGAGGAGCAGTTGCTTCGGAAGTTGGTGTCACTCTACCGCACCCGGCAAGCAAAGCTCGAGTCCCGGGAGGCGCTCGTCGCGCAGGCGGGAGTAGACATAGAGAAACACGCCCAGGAGCTCCGGAACCGCAACCAGGAAGCCCTCCGATCCATTGCGGAGGAGAGGGCGCAGCTTGGCGAGGCAAAGGAGGCGTTCATCCTGGAGAAGGCTGAAGCCGAGGAGCAGCAGAGGCTCGCCGCCGAGGAGATGTCTAGGCGGGAAGGTGAGATAACACAGAAGAAGGCTAGTCTGGACAGCCACGAGGAGGAGCTCGAGGCACGAGAGCAATCACTTGGCGGGGCGCTCAAGGAGGCGAAGGACGCTGCCGCGGCCGCCGAGGCCGCCAAGAAGGAGTTAGAGGAGAAAGTGGCGCAGCTGGAGGCGGATATGGGAAAAAAGAATGAAGAGCTTGCCGCACTCCAGCGCGAACGCGAGAAGGACGCACTTGCCCATGGTGATCTGCAAGCTCAACTCGCCGATAAGGCCAAGGAACTGAACGCCGCCAAGGACTCAAGCGCTGATCTAGAGCTGAAGCTGGCCACCTTGACGGAGACACTGGACGCCGCCAAGAAGCGGGAGGATGACTGGAAGAAGGAGCTCAAGGGCAACGAGGATCTGCTGACGAGGGCCGCTGAGACCCAGAACACCTTCAAGGCCACGGTGGAGCTCTGGACGGAGGGCCTCGTCAACATCGCTGCATCCATCGACGAGGAGCTGGCGGAGCTGGACTTGGCGGGCTTCGGGTACTCCACTGAGGAAAACCTCCAGCCCAGCGCCAAGCTCACGCTTTTCTTCAAGGGCGTGGTAACGGCCCTCCAACAACTCCGGGAAAGGATCACGAAGAAGCTGGCGGACGAGTCGCGCACAATCTGCGCCAAGGTCTTGGAGAAGGTGCTGGTGAAGATACTCTTCCGCAACCCTAGCGTCAACCTCACCCGCATCCTCAAGAAGCTGCCGGCGGGTGCTGACCTTGAAGAACTCAAAGCCATCGTCGCACCCATTGTGGACAAGGTGAATGAGGTCAAGAGGATCGATGGCGAGCGCGTGGATTAGGCCACCCTTCTTCTCCCTTTTCTTGCCGCTGCTAGATAAGTCATAGGAATAACTCATCAGAGCACGGCAAGTTATTTATTGTAATATAATTTTATCCTGGGTACTATCTGCTATGCTACTTACTTTACTTGATTCCATTCCTTGTATGTTTTTACCCTACGCTTTTTGGGAACTTGTCGGCGCAAACACATTTGCTGAGTGCGGAACATCAGCAGCCCGCTGGCGGTGTTGCCTCCGGCAAGTAACCTTGTCGGGGCTAGTTGCAGCTCACTTGTATCGTTGAGCGGACTCGAAACAAATTAAGGGCGCAACTTAGCCACGAGTCGGTTCCTCTGCGCACAGGTTTTCCATACAAGGTACGGTCGTTCAAGGAATGTAACGTAAAAATTAAAAGTGATGGTGCTCAAACTTTGGCAACTTAGCTTTTCTGTCGTTTGTGCCCCGGCAAAGCTTGTGCTTCTTTGAACGACGCCTGGTCCACATGTTTATCCTCTCCTTTCCCCCCCGGTGAACTTGTGGGCGGAGGAACCTTCTTTTTGAGCAAAAGAAAGAAGAGAAAATAAAGTTATGGAGCCTTAAGGCTTGTTATTGCTTACCGGGAGCGAGTTCTGCACAAAGTGTCAGTATATACATGCTACAAAAGAAAAAGGCATGCAATTTGACAATATGTGCTGAGCATATGATCTTTATTTATGCACGGGATCTGCGCCCGGCTTTGTACAAAGGGTTACATGCAACAGCGGCAAGGCTTGTACAAAAGGTGGTTGCCGGGACAGCAGGTTCCGGCAACCGCGCCATATGGGTAAAACTTACGAAGATGCTCTATGTTCCAGGAGTTGCTCACCGGAATGCCATCTTCGGTCTCAAGGCGGACAGCGCCAGGCCTAGTGACTCGTTTTACCCGATAAGGGCCTTCCCACTTCAAGCGCCAACTTGTTGGAATTCATGGCGGATTGAGCGCCAAGAACAAGGTCGCCTTCCTCGAAACTTGGCGTTAACTGCGGCTATGGTAGCGGCGCAAAGCTTGTCTGGTAGCGAGCAGCTTGTACAAAGAGCTCGAAGGCGATCTTCCTCGAGGAGCAGCGCGTCATCTTGCCGCAGCTGCTCTTGCTCAAGCTCATCATAGCGAGCACTCGAGGCGATCCGTATACTGAGTTCCGTGGGGAGAACTGCCTCGCTCCATAGACAAGAGCAAAGGTGTCGTCCGGTGGCTCGATTTGGCGTCGTTCGATCGACCAAAGAACCACCGGCAGCTCCTCGATCAATTTCTCCGCGACTTGTGCAGCCTGTCGAAAGTTACGGTCTTGAGTTCCCGCGCTTCGCCAGCGTTGCCCTCTTCGCTTGGCTGTTGCTTCTACGGTGAGCAACAGAAGCGAAGCAGATCTTGGTGCCAAGATCTTGGACGTACTGCATGAAGGTGCGGCTCGTGAATTGTGTGTCGTTGTCGGTGATGATCCTGTTGGGGACTCCGAAACGGCAAACAATTGACCTGAAGAACTTGACTGCTGACTGTGCTGTCACCTTCCTCACTGCCTCCACCTCCGGCCACTTCGTGAACTTGTCTATTGCTACGTACAAGTACTCGAAGCCCCCGACAGCTCGGGGAAAGGGGCCGAGGATATCGAGCCCCCAGACCGAAAATGGCCAGGATAAAGGGATTGTTTGGAGAGCTTGAGCTGGTTGATGAATCTGTTTGGAGTGGAACTGGCACGCTTCACACTTGGTTACTTGTGCAGTTGCATCCTGGAGGGCTGTCGGCCAGAAGAAACCTTGCCGGAAGGCCTTGCCTGCAAGTGCTCTTGCGCCAATGTGGTGACCACATATGCCTCCATGTATCTCCGTCAACAGCTTTTGTCCTTCTTCCCGGGAAATGCACTTCAATTTCACTCCGTTGAACCTTTTTCTGTACAGTATGTCATCGACAAACTTGTACATACTTGATTGCCGGGCTACTTTTTCTGCTTCCTCTTGTTCTTCGAGAAGTTCTCCTGTTTGAAGAAAATGGACTATTTGCTGTGCCCATGTCGCGGGGGAGTTTTACCCAGCTTCGGAGCTCTCCGGAGAGATAAAACTCCTACTGCTGCTTTGTGTTTGTATTCTGTTCTTGCTCGAAAGCATGGGTATGCTGTTGTCTCGAGAGGGTCGAACTGACCGAACCCCTTCTACGTGCGCATGGGCCTCCTTTTTATAGGCTAAAGGGGTCACCGACAGGTGGCAACACAAAGAGAGGGGTAGAGAGGTAAAAACGCGGGTTGGTACAACTACTATCAACAGTGTCCCCTACCTAACTCTGACGGCAGGGGACAAGAGCATTTAATGCCCGTCTGGTCGCCCCAACAGTGCAGGAAACGACCGTTAGGGGCGCCACCGATCGCCACGATGACCTCCTAGTCACTTCTGCTCGCCACCTCGCACTGCTAGGCTGCGCAGCCACACGCCACATGCACCAGGAATGATCCTGTGGCGACACGTCGTCGGGTGAGCTGGAGCGTGGGCGCAATGTGGTGTCTTCGCTGCGGCAAGTGCCTTGCCGTGGTATCTGTCTTGTCGCACCGGCAATCTTGCCGCTTGCCGGGTCTTGCCGGGGCGCGCGATGCGTCGTGGCAAGTCTTCTGCAGTGCCTTGGTTGGCCTTCCCAGCAAGCTCCTCTTGCCGGGGTCTTGTCCTTCCCGGCAAGCTCATCTTGCCGGGGCCTTGACTTCTTAGTTAATACTTTGTTCTTGGATGGCAGTAAATGGAGCTGACGGAGGGTCTTGGCGGGCGCCCGGCAAGCCTCGCCGCGGGACGCTGCGACTGCCCGTGCACAAGTTCGGGGTACTAAGGTACCCCTACTTTAGTACACCGACACCAAAGAGTGGTTGGCATCACTAAAGTCTTTTTGTCCGCGTGATCTGAAGACTTGTTACACTTGAGGACTGTGAATCCTCCAGCCAGTTAGGCGTCGTGTTCTGAGCATCCAAGAGCCATTGTGGATTGTCGGTGAACGAAGTCTGTGAAGGTTCAGAAGTCTACCTTGAAGACTTACCAGAGTGATTGGGCGGGGACTAAGTGTCCTTAGCTCAAGGGGAATAAGGTGAAGATGATGTCTTCTGAGTTGAATCTCAGCCTCCCTAACCAGACGTACAGTTGGCACAACAACTGGAACTGGTCGAACAAATCCCTGTCCTTCTGAAGCCACTGGTTCTATCTCTTACTTCTCTTTACTTATAGTTTGTCTTCGTGAAGTATTGCCTGCTTGCATTATCTGTTTGACCTCACTGTGTGACTACCTGTTCTGATTGGCTTCATACTATCTTCCATCCTGATCTTTACAACCTAGCTGCTATTAGTCTTCGTGCTTTCACTTTATTGAATACATGACTATGGCTTGTCTAGTGTAGTCTACCTTCCGCTGCATTCGAATAGTGTTGTTTATATTGTTTGTCTTCGAAACTCCCACATTTTGAAGACGTTCATAAAAATCGCCTATTCACCCCCCCCCCTCTAGTAGATAACTAGCCCTTTCAATTGGTATCAGAGCAAGGTACTCCCTTGTTCTGTGTGATTCGGTTTAACCACCTGGAGTTTAGCTATGTCAACTGCAGGGATAATCAAAGTCTCCGCTGCGTGCCCCATCTTCGATGGCACTGAATATCCCTACTGGAAGAATAGGATGCACATGCATCTTGAAGCCATTGATGTCGATCTATGGTATGTCGTCAAGAATGGCGTTCCCAGGACTGGTGAAGGTGTCACCCCTGCTGATGTCAAGAAGTTTATTCAACAGGACTCTACCACCAAGAACATCATCTGTGGTCACCTTACCAAAGGACAATATGGCCGTGTGAGTGCTCTGGAAACGTCGAAGCTAGTCTGGGACTGGCTCTCCAAGGTCAATGAAGGCGTCTCAACTCAGTGATATCAATGTATCAGTACTCTCTGCAACCTCTTCAACCGCTTCA
This sequence comes from Aegilops speltoides, assembly GCA_021437245.1. NCBI lineage: Eukaryota > Viridiplantae > Streptophyta > Magnoliopsida > Poales > Poaceae > Aegilops > Aegilops speltoides. Next base: position 483,784,907 of record CM038143.1, read on the forward strand.
AGAGGCACGACAACGAGAATGTCCAGCTCACGTTTGATCGCCTCACTGATATCACAAATGAGCTCCAAGCACTCGGCGCCACTGAGATCACAAAGATGAGATAGTGAAGACACTACTGAGATCTCTTGACAACTCATTTGACACCTTAGCCCTGATGATACAAGAATGCCCTGATTTCAAGTCTCTCGATCCATTTGACATACTTGAAAGGCTCAACACACATGAGTACCAGCTATCTGAGAAACGAGATATATATGGCCCCAACTATGGCCGAACTCGAGCTTTGAAGGCAAAGGCTGCTGCTTCCTCATCTGAAGAAGAATCATTGCAGTTCGGTGATCCTGAAGACATTGGAAAGGAGCTTGCTATCTTTGGTGAAGAAGTTCCAGAAATTCACCAAGAAGAAAGGCTTCAGAAAGTCTTCACAATCCAGCTCAAGGAATGATGAAGCGCCTGCCTATGATCACAAGAAGAGAACCTGTCACAAGTGCAAGAAACCTGGTCACTACATCTCTCAGTGTCCATAGTGGGACAATGAGAAGAAGAAGAAGAAGAGCAAAGAATATGATTCTGATGACAAGAAGAAGAAGAAATCCTCAAAGTCTTCTTCCAAGTCTTCAACACACAAGAAGAGCTCATCTGGCAAGGCTCGTGCTTTTGTTGGCAAGGAAATGGATTCAGAGGAGGAGTTAGCCTCTGAGGAGGTGGAGGTGGAATCTGAGGAGGAGTATGACTCTGGTGTTGTGAGTCTGGCTCTAGCTACAGCCTACGTCGCCAATTCCATCTTCAACACCGAAGAGAATGGCTCCGTCACCAACGCTGATGATAATGACAATGGCGACTCGCGTCTCACCTACTGCTTCATGGCACGTGGTGCCAAGGTAAAATCATGCAATGCTTACTTTCAAACATCAAGTGAAGATGACTCTAATGGTGAATCCAAACCTAGTTACAAATCACTTGCTAAAATTGCAACTGAACAACAGAAAGCTATGGAACATACTCAAAAACTGTTAGATAAAAGCGATGACCTGTTGGACGGGGAAATGACCAAATCTCAGTCCTTAATTGAAGACATAAAAAATCTTCATGTTAAGTACCAGGAACTTGAAGGTCAACATGAATCGCTCTCAACTTCTCATGAAAAGCTTTCCTATGATTATCTTCAAAGGAAGCAGGAACTTGAGAAATTGAGATTGGATCATGAAGATCTTCGAAAGGAGAACGAGTCACTTTGCGCCCAACAGATCAGTCCCGCTCAGGAAGGATGTGAACCACCATGCCTAAAATGCATTGAGCGTGATAACGCTGCTTCTGTTGCTGAATGTTCTACTGCTGCTACTGTTGCAATATCTTCAACTGCTGATGTGGTAACTAACCCCTCTGCGGAGGATAGCATACTATTGCTGATGAGAATGCAAGGTTGAAGACACTGCTTGAGACAGGGATACACAAAAGTCTCAACGGGCATCAGACATTATGTGATGTCCTCAAAAAGCAGATTCTGAACCGAAACCCTAGGAAAGAGGGTGTTTGGTTTGAGAGGAAAATGAATGTTTATGGGTCATACTGGAAGCCTGAGCAGTACCCCAAAACCACATGGGTTGCTGCAAACGAACCTTCAGTAGATCCATCCACCTTGTCTGGTTTCACTTGTGCTAACCCCATTATCATTGATGAATCCTTTGATGCAAACTATAAACTGTTTAAGAATCAGAATGGTGAAGTGTTTGCCAGGTATATTGGTACTAACTGCAGGAATGGGCCACCTATGAAGAAGATATGGGTTCCCAAAAGTTGTCTTGAGAATCTTCTAGTGAATGTCATCATGACACCACCTCTGAAGAAAACAAATCCCATACCGAAGGCTTCATGTGGTCCAAAAGCTTCATTCAGACCGAGGACTCATCTGCGTCACCCTAACGTCAATGTTTTGGAGGGAAATCATACTCAGACCCATGAATATGAGCGTGTTTCCTCAAACCGCTATGTTCATAGAACAAAGAACTTTTCTGCTTATTCCTATGAGTATTATTCACCTCCTGCAAGGCTATTTACTAGGGCTCCAAAGCCAAAATTCTCAGATGCTGCACTTAGACTCATTGCTTCTAAGCCACCCCTGAAAATGTGGGTGGTTAAGAAAACTTAACTCTCTTTTGCAGGGAAAGGTCTCCAGCCGGAAATCAAAGGTGTCCAAAACTAATGCTGGGGACCTTAAACATCTTGTGGGGCGCAAGATAAAATTCCCAAATGGTCTTACTATGTACTTCGTTCCAGGATTCCTTGACACTGATCCTATCTATCCTAACCAAGATCTGAATTTTCATGTTCCACTTGTTCGTCAAATGTTTATGCTTCACAACTCGCTTGGGGAAGCCTATCCCCCAAACTGCACTGTAGGCTGTGACACCTCGTACTTCAAAATGGATTATGGACAGTGGATGCACTAACCACATCACGGGCGATCGAAGTCTTCTGATGGATTCAACGCTGCGTCCATCAGACAAGAGTCACATCACATTTGCTGACACTGGTAAAAGCAAGGTATTGGGTCTAGGCAGAGTTGCAATATCAAGGGATCAGCACATGGATAAAGTGATGCTTGTTGAATCCCTTGGTTTCAACTTGATGTCAGTCTCAATGCTTTGTGACTTAAACATGATTGTGCTATTTGGAAAATATAGATGCCTTGCACTAATGGAATCTGACAAGTCTCTAGTCTTTGAAGGGTATCGGAAAGATGATCTATATATGGTAGATTTCTCAGCAGGACCACAGATGGCTGTATGTCTTCTAGCAAAGGCTTCAGAATGCTGGCTTCGGCATCGAAGGCTAGGACATGCTGGGATGAAGAACTTGCACACTCTCGCAAAGAAGAAGCATGTCATGGGCATTGAAGGCGTCAAGTTCAAGAAGGACCATCTGTGTGGCGCCTGCGATGATGGAAAGATGACCAGGGCCAAGCATCCCTCGAAGACAATCATGAATACATCTCAACCCTTCGAGCTGCTCCACATGGACTTATTCGGCCCTACTCACTACTCTACTCTCACTGCTACTGCTTGCCTCTATGGCTCCGTCATTGTTGATGATTACTCTAGATATACTTGGGTGCATATAATCCTCTACAAAACTGAAGTGCAGGATGTCTTCAGACGCTTTGCCAATCGTGCCATGACGAACTATGGCATCAAGATCAAGCACATCAGAAGCGACAACGGCACTGAATGCAAGAACACCGGCCTCGACCTCTATCGGGATACACTGGGTATCACTCATGAGTTATCAGCTCCTTATACACCTCAGCAGAATGGCATCGCAGAGTGCAAGAACAGAACTCTCATTGAGATGGCCTGAACAATGCTTGATGAATACAAGACTCCGTGGAAGTTTTGGCCTGAAGCCATTGACACTGCTTGCCACATCATCAACCGTGTTTATCTTCACAAGCTTCTGATGAAAACATCCTATGAACTCCTAACTGGTAAGAAGCCAAATGTAAGCCAAACCGTGTTTATCAAGGATCCACATCACACTTCAAAATTTGCACCGAAAGCACATGAAGGTTTTATGCTTGGTTATGGAAAGGATTCGCACTCCTATAGAGTCTTCAACCTCTTTCACTATAAAGTGGTTGAAACTATGGATGTGCGGTTTGATGAGACTAACGGCTCGCAAAGAGAGCACCTGCCAAATGTGCTAGATGGGAATTGGAGATATCATACCTTCCGAGAATCAAACTGAAGAGGAGCTTGTCATTTCTGTACCTAATCAACCTGAAGACAATGCTCAGCCTGAAGACAATCCCCGAAATGATGACATTGATCAGCAAGAGCAAAATCTTCGTCCTGCTCATCCTCGTGTTGCAATTAAGTTCAGATTGAGAAGATAATCGACAGCTTGAATGCACCTGGTCCACTCAGTCTTTCAAAAGCAACTCAAAGAGCAACACAGCTAACCAACTTCTGTGGGCATTTTGCATTCGTCTCAATCTCTGAACCCAAGAAAGTTGATGAAGCCTTCATGGAACCTGAATGGATTCAAGCTATGCAAGAAGAGCTTCAACAGTTCAAGCTGAACAATGTATGGGAATTGGTCAAGCGTCCTGATCCTCGGAAGCACAAAATCATTGGCACCAAATGGATATATCACAACAAGTAAGATGAGCATGGTCAAGTGGTCAGAAACAAGGCTCGTCTCGTTGCACAAGGTTACACTCAAGTGGAAGGAATTGACTTCGATGAAACATTTGCTCCGGTGGCAAGGCTTGAAGCCATTTGCATACTGCTAGCCTATGCAAATCATCACAACATCCTTCTGTATCAAATGGATGTGAAGAGTGCTTTTCTCAATGGAAAGATAGAAGAAGGAGTATATGTCGCACAACCTCCTGGCTTTGAAGATCCAAAACATCCTGATATGGTATACAAGCTCAACAAGGCACTGTATGGCCTCAAACAAGCCCCTCGAGCTTGGTATGATATGCTCGAAGACTTCCTGAAGAGCAAAGGCTTCAAACCTGGTTCGCTAGATCCTACACTCTTCACGAAGACATATGATGGTAAACTATTTGTGTGCCAAATCTATGTGGATGACATTATCTTCGACTGCACCAACAAGAAATACAGTGATGAGTTTGGTCACATGATCCAAGAGCAATATTAGATGTCCATGATGGGCGAGCTGAAGTTCTTTCTGGGTCTCCAAATCCGTCAGCAACGCAATGGCATCTTCATATCTCAAGAAAAATACCTCAAAGATTGCCTGAAGAAGTTTGGAATGCAAGACTGCAAAGGATACACGACACCAATGCCAACCAAAAGTCATCTGGGTCCCGACGAGAATGGTAAATAATTCAATCAAAAGGTATACCGCTCCATGATTAGTTCTTTCCTTTATTTATGTGCATCTAGGCCAGATATAATGCTTAGTGTTTGCATGTGTGCCCGATTCCAAGCGGCACCAAAGGAATCGCATCACTTAGCTGTGAAGCGAATTCTACGATATTTGGCTTACACCCCAACATTAGGATTATGGTATCCAAAGGGCTCAGAGTTTGATCTAGTTGGATTCTCGGATGCTGATTATGCTGGCGACAAGGTTGATCGCAAGTCCACATCAGGCACATGTCACTTTCTGGGACGATCTCTTGTCTGTTGGTCTTCAAAGAAGCAGAACTATGTATCTCTCTCCACTGCTGAATTCGAATACATTGCTGCTGGATCTTGCTGTGCTTAGCTTCTCTGGATGAAGCAAACTCTCAAGGACTATGGCATCCATCTGAAGAATGTGCCTCTCTACTGCGACAATGAGAGTGCCATCAAGATTGCAAATAACCCAGTTCAGTACTCGAAGACAAAGCACATTGAAATTCGTCATCACTTTCTCAGAGATCATGTTATGTAGGAAGATATTGATATCATTCACGTCAAGACAGAAGAGAGTTGGCTGATATCTTCACAAAACCCTTGGATGAGAAAAGGTTTTGCAAGTTGCGGTGTGAATGAAATATCTTGGAATCCTCAAATGTCCTGTGATTAAGCACACATCCTAACACTTATGCATTTTGATGACTTAGATGTGCAACATACACTCTAAGTGTGAATACATTAATGCAGAATTTGACTTCGGAGCGCCACGATAATTGTGCGCCGTGTCTGGGTCTAATACTTCCTATACGGTGGGTAACGCCACCACCAAACTTTTGTTTGAAGTGTTTGTCTTGGCGTCATGATTGCAAAGTCTTCATATTTGATTTATCTTCATCCCTGGCTTATGTTCAAGTTTATCTTCATTCAGTTGATTTGGCCTTATACTAGTTATATAGATAATTGTGTTCTGTCCTCTACAACATTCACTTATAGTTATGGCTTCGTGTTGAATCTTTTGAACTGAGTGAATGTGATCGGACCCTAACCTATCTATGCTTCTACCCCAACTCTATCTGTCCAAATCATATGCATTCTATTGAAAACTGACGATAGTCTTCATTGAGACCTTGTCAGCTGAAGTCAATCTGACAAACATTTATATATGTTTTTAATGCTATATCCTTTTTTCCTGAAAACCGGAGAATTCGGAACGACCACCCCGACAATCCAGGCGTGCGTGGGAACATGGAACACCTTCCAAGGTGTTGCATGCTTGCCACGTGTCCTTCAGATGTGAACCGCCAGGGGCACCTGCGTAATTGTGATATGCCGTCTCTTTCCTTATAAATACATGTCACATCTCGGTCAAAAATTCTTCTTCCACCTCGCCACCTCTCGCAAACCCTAGCGCCTCCACTAGCTCTCGACGACGCCGGCGACGAAGCGCTTAGCTGCCGCGACTTCTCCGACACCGTCCTCACGCCGGCCGTGGACCTCTTCCTCTCTGCCGTCACCATAGGTGTCCTCCGTCGCCAAGTTAGGGCACGGAAGATCAAACTTCTCGGCCTCCAACTTCGCTCCGTCTAGCAGTTCTTCGTGTGGTAATTAAAATTCATGTTTTACCGTCTTTTCAATCTGATAGATTCATCCTTCTTTACCAAAAGTGGTTTCTAGATCTCCAACGTTGAATCTATCTCACTCTGCATCTCATACTCCGCCTAGTCTATTCACTTATGCTTGTTTACAAGTTAGATTCCTCACTTGTACTTATTCTTGGATTCGTACAAATCTGGAACCAACTCACATCAAATAAGTGAATGTCTTCGCGTTATGAGGTCAATGTCCTCAAACTGATTTATCTTCAAAATCTTCTGAGAATGCATATGACCTCTTCCCCTTCCCTCGCACCTCTAATCTTTGTCACGGTACATGTCCGTGGGAGAATCCTTGGTTCTCATAGTCTGCATTCATTTGCATAATTCTTACAGAGTCACATCCATTCTCCTGAAGCCAGTTCTTGTCTGACCAGCCGTCTGAAGCCCTTGCAAGTACTAAAGCCTTTTAGATTAATCTTCATGGCCACTGAGAAGTTAACAATAAAGGGAGGCAGAAAGTGTTGTGGGAACACTTCCAAGGATTTGCCTCCAGATTTGCACGAGCTGTACAAAACAGACCCTGAGGAAACCTACACAGGTCGCAAGAATCGAATCCAGTGGATTCGAAGATATTGGGTAGAGGAACGGTTCAAGTACCGTTTCGTCACAGAAGAGTATGCAGAGAAGAATGCCATCAAGGGACCCTGGGGAGATATTGTATACAAAAATCTTCAACCCCAGTCCCTTCCTGAAGCCATTCAACGAGAATTCTATCCGTGCATGATTCGCGGACCGCAGCCAAGGAACGTTGACCCTTCTTCTCTATTGTGGTGCCGCGAAGACCATATGTTCAAGCGTAAGTACCAGTTTGCCAAAGACTCAGCTGCGAAGAACAAGAAGGCTCTAGGACTTGACTTCAACCCTGGTCCTTCTTCACCTCGGGAAGATGGCACCCGTGAAGCCAATGAGAACAGGATCGGCCCCTTCTACAACATTGCAGGCCTCATCACATACATTGTTGTCCAAGGTGCAAAAGTGGATCATTCTGATGATGGTGCTGACACTGATGATGCTCCAGCTCCTACTCCTAAGCCCCAGAAGCAAAAGAAAGCTAAGGCTTCAAAATCCTCTGCTGCTCCAAAAGCTTCTCGAGTGAGGCCATTGGCAACTGCCCCTCCTACTCCCAGTAACACCTCTGAAGATCTCTCTCACATCTCCAAGAAGCGCGAGAAGCCACAGAAGAAAACTGTTCAGAGATCTAGTCAAGCACTGACACCAGCTGCCGTTTAGAGGAACGAATCTGAAGCCATTGATCTATCCTCAGATGAAGAGTTTGGTAACGATGCTCTTGAGCAGCTGATAAAGAGCAAGCAAGAGGCGGAGATCTTCAATGATCTGTCCCTCCTTGATGTGAACATCTTGGACAATTTCATTGATGAGTGGTTCGACAATCAAGATCTCAGTTTTGATGATCTTCAACTCCCTATTGGCATCAACGTCGCCTTCCAAGGCGCAATTGCTCCTGAGCTGGCTCTGGCTCAGCGAATTGTTGAATTGAAGAATAAGATTGACTTTCAGAAAGAGCAGTTCAAGAAGCATGTGTCCAAGCTTAGTGTGGCTGATGTTCAGAAATTCAAGCTGATGCTGAATGACCTCAAGGAGGCGTTTCGTAGAAACACAAAGAAGCCAAAGGTTCAAGAGAGCGCATGAAAAATCTTGTTGCCAAGTGTGTTCAGGCTTACAACAAAGCTGAAAAGTGCAAGGCTCTTGGGCGTCCTGGCATTGACCCCTAGATGGCCGCCAAGAAGAAGAAGAAGCATACTGTGGCCCAAACTGAAGCTCCATGGCGGGAAGAACCTCACATTGTCTTCCCTGCTAGCATGATAGGCTCGAAGCCTAAGGTCCCCACAGTGGCTTCAGAACAGAAGAAAACCAAGGCAACTGAAGCCGAAGTCAGGAAGCAAAAAATCAAGAGCACCGCTGATGATGCACCACCCCCCAAGAAGAGAAAAACCAATAAGAGAGATCGGGCTGCTCCCACAGAGCCCCTTGTTGTCGAACCCATTGCTTTTGCTCATCCTGACCCTGAAAATCAAGAGCGTCAGTTGATAGTTCATGAGTCTGCTTGCACAGAGGCTCCTGAAGCTCAAGAAGTTCTAGTCGTTGACCCCATCGCGACTGAAGACATTGGTCCTCACAACAATGTAGAAGATGATGAAGTCCTTCATCAGATTGAGGACCCAACGGTATCATCGCCCGTTCTCACGAATAGCAAGCTCATCATTATTGGTTGCCCTTTAACGCCAATCTCTCAAGATGCCTTGTGGGCTGATCGCCCCCAACCAGCAACTCCTAGTCAAGATTCACGAAGTACACCCCGTCCTCCACCAGCGCACGTCACCAGTCCGCTGGTGAATGATGATAACTACATAGAGACCACACCCTCGCCAAAGGCATCGCCCGTATTTCAATGGCTTCGCAAAGGTCTAAGGCCCTCTGTCTCCATGACTACCATCACAGAAGAAGACTCGAACCAGTCCAGCTCAGTGGCACGTCAAGTGTTCCCTGAAGACAATCCTTCTGTAACAGTTCCATTGTCTGAAGCTAATGCTTCTGAAGATATTCCGGCTGCATCAGCCGATGAAAGACAAGGAGAAGAAGAGCGTGTTGCTACCCCCCTACCACCCAAGAAGTTGTTCTTGAGGAGAATGTGTCTGTGCCCGACCCTCCAGCTACTCAAGTGGAGGTTGAGAATCCTGAGGCGGCCACCAACAACACTACTAAAGTTAATGACGTTGTCATGGCTGAAGACAATGTGGCTCCTGCAATAAACACTGTGCATGAAGCCACTGATGCACCTGCAACAAATGTGCAGCCTGACGCCTCTGCTAATGCAACTGCTCCTGTTCCGCCTCCAAGGCCCCACACCATTGAGCAAGCATTCTACCAAGGCAAGCTTGTCCCTGTCAAATGGCCAATTCAGGTTCCTCCACCTGCTCCTGGACCTCAGTTTGACTATCATGTGGAGCACAGGCCTCAGGTTCAGAAGCCAAAACCAAGGTTGCCAAGGTTTCCAGGTACTGCATCAGCACCAGGCTCATTCAATGTCAACGACTTCATTGCACACAACACCTTCTTCAATACTGCCAAGAACCCATATTCCAAGATAAGAATATCATAAGATCGGTTCTGGAGTTATCAGCACCGCAGCTACTACTCCTGTATTCTATACAATAAAGAGCGCATATTTCCTCATATGCGTCTGGACACCGAAGCCATTGCTGGTCTGCCATGCTTAGAAGAAGCCCTTGACTGCTTTCGAGATGCTGGCCTTCTGCAGTTTGTTACCGACAAGGAACATTGGAATGAAGAGCTTCTACTGCAATTTTATGCAACCCTCCACATTCGTGGCTACAACAGGGATACAACGACATGGGTCCGTGAGTGGATGACAGGCAATGTCCATCATGAAGCCAAAGCCTTTGATCTCATTGAGCTCACCGGCCCGTCCACTCCAGGCGAACTGTATGAACCTGGTTGTCAGCTTCACCATGATGCATTGGAGAGCATCTTTCAGAAGCCAAAGCCCAACATGAGCCAAATGCTAAGCATGATGAAGCCACTGCCACAGGATGCTAAATATCCCAAGGAATTCTTTGTTGAAGACCTAGAGTATCTGCCCTGCACCATCTATCACATCATTAGGCGAACTCTATGGCCCATCAAAGGGCATTCCTACTCCGCAAAGCTTGACGGTGCAATGAAGACATTGGTCTTCTATATTCTCAATGGCAAAAGCTTCAATGCTCAGGATTTCTTCATTCGCCAATTTGCTGCATCTAGCTCTGACATCTTTGGTCTGAAATTCTATGCTCCTTGGATTATGCGCCTGATCAAGCTTCACTCTACCATTGACTATCAGCCCTTTGCACGCAACCATCTCATATTTCAACCAGAGGTTGGTATGTCCATTGAAGCCATTTACCCAGAGCCTGCCAAGGAAGCACTATATCTTCACAATGCAGATCGTCAGAGCTTTTCCCAGCATGTTGAAGGTGTTCAGGTTGCTTCTCGTGTTTATCCTCTGGCCGGCAACACTTGCCGTGCACGCACTGAAGCCACAGAAAGCACTATTGCTCCAAGGCCTCGGAAGCGATCTCGTGTGCTCAATGACTGAGAGATTCTCGTGGCCTTGCATCAGAAACATGACAAGCATCACTACTGGATGAAGCATCGAATGCAAAGCCTCTTGGTGGATGTCAATCGCATCCGCAATCTTACCACCAAGAATGCCTTTGTCACTCATGAAACCTATCGGAGGTCCTAGAAGAGTCTGACATTGCGAAGTGCTGAAGCTGATCTTCAAGACGATGGCTTCACTGAGAGATTAAAGTTCGACTCCACTCCTCCCAGGAATGCTATCTTACGTCGAACCCCGTCTCTTGAAGATTCAGAGTACTCCTCCTCCGCAGCAATTGTAAATGCCAGTGTTTCGGATGACGCAGATGATGCTACCTCACCACCCCCAACCTCAGCGCGTGTCGACACTGCACCAAGTTCTTCTGCACCACCAAACCTCAACGACGACCCTGTTGCTTCACCTACTCCTCATGGTAATGAGTAGAGACTATGTCTTCAAACCTTTTTGGTCCTTACTGACAAAAGGGGGAGAAGCATATGTTGATAGTCTTCAAGCGGGTCCAGATGGGTGGTTGATATACTTTTTGCCTAGTGCTTACAACTCTCGCTTTTGATACATTTGGTTCTTTGAGTTGTAACACTTAAACTTGATGGTCGTTTGCTACTTTTTCTGCTATTCTGTGATGCGATGATAAATTCCACATATGCGATGATAAATCCCGCATGAAGTCATTTCGCAGACGTCCATTTTTCGTTATGCATGTCATTATCCTTGTATATCTGTTCATGCATGATGTATTGTCTTCATATGGTGAAGAGGATCTCCACAAGTACAACCTGCCATGTGCATTTGCATTCCAACGCAAAACATTTATACACACCTCTTCAGGGGGGGGGGCCTTTCTGCCATCTATGAAGACAATATCTTAATCCTTTACAATTTCACATACTTTTATCCCCGTTGAAAACTTCAACCAGTTTGTCATCAATCACCAAAAAGGGGGAGATTGTAAGTGAATCTAGTGCCACCCCTAGTTGGTTTTGGAGTATTGGCGACAAACCTGGTTGAGGGACTAATGTGTTTGTGAGAATTGCAGGATAACATAGGTAGTAGTCCCGCATTGATTCGGTTTACCTACCGGAGATGACCCCTAAAAATGTGTGTAAACATTGAAGACAATGGTGGTCTGTGAAGCCATTCACGTTGAAGACTATGACACAAGAAGACATTGAGTGAAGACTATGGAGCACGAAGACTTAGTTGTTTTGTTGTTTCCTTTTTCTTCTTAGTTGAGTCATAGGAACCACCGCACTGTTAAGTGGGGTCCAAGTGAACAAAGTTAGAGTGACCGAAGTGATGCTCAACCAAATCTTGTGTCTTCGAGCGAAGACAATGAGAGCAAATCTTATCCAGAGTCGGATGAGTCAGCTTTACTTGTAGCCCAAGTCAATCTGTCGCGTGTGTTTGAAATCTGACCGTTGCGACACGTGTCAGTTCCTTAGTGACCCAGGGTCATTTCGGACAAATTAGGTCGGGTTGCCCAGTGGCTATAAATAGCCCACCCCCTACACCATAAATTGGTGGCTGCTCAGAGTTAGTACACGGCTTTTGTCATTTTAGAGCAACCCACCGCCGAAACTTTTGAGAGAGAATCCTTGCAAGGACAAAGCCCAAACCACCCAGAGCACAAAGAGTGTTTGGCATCACTGAAGTCTTTTTGTCCGCGTGATCTGAAGACTTGTTACACTTGAGGACTGTGAATCCTCCAGCCGGTTAGGCATCGCGTTCTGAGCATCCAAGAGCCATTGTGGATTGCCGGTGAACGAAGTCTTTGAAGGTTCGGAAGTCTACCTTGAAGCCTTACCAGAGTGATTGGGTGGGGACTAAGTGTCCTTAGCTCAAGGGGAATAAGGTGAAGACGCTGTCTTCTGAGTTGAATCTCAGCCTCCCTAACCAGACGTACAGTTGTCACAGAAACTGGAACTGGTCGAACAAATCCTCGTCCTACGAAGCCCTTTGGTTCTATCTCTTACTTCTCTTTACTTACAGTTTGTCTTCGTGAAGTCATTACCTGCTTGCATTATCTGTTTGACCTCACTGTGTGACTACCTATTCTGATTAGCTTCATACTATCTTCCATCCTAATCTTTACTACCTAGCTGCTATTAGTCTTTGTGCTTTCACTTCATTGAATACATGACTATGGCTTGTCTAGTGTAGTCTACCTTCCGCTGCATTCGAATAGTGTTGTTTATATTGTTTGTCTTCAAAACTCCCATGTTTTGAAGACATTCATAAAAATCGCCTATTCACCCCCCTCTAGTCGATAACTAGCCCGTTCACGGTTTATCAATTATGGTTACACTCCAATATTTGTATGCATTGCAGGGTTTATCGCACCCACTAGGATTTCCAGTCCCATGGATGTTAGGCCATCCGATTTTTCACGACCTTTAGACTGTCCTGGTTGTGGGAGTGGGCTGGGGCCCTGCATGCCACGCTGAGTTGGACGATCAATCTTCTGTTTAGTATTTCAACATAGTGATTTCCTGGTAAGGATTCATTGGTGTCACATCAAGTAAATATTATTGATTTACTTTCTAAATCTTATTGATTTAATGTCATGCTTCTTACTTTCTGCTGCAATTTTACGATGCAGGTTTTGCCATGTGACATTCATCACAGAATAAACCATTTGGTTTGCTCTATGATGGTTATTTTTGCAGGTTTCACTTCTTATCTCGTGTCAGTAACGAAGGCACTTTCCATCACTTATATTACTGGAAACAATTGGATCAGTCTGTTGTCTTAGTACAAGTTGAAACCCTATGATGAACTGTAGTTTGGATTAACAAACACGCCACAATTAGTCCTTCTCGCGTTTAAAAGAAATGGAGAAAAAGACCGGATCACGATTACGGAGCCTAGTCAATTTAGAAAGCTGATCATAGCAGACCACACACGATCGCTGCTGTCTCGCACATCGGTACCACCTTCAGCAACGGATTGGGCACCGGCACCTTCTCCGACGACACTTGCTCTAGCACTGACAGCGGCAACAACTTAGTCTGATCCAGCTGAGAATTGGGCACCGACCGCGTCAGCGGATCAGGCTGATCTACCGGAGGATCGAGCATCGACACGGGCACCTGCTCCGACACCGGCACCTGCTCTACAAGGAGCACCATCTTCGGCAGCAGCGGCGGCACTACCGGTCGCACTGGCATGGGCACCAGCAATGGCTCCGGCACCTGCACCAACACTTGCACTTGCATCTGCTCCGGCTCAACCGTTGCACTGACAACAGACTGGGCAGCAGTTCGCACTGCATATACCAAAGTCCTTACAAAAACCGACATCTCCACCTTCTTGGTAAGCATTGGCCGCCCAAGTGCTTCGTTCTTTTTTCTTTCCATGTTGCTTCACATGATTCACTGTCTTGATCTAACTATTTGTGTATGTCTTCTTGTTTGCAAACAGAGAATTCCTAAAGCAATAAGGGAGTCGTTCAAGAATCCGGGCGACCGTGGCCAAGTTTCTCTTACCATGCGCAGCCTTGGTGTGAATGAACCTGCTCAATATACCGTAAGTACAAAGGATGGTTGCATGGTGATTGATGCCAAAGGATGGTCAAGATTCAAATCTAAATCATATCTTGCGGTAGGGGATGATGCCAAAATCAAACTTTCTCGGCAAGGAGAGCTGGTCCAAATCAACTTTGAAATTCTTCAGTAGCAGCACACAACTGCCGAACTGATCAATCCTCCAAGAGATTTTGATGTAATAATCTGGCATGGTGAAACAAGTGTCCTGTGCATATAAGTAGTACAATAGTATTCTTTATCACGTAGTATATCGTTGATAGAATTGCAACTCAGATTGCTGGTTAGGAACCATCGTTCTATTTCATTCTAACAGCTATCGTGGGTTATTCAATTTTGTGTATTCACCTTGCGACAACATCTAAAATCAGCGCCTACCGATCGCTTGCAATATGAAAAGCGCTGAGGTAGAACACATGGGCCCCCAAAAATGCCGGCCCACCGGCTTGTGGACCAAAGTCCAGAACCGTGAGCCTCTCTGATTATTATATTCTCAGTTGAACCCCCATATTATGTTATACTATCAAGATGCTCATGTGTTGCATGTAACATCAAGATGCATTTGTATGAGTAGTTTATCTTGTGAGAGAAAAGGATGAACGTGGGAAGGCCTTATTTGCAAATGTGGAGATGTGTGTGGGAATCTTTTTGCAAAATTGCCATAGTTTCCTTCCTATCCAATAGATATAAAACAGACGACCTATATTGCAGGATGGCAGGCACACCATCATCACCAACTCTGTTTTTTATAATTAAACTAGCAAGATGCCCGTGCGTTGCACATAACATCAAGATGCATTTGTATGAGTAGTTTATCTTGTGAGAGAAAAGGATGAACGAGGGAAGGCCTTATTTGCAAATGTGGAGAGGGATGTGGGTATCTTTTTGCAAAATTGCCATAGTTTCCTTCCTATCCGTCAGATATAAATCGGACGGCCTATATTGCAGGATGACAGGCACACCATCATCACCAACTCTATTTTTTATAAGAGTAGATATATATTATATATATTCACCTTGATTTTTCTTATGTATAAAGTTGTGATATAAAATATTTTTATATTTCTTTACAGAGGGAGTATCTCTCTGTCAAAAATATATTTATGTGTAACTAGTTACTCCTGCCTTTCTGCTTCCTTCCGCTGATATGTGGGGCATCCGACAACGGGGTTGTAATGCTCCGAGACCGATGCGCCAGGTGTCTTCCAGTTATTCGTCGTTGTTGCCATGTAATTCGCTTGTGTGTTTCATCTTGCCATGTCATCATCTGCATATTTTTTTTTTCAAAACTTGCGTCCGTTCAGGTTCCCCCGGTTCTCTCCATTGTCCGTTCTGAGCCCAACCACTCCCACATGCCCCAGGGCTCCCCTCTTATCTTGTTTCGTGAGCGGGAGAAAAATGTTCTCGAAATGGGTCGAGATTTGTTGAGTGGCCTTGGTATATAACTACTAGACTGCCTGTCAAATTTCGTTCCATTTGGAGGTCATTTGATGCCCCAACGGTTAACCGAGTTAACCGAAACCCCTCTCTCTTTGCAGCCCAGCACCCCTTCACAACAGCACAATAGCCCATCTAAACTCCCCTCTATGCTCTTTACCGTTTGATCACGATCGTGTGGGCGAAAACCGCAACTCATTTGGACTCTCGTATCTCCCTCTACCTATATAAACACCTCCCGCTCCATTTTTCGCGGTGCAAACCCTAGCCATGTTCCTCCTCGCGCCACGGACACGTCCTCCGCGCCGCCGGACATGTCCGTCTGCCGCCCCTCAACCAATCAGGCGCCACCACCTCATCCCCGCCGCTGCTCCTGGCCAACCCCAGGTCGCCACATGTCCACCGCCGGCTCCCTCATAGCCGTCGGGCCCGCGAGCCCACATCTGGCCCGTTGGGTTCAACCGCGCCGCCGCCGCCCAGCAACCGTCCCCGACCGCGCCCGTGCCTTGCCAGCCCGTGCAGCGCTGCGTCGGCCCCGACCAAGCCGCCTCGCGAGAGCGCCGGACGCGTCCCCACGCCTGCGCCAACCTCGTCGCCGCGCTAACGCAGCCGACCATCTCAGATCTCCGCCGCTGGATCTAGCCCCACTGCCCTACACCGTCGACGTCGCCTCGCGCCGGCAACCGCTGTCGTCGGTCAGGTCGACCCGACCCGCGGCCCTGAGCGCCCGACCCGCTAGGCGGGCCCCGCCTCCCGCCTCGCCGGGACCGGTGAACCGACCCGGTCCAAGCCGACCTCGCCTATTCCGCGGGACGAGCCCGTCCCTGCACCGCCCGCTCCATCAATCTAAACACCGTCCGGAACCGCAAGATCCAGCTTGACCCGAGAGGTTGTTTTTCAGCAAGTCCCTAGCATTTTTACAGCATGTGTGCATGTTTGCATGGTCATAATTTAGTGCGTGTTGCTCCGTTTTGCATTTATGATATGTCAAAATGCTCATCTCAGAGTGCTCTTCATGATGGAGTAGTTTCCGTTCATGTTTATGTCCATCTTGATGTCTTAATATTCGTTGCAAAACTGCTAAATGATATAAGCTGCTGAAATCTGCTGTCTGTTAACATCTTGTATGCATCTTGTGAGTGGTGTAACTTTGTCCGTGTTGATCCTATGATGATGATCTTGATATGCACATGTTCATCTCTTCATGCTCTACACGTTGGTGTGGTTTGCATTCATGTTAGAGTGCATCTTGATATCTTAATCCCTATTGTAGAAGTGCATGTTGCCGTTGACTGTTGTAACTTGCCTATTTGTCATTTTTATATCTTTTTGTATGATTTTATTTTGAGCATGATGTCTACATGTTTTAAGAGCATAATCATGCCATCTTTACAGGAGTACAATCCATGTATTTTGATATGCCCTGTAGTGAGTGCATCAAGCTTGTGAAGTGGGCTACTCATTGTTAATGTTTTTTCAATGCTGAAACTTCTATATCATGTTGCCATGTTTGCTTGATGCTACCAATTAATCCATGCATAATCTGGAGATGCTTGCTACGTCTTAGCTTGCGTTGGTTTTCCTTGAAGAGGAAAGGGTGATGCAGCAATAGTAGCATAAGTATTTCCCTTAGTTTTTGAGAACCAAGGTATCAATCCAGTAGGAGGCTCCTCAAAAGTCCCATGCACCTACACAAAGAAACAAAGAACTCGCAACCAACGCAATAAAGGGGTTGTCAATCCCTTCACGGCCACTTGCGAAAGTGAGATCTAATAGAGATAGTATGATAAGATAACTATATTTTTGGTATTTTATGATATAGATTGGAAAAGTAAAGATGCAAATAATAGTAGATGGAAAGCTTATATGATAAAAGATAGACCCGGGGGCCATAGGTTTCACTAGTGGCTTCTCTCAAGATAGCATAAGTATTACGGTGGGTGAACAAATTACTATCGAGCAATTAATAGAAAAGCGAATAATTATGAGATTATCTAGGCATGATCATGTATATAGGCATCACGTCCGCGACAAGTAGACCGACTCCTGCTTGCATCTACTACTATTACTCCACACATCGACCGCTATCCACCATGCATCTAGAGTATTAAGTTCATAAGAACAGAGTAACGCATTAAGAAAGAAGACATGATGTAGAGGCATAAACTCATGCAATATGATATAAACCCCATCTTCTTATCCTCGATGGCAACAATACAATACGTGCCTTGCTGCCCCTACTGTCACTTGGAAAGGACACCACAAGATAGAACCCAAAGCTAACCACTTCTCCCATTGCAGCAAAGATCAATCTAGTAGGCCAAACGAAACTGATAATTCAAAGAGACTTGCAAATATAACTCTGTTGGGGAACGTAGTAATTTTAAAAAATTTCCTACGCACACGCAAGATCATGGTGATGGCATAGCAACGAGAGGGGAGAGTGTTTGTCCATGTACCCTCGTAGACCGTAAGCGGAAGCATTAGAACAACGCGGTTGATGTAGTCGTTCGTCTTCACGATCCGACCGATCCAAGCACCGAACGTACGGGGCCTCCGAGTTCAGCACACGTTCAGCTCGATGACGATCTCCGTGCTCCGATCCAGCAAAGCTCCGGAGATGAGTTCCGTCAGCACGACGGCGTGGTGACGATGATGATGTTCTACCGGCGCAGGGCTTCGCCTAAACTCCGCGACGATATGACCGAGGTGGAATATGGTCGAGGGGGGCACCGCACACGGCTAAGGAACGATCCGTAGATCAACTTGTGTGTCTATGGGGTGCCCCCCGCCCCCGTATATAAAGGAGCCAGAGGGGAGGAGGCGGCCGGCCAAGGAGGGCGCGCCAACCCTTCTTTCCAAGTAGGAGTAGGAGAAGGGGGGAAGAGGAGGAAGAGGGGAAGGAAAGGGGGGGCGCCGCCCCCCTTCCCTTGTCCTATTCGGACTAGGAAGGGGAGGGGTGCGCGGCCCCTTCCTGGCTCCTTCCCTCTTCTCCTTCGAGGCCCATGTAGGCCCAATAACCCCCCGGGGGTTCCGGTAACCTCCCGGTACTCCGGTAAAATGCCGATTTCACCCGGAACGATTCCGATGTCCAAATATAGGCTTCCAATATATCGATCTTTATGTCTCAACCATTTCGAGACTCCTAGTCATGTCCGTGATCACATCCGGGACTCCGAACAAACTTCGGTACACCAAAACTTATAAACTCATAATAAAACTGTCATCATAACGTTAAGCGTGCGGACCCTACGGGTTCGAGAACTATGTAGACATGACCTAGAACTATTCTCGGTCCATAACCAATAGCGGGACCTGGATGCCCTTATTGGTTCCTACATATTCTACGAAGATCTTTATCGGTCAAACCGCATAACAACATACGTTGTTCCCTTTGTCATCGGTATGTTACCTGCCCGAGATTTGATCGTCGGTATCCAATACCTAGTTCAATCTCGTTACGGCAAGTCTCTTTACTCGATTCGTAATGCATCATCCGTAACCAACTCATTGGTCACATTGCTTGCAAGGCTTATAATGATGTGCATTACCGAGAGGGCCAGAGATACCTCTCCGACGATCGGAGTGACAAAACCTAATCTCGAAATCGCCAACTCAACATGTACCTTCGGAGACACTGTAGTACTCCTTTATAATCACCCGATTACGTTGTGACGTTTGGTAGTACCAAAGTGTTCCTCCGATGGCACGGAGTTGCATAATTCTCATAGTTACAGGAACATGTATAAGTCATGAAGAAAGCAATAGCAATATACTAAACGATCAAGTGCTAGGCTAACGGAATGGGTCATGTCAATCACATCATTCTTCTAATGATGTGATCCCATTAATCAAATGACAACACATGTCTATGGTTAGGAAACATAACCATCTTTGATTCATGAGCTAGTCAAGTAGAGGCATACTAGTGACTATATGTTTGTCTATGTATTCACACATGTATCATATTTCCGGTTAATACAATTCTAGCATGAATAATAAACATTTATCATGAAATAAGGAAATAAATAATAACTTTATTATTGCCTCTAGGGCATATTTCCTTCAGTCTCCCACTTGCACTAGAGTCAATAATCTAGTTCACATTGCCATGTGATTTAACATCAATATTCATATCTGTATATGATTAACACCCATAGTTCACATCGTCATGTGACCAACACCCAAAGGGTTTACTAGAGTCAATAATCTAGTTCACATCGCTATGTGATTAACACCCAAAGAGTACTAAGGTGTGATCATGTTTTGCTCGTGAGAGAAGCTTAGTCAACGGGTCTGTCACATTCATAGCCGTATGTACTTTGCAAATATTCTATGTCTACAATGCTCTGTGCGGAGCTACTCTAGCTAATTGCTCCCACTTTCAATATGTTTCCAGATTGAGACTTAGAGTCATCTGGATCGGTGTGAAAGCTTGCACCGATGTAACTCTTTACGACGGGCTCTTTTATCACCTCCATAATCGAGAAACATCTCCTTAGTTCTCACTAAGGATATTCTTGACCGCTGTCCAGTGACCTACTCTTAGATCAAAATTGTATTCCTTTGTCAAACTCAGAGCAAGGTATACAATAGGTCTGGTTCACAGCATAGCATACTTTATAGAACCTATGACTGAGGCATAGGGAATGACTTTCATTCTTTTCTTTCTATTTTCTGCCGTGGTCGGGATTTGAGTCTTACTCAATTTCACACCTTGCAACACAGGCAAGAACTCCTTCTTTGACTATTCCATTTTGAACTATTTCAAAAATTTATCAAGGTATGTATTCATTGAAAAATCTTATCAAGCGTCTCTATCTATATAGATCTTGATGCTCAATGTGTAAGCAGCTTTATCGAGGTCTTTCTTTTAAAGAACTCCTTTCAAACACTCCTTTATGCTTTGCAGAATAATTCTACATTATTTCCAATCAACAATATGTCACTCACATATACTAATCAGTAAGGCTGTAGTGCTCCCACTCACTTTATTGTAAATACAGGCTTCTCCGTAAGTCCATATAAAACTATATGCTTTGATCAACTTATCAAAGCGTATATTCCAACTCCGAGATGCTTGCACCAGTCCATAGATGGATCGCTGGAGCTTGCACATTTTGTTAGCACCTTTAGGATTGACAAAACCTTCTGGTTGCATCATATACAACTCTTCTTCAATAAATCCATTAAGGAATGCAGTTTTGTTTATCCATTAGCCAGATTTATAAAATGTGGCAATCGCTAACATGATTCAGACAGACTTAAGCATCGATACGAGTGAGAAAATCTCATTGTATTCAACACCTTGAACTTGTTGAAAACCTTTAGCAACAAGTCGAGCTTAGTAGATAGTAACACTACTATCAGTGTCCATCTTCTTCTTGAAGATCCATTTATTTAACATGGCTTGCTGATCATTGAGCAAGTCAATCAAAGTCCATACTTTGTTCTCATACATGGATCATATCTCAGATTTTATGGCCTCAAGCCATTTCGTGGAATCTGGGCTCATCATCGCTTCCTCATAGTTCGTAGGTTCATCATGGTCTAGTAACATGACTTCCAGAAAATGATTACCGTACCACTCTGGTGCGGATCTTACTCTGGAAGACCTACGAGGTTTGGTAGCAACTTGATCTGAAGTTTCAAGATCATCATCATTAACTTCCTCACTAATTGGTGTAGGAATCTTTGGAACTGATTTACGTGATGAACTACTTTCCAATAAGGGAGAAGGTACAATTACCTCATCAAGTTCTACT
Organism: Aegilops speltoides; assembly: GCA_021437245.1. Lineage (NCBI taxonomy): Eukaryota > Viridiplantae > Streptophyta > Magnoliopsida > Poales > Poaceae > Aegilops > Aegilops speltoides. The sequence continues at coordinate 483,806,318 of CM038143.1, forward strand.
TTCCTCCCACTCACTTCTTTCGAGAGAAACTTCTTCTCTAGAAAGGATCCATCTTAGCAACGAATAACTTGCCTTCGAATCTGTGATAGAAGGTGCACCCAATAGTTACCTTTGGGTATTCTATGAAGACGCACTTCTCCGATTTGGGTTCGAGCTTATCAGGTTGAAACTTTTCACATAAGCATCGCAGCCCCAAAATTTAAGAGACGACATCTAAGGTTTACTGCTAAACCATAGTTCAAATGGTGTCGTCTCAACGGATTTAGATGGTGCCCTATTAAACGTGAATGCAGTTGTCTCTAATGCATAACCCCAAAACAATAGTGGTAAATCAGTAAGAGACATCATAGATCGCACCATATCCAATAAAGTGCGGTTACGACGTTCGGACACACCATAACGTTGTGGTGTTCCAGGTGGCGTGAGCTGTGAAACTATTCCACATTGTTTTAATTGAAGACCAAACTCGTAACTCAAATATTCGTCTCTGCGATCATATCGCAGAAATTTTATTTTCTTGTTACGATGATTTTTCCACTTCACTCTGAAATTCTTTGAACTTTTCAACTATTTCAGACTTATGTTTCATCAAGTAGATATACCCATATCTGCTCAAATCATCTTGTGAAGGTCAGAAAATAACGATACTTGCCACGAGCATCAACAGTCGTTGGATCGCATACATCGGTATGTATTATTTCCAATAAGTCAGTAGCTCGTTCCATTGTTCCGGAGAACAGAGTTTTAGTCATCTTGCCCAAAAGGCACGGTTCACAAACATCAAATGATTCATAACCAAGTGATTCCAAAAATCCATCTTTATGGAGTTTCTTCATGCGCTTTACACCGATATGACCCAAACGGCAGTGCCACAAATAAGTTACACTATCATTATTAACTTTGCATCTTTTGGCATCAATATTATGAATATGTGTATCACTACGATCGAGATCCAACAAACTATTTTCATTGGGTGTATGACCATTGAAGGTTTTATTCATGTAAACAGAAAAACAATTATTCTCTGATTTTAAATGAATAACCGTTTTGCAATAAACATGATCAAATCATATTCATGCTCAAAGCAAACACCAAATAACATTTATTTAGGTTTAACACTAATCCCAAAAGTATAGGGAGTGTGCGATGATGATCATATCAATCTTGGAACTACTTCCAACACTCATCGTCACTTCCCCTTCAACTAGTCTCTGTTTATTCTCTAACTCCTATTTCGAGTTACTAATCTTAGCAACCGAACAAGTATCAAATACTCAGGGGCTACTATAAACACTAGTAAGGCACACATCAATAATCTGTATATCAAATATACCCTTGTTCACTTTGCCATCCTTCTTATCCACCAAATATTCAGGGCATTTCCGCTTCCAGTGACCGTTTCTTTTGCAGTGTAAGCACTCAGTTTCAGGCTTTGGTCCAGCTTTGGTCTTCTTCACGGGAGTGATAACTTGTTTGCCATTCTACTTGAAGTTTCCCTTTCTTTCCCTTTGCCCTTTACTTGAAACTAGTGGTCTTGTCAATCATCAACACTTGACGCTCTTTCTTGATTTCTACCTTCGTCGATTTCAACATCACGAAGAGCTTGGGAATCGTTTTCGTCATCCCTTGCATTATAGTTCATCACGAAGTTCCACTAACTTGGTGATGGTGATTAGAGAACTCTGCCAATCACTATCTTATCTGGAAGATTACCTCCCACTTGATTCAAGCGATTGTAGTACTCAGACAATCTAAGCACTTGCTCACTAGTTGAGCGATCTCCTACATCTTTTAGCTGTAGAACTTGTTGAAGACTTCATATCTCTCAACTCGGGTATTTGCTTGAAATATTAACTTCAACTCCTGGAAGATCTCATATGGTCCCTGACGTTCAAAACGTCTTTGAAGTCCCGATTCTAAGCCGTTTAAGCATGGTGCACTAAACTATCAAGTAGTCATCATATTGAGCTAGACAAACGTTCATAACGTCTGCATCTGCTCCTGCAATAGGTCTGTCACCTAGCGGTGTATTAAGGACATAATTCTTCTGTGCAGCAATGAGGATAAACCTCAGATCACGGATCCAATCCGCATCATTGCTACTAACATTTTTCAACACAATATTCTCTAGGAACATATCAAAATAAACATATGAAAGCAACAACGCGAGCTATTGATTTACAACATAATTTGCAAAATACTACCAGGACTAAGTTCATGATAAATTTAAGTTCAATTAATCATATTACTTAAGAACTCCCACTTAGACAGACATCTCTCTAGTCATCTAAGTGATCATGCGATCCAAATCAACTAAACCATGTCCGATCATCACGTGAGATGGAGTAGTTTCAATGGTGAACATCACTATGTTGATCATATCTACTATATGATTCACGCTCGACCTTTCGGTCTCCGTGTTCCGAGGCCATATCTGTATATGCTAGGCTCGTCAAGTATGACCTGAGTATTCCGCGTGTGCAACTGTTTTGCACCTGTTGTATTTGAACGTAGAGCCTATCACACCCGATCATCACGTGGTGTCTCAGCACGAAGAACTTTCGCAATGGTGCATACTCAGGGAGAACACTTCTTGATTATTAGTGAGAGATCATCTTAAAATGCTACCGTCAATCAAAGCAAGATAAGATGCATAAAAGGATAAACATCACATGCAATCAATATAAGTGATATGATATGGCCATCATCATCTTGTGCTTGTGATCTCCATCTTCGAAGCACCGTCGTGATCGCCATCGTCACCGGCGCGACACCTTGATCTCCATCGTAGCATCGTTGTCGTTACTCCATCTATTGCTTCTACGACTATCGCTACCGCTTATTGATAAAGTAAAGCAATTACAGGGCGTTTGCATTTCATACAATAAGCGACAACCATATGGCTCCTGCCGATTGCCGATAACCGGTTACAAAACATGATCATCTCATACAATAAAATATAGCATCACGTCTGACCATATCACATCACAACATGCCTGGAAAAACAAGTTAGGCGTCCTCTACTTTGTTGTTGCAAATTTTACGTGGCTGCTACGGGCTTTAGCAAGAACCGTTCTTACCTCGCATCAAAAACCACAGCGATAGTTCGTCAAGTTGGTGTTGTTTTAACCTTCGCAAGGACGGGTGTAGCCACACTCGATTCAACTAAAGTGAGAGAGCAGACACCCGCCAGCCACCTTTAAGCACGAGTGCTCGTAGCAGTGAAACCGGTCTCGCGTAAGCGTCTGGCGTAATGTCGGTCCGGGCGCTTCATCTCACAATACCGCCGAACCAAAGTATGACATCTGGTAAGCAGTATGACTTGTATCGCCCACAACTCACTTGTGTTCTACTCGTGCATATAACATCAGCGCATAAAACCTAGGCTCGGATGCCTTTGTTGGGGAGCGTAGTAATTTCAAAAAATTCCTACGCACACGCAAGATCATGGTGATGGCATAGCAACGAGAGGGAGAGTGTTAGCCCACGTGCCCTCGTGAGACCGTGGCGGAAGTGTTAGAACAACGCGGTTGATGTAGTCGTCGTCTTCACGATCCGACCGATCCAAGCACCGAGCGTCACGGGGCCTCCGAGTTCAGCACACGTTCAGCTCGATGGCGATCTCCGTGCTCGATCCAGCAAAGCTCCGGAGATGAGTTCCGTCGGCCGCGATGGCGTGGTGGCGATGATGATGTTCTCTTGGCAGGCTTCGCCTAAACTCCATGACGATATGACCGAGGTGGAATATGGTGGAGGGGCACCGCACACGGCTAAGGAGCGATTCGTAGATCAACTTGTGTGTCTATGGGGTGCCTCCCGGCCCCGTATATAAAGGAGCCAAGGGGAGGATGCGGCCGGCCAAGGAGGGCGCACCAAGGGGGGAGTCCTACTCCCACTGGGAGTAGGACTCCCTTCTTTCCAAGTAGGAGTAGGAGAAGGGGGGAAAGAGGAGGAAGAGGGGAAAGAAAGGGGGGGGCGCTTCCCCCCTTCCCTTGTCCTATTCGGACTAGGAAGGGGAGGGGCGCGCGGCCCCTTCCTGGCTCCTTCCCTCTTCTCCTTCGAGGCCAATGTAGGCCCAATAACCCCCCGGGGGGTTCCGGTAACCTCCCGGTACTCCGGTAAAATGCCGATTTCACCCGAAACGATTCCGATGTCCAAATATAGGCTTCCAATATATCGATCTTTATGTCTCAACCATTTCGAGACTCCTCGTCATGTCCATGATCACATCCAGGACTCCGAACAAACTTCGGTACATCAAAACTTATAAACTCATAACAAAACTGTCATCGTAACGTTAAGCGTGCGGACCCTACGGGTTCGAGAACTATGTAGACATGACCTAGAACTATTCTCGGTCAATAACCAATAGCGGGACCTGGATTCCCATATTGGTTCCTACATATTCTACGAAGATCTTTATCGGTTAAACCGCATAACAACATACGTTGTTCCTTTGTCATCGGTATGTTACTTGCCCGAGATTTGATCGTCGGTATCAATACCTAGTTCAATCTCGTTACGGCAAGTCTCTTTACTCGTTTTGTAATGCATCATCCGTAACCAACTCATTGGTCACATTTCTTGCAAGGTTTATAATGATGTGCATTACCGAGAGGGCCCGAGATACCTCTCCGATGATCGAGTGACAAAACCTAATCTCGAAATCGCCAACTCAACATGTACCTTCGGAGACACTGTAGTACTCCTTTATAATCACCCGATTCGTTGTGACGTTTGGTAGTACCAAAGTGTTCCTCCGGTAAACAGGAGTTGCATAATTCTCATAGTTACAGGAACATGTATAAGTCATGAAGAAAGCAATAGCAATATACTAAATGATCAAGTGCTAGGCTAACGGAATGGGTCATGTCAATCACATCATTCTTCTAATGATGTGATCCCATTAATCAAATGACAACACATGTCTATGGTTAGGAAACATAGCCATCTTTGATTAATGAGCTAGTCAAGTAGAGGCATACTAGTGACTATATGTTTGTCTATGTATTCACACATGTATCATATTTCCGGTTCATACAATACTAGCATGAATAATAAACATTTATCATGAAATAAGGAAATAAATAATAACTTTATTATTGCCTCTAGGGCATATTTCCTTCAAACTCAATCATACAAAAAAGAATTCAGAGGAGATTCAAATATTTCTCATAGATAAACTTGATCATAAACCCACAATTCATCGGATCACGACAAACACACCGCAAAAAGAGTTTCATCGAATAGATCTCCAAGAATATCAAGGAGAACATGGTATTAAGATCCAAAAAGAGAGAAGAAGCCATCTAGCTAATAACTATGGACCCGAAGGTCTATGGTAAACTACTCACAACTTATCGGAGGGGCTATGATGTTGATGTAGAAGCCCTCCGTGGTCGATTCCCCCTCTGGTGGAGCGTCGGCGAAGGCACCAAGATGGGATCTCACGGATATAGAAGGTTACGGCGGTGGAACTAGGTTTTTATGGCTTGTTCTGATGTTCTCGGGGTACGTGGGTATATATAGAAGGAAGAAGTAGGTCGGTGGCCGCCCGAGGGGCCCACGAGATAGGGGGCGCGTCCTGTAGGGGTGGGCGCACCCTCCACCCTCGTGGCCGCCTCGGCTGCTTCGTGACTTGCACTCCAAGTCCTCTGGATCACGTTCGTTCCAAAAATCACCCTCCCAAAGGTTTCATTGCATTTGGACTCCATTTGATATTCCTTTTCTTCGAAATACTGAAATAGGCAAAAAAACGCAACACGGGCTGGGCCTCCGGTTAGTAGGTTAGTCCCAAAAATGATATAAATGTGTAAAATAAATCCCATAAACATCCAAAACAGGTAATATAATAGCATGGAACAATAAAAAATTATAGATACATTGGAGACGTATCAAGCATCCCCAAGCTTAATTCCTGGTCATCCTCGAGTAGGTAAATGATAAAAACAGAATTTTTGATGTGGAATGCTACCTAGCATAATTCTCAATGTAATTTTCTTTATTGTGGCATGAATGTTCAGATCCAAATGATTCAAAATAAAAGTTCATATTGACATAAGAAATACTAATACTTCAAGCATACTTAATCAAGCAATCATGTCTTATCAAAATAACATGGCTATAGAAAGTTATCCCTACAAAATCATATAGTCTGGCTGTTGCTCTATCTTCATCACACAAAGTATTTAATCATGCACAACCCCGATGACAAGACAATCAATTGTTTCATACTTTAGTAATCTCAAACTGTTTCAACTTTCACGCAATACATGAGCGTGAGCCATGGACATAGCACTATATGTGGAATAGAATGGTGGTTGCGGAGAAGACAAAAAAGGAGAAGATAGTCTCACATCAACTAGGTGTATCAACGGGCTATGGAGATGCCAATTAATATATATTAATGTGAGTGAGTAGGGATTGCCATGCAACGGATGCACTAGAGCTATAAATGTATGAAAGCTCAACAAAAGAAACTAAGTGGGTGTGCATCCAACTCGCTTGCTCACGAAGACCTAGGGCATTTTGAGGAAGCCCATCATCGGAATATACAAGCCAAGTTCTATAATGAAAAATTCCCACTAGTATATGAAAGTGACCACATAGGAGGCTCTCTATCATGACGATCATGGTGCTACTTTGAAGCACAAGTGTGGTAAAAAGGATAGTAGCATTGTCCCTTCTCTCTTTTTCTCTCATTTTTTTCTTTTTTTTCTTTCTTTTTTCTTTCTTTTTTATCTTTTTTTTCTTTTGGGCCTTTCTTTTTTTGGCCTTTCTCTTTTTTTTTCTTTTTTTCTTTTAGTCTGAAGTCTCTCCCGACTTGTGGGGGAATCATAGTCTCCATCATCCTTTTCTCACTAGGACAATGCTCTAATAATGAAAATCATCACACTTTTATTTACTTACAACTCAAGATTACAACTCAATACTTAGAACAAGATATGACTCTATATGAATGCCTCCGGCGGTGTACCGGGATATGCAATGAATCAACAGTGACATGTATGAAAATTATGAGGGTGGCCTTGCCACAAATACGATGCCAACTACATGATCATGCAATGAGCAATATGACAATGATGATGCGTGTCATATAAACGAGACGGTGGAAAGTTGCATGGCAATATATCTCGGAATGGCTATGGAAATGCCATAATAGGTAGGTATGGTGGCTGTTTTGAGGAAGGTATATGGTGGGTGTATGGTACCAGCGAAAGTTGCGCGGCACAAGAGAGGCTAGCAATGGTGGTAGGGTGAGAGTGCGTATAATCCATGGACTCAACATTAGTCAAAAGAACTCATGTACTTATTGCAAAAATCTACAAGTCATCAAAAACAAAGTATTACGCGCATGCTCCTAGGGGGATAGATTGGTAGGAAAATACCATCGCTCGTCCCTGACCGCCACTCATAAGGAAGACAATCAGTAAATAAAATTGTGCTCCAACTTCATCACAAAGCGGTTCACCATACGTGCATGCTACGGGAATCACAAACTTCAACACAAGAATTCTTTAAATTCATAATCACCCAGCTAGCATGACTTTAATATCACTACCTCCATATCTCAAAACAATTACCAAGTATCAAATTGATCATAGCATCCAATTCACTTTCTATGATAGTTTTTATTATACCCAACTTGGATGCCTACCATTCTAGGACCAATTTTATAATCATAGAAAATACCATGCTGTTCAAAAAGACTCTCAAAATAATATAAGTGAAGCATGAGAGATCAACAATTTCTTCAAAATTAAGCCACCGCCATGCTCTAAAAGATATAAGTGAAGCACTAGAGCAAAAACTATCAAGCTCAAAAGATATAAGTGAAGCACATAGAGTATTCTAATAAATTCTAATCAAGTGGGCTTCTCCCAAAAGGTGTGTACAGAAAAGATGATTGTGGTAAACTAAAAAGCAAAAAACTAATATCATACAAGACGCTCCAAGCAAAACACATATCATGTGGCGAATAAAAATATAGCTCCAACTAAAGTTACCAATGAACGAAGATTTAAAGAGGGATGCCTTCAGGGGCATCCCAAGCAAACTTTGGCTATTCTTGAATATCTTGGGGTGCCATGGGCATCCCCAAGCTTAGGCTCTTGCCACTCCTTATTCCATAGTCTATCAAATCTTTACCCAAAACTTGAAAACTTCACAACACAAAACTCAACAGGAAATCTCATAAGCTCCGTTCGTGATAGAAAGCAAAACCACCACATAAGGTACTGTAATGAACTCATTATTTATTTATATTGGTGTTAAACCTACTGTATTCCAAGTTCTATATGGTTCATACCATTTAATACTAGCCATAGATGCATCAAAATAAGCAAACAACACACGAAAAACAGAATCTGTCAAAAACAGAACAGGCTGTAGCAATCTGTAACTAACGCAAACTTCTGGAACTCTAAAAATCCTACCAAAATAGGTAGTCCTGTGAAATTTGTCTATTGATCTACAGCAAAAATAATCAACGCAAAAGCACGTTTCTGTGATTTAACAAAACTAATTTCATGTGTGCAAAGTTTCTGTTTTTCAGCAGAATCAAATTAACTATCACCATAGGTTATCCTATAGGTTCTACTTGACACAAACACTAATTAAAACATAAAAACACATATAAACAGAAGGTAGATGCAAAATTTATTACTAAACATAAACACAAACAAAAAACACAAATAAAATTGGGTTGCCTCCCAACTAGCGCTATCGTTTAACGCCCCTAGCTAGGCATAAAAGCGAGGATAGATCTAAGTAGTGCCATATTTGGCACTCAATTCATAAGTAGCCCGCATAATAGATTCATAAGGTAATTTAATTTTCTTTCTTGGAAAGTGTACCATGCCTTTCCTTAATGGAAATTGGAATCTAATATTCTCTTCCTTCATATCAATAATCGCGCCAATCGTTCTAAGGAAAGGTCTACCAAGAATAATAGGGCAAGAAAGATCGCATTCTATATCAAGAACGATAAAATCCACGGGCACCAAATTTCTATTTGCAACAATTAGAACATCATTGATCCTTCCCATTGTCTTTTTAATGGTGGAATCCGCAAGGTGCAAATTTAAAGAGCAATCATCAAGATCATGGAAACCTAAAATATCACATAAAGTTTTCGGAATCGTGGAAACACTAGCACTCAAATCACACAAAGCATAACACTCATGATCTTTAATTTTAATCTTTATAGTAGGTTCCCACTCATCATTAAGTTTTCTAGGTATAGAAACTTCCAAATTAAGTTTTTCATCAAAAGATTGCATCAAGGCATCAACGATATGTTTGGTAAAAGCTTTATTTTGACTATAAGCATGATGAGAATTCACGACGGATTGCAACAAGGAAATACAACCTTATAAAGAAAAATTATCATAATCAAATTCTTTGAAATCCAAGATAGTGGGTTCATGCTATTTAAAGTCTTGACCTCTCCAATCCCACTTTTACCAAATTTAGCATCAAGATCTAAAAACTCCTAATTATTGGGACGCCTTTTAACTAAAGTTGACTCATCTCCAATCCCATCATTATTAAGATTCACATTGCAAAACAAAGATCTAATAGGGGACACATCAATAACTTTAAGATCTTCATCATTATTTTCATGGAAACTAGAAGAACACGCCTTTATAAAGCAATCTTTCTTAGCACGCAATCTAGCGGTTCTTTCTTTGCACTCATCAATGGACACTCTCATTGCTTTGAGAGACTCATTGATATCATGCTTAGGAGGAGTAGATCTAAGTTTAAGAGAATCAACATCAAGTGAAAGTCTATCAATGTTCCTAGCCAAATCATCAACTTTTAGCAATTTTTCTTCAAGCAAGGCATTGAAATTCTTTTGAGAGATCATAAATTCTTTCACACTATTCTCAAAATCAGAGGGTGTCTTATTAAAATTACCATGAGAATTACTGTAGGAATTTTCATAATTATTAGAGGAATTACTACGGAACGGTCTAGAATTAAATTTCCTCTATAAGCATTGTTTCCAAAACTATTCCTACCAACAAAATTCACATCCATAGATTCATTATTATTCTAAATCAAAGTAGACAAAGGCATATCATTGGGATCAAGAGGAGTTCTCTTAGTAGCAAATAATTTCATAAGTTCATCCATCATTCCACTCAAAACATTAATTTTTCTATAGCATGCACTTTTTTACTAGAAGATCTTTCGGTGTGCCATTGAAAATAATTAGCCATAATATTATCAAGGAGTTTTGTAGCATCTCCTAAAGTGATTTCCTTAAACGTGCCTCCCGCGGTCGAATCTAAAAGATTTCTAGAAGCAAAATTCAAACCAGCATAAAAGTTTTGTATGATCATCCATAAATTTAAACCATGAGTAGGGCAATTGCGAATCATCAATTTCATTCTTTCGCAAGATTGGGCAACATGCTCATGATCAAGTTGTTTACATTTCATAATATCGTTCCTAAGAGTGATGATCTTAGCGGGAGGAAAATACTTAGAGATAAAGGCATCTTTGCACTTGTTCCAAGAATCAATACTATTTTTAGGGAAAGACGAAAACCAAACTTTAGTCCGATCTCTAAGGGTAAATGGAAATAACTTCAATTTAACAATATCATTATCCGTATCTTTCTTCTTTTGCATATTACACAAATCAACAAAGTTGTTTAGATGGGTAGCGGCATCTTCACTAGGAAGGCCGGCGAATTGATCTTTCATAACAAGATTCAGCAAAGCAGTATGGATTTCACAAGACTCAACATCATTAAGAGGAGCAATCGGAGTACTAAGGAAATCATTATTATTGGTATTGGAGAAATCACACAATTTGATATTATCTTGCGCCATGGCGACAAGTAATCCGCACACAAGCAAACAGAAAAAGTCAAGCGAAAGCGAGGAGAAGATTGGGAAAGAGAGGGCAAATAAAACGGCAAGGGTGAAGTGGGGGAGAGGAAAACGAGAGGTAAATGCAAGGGAGATGAGTTTGTGATGGGTACTTGGTATGTCTTGACTTGAGCGAAGACTGACGGTGTCCTGGTCTAGGGGGTACTCACCACGTCGTCTCCCGATCAGTTAGATTGGGCCGAGGACCCCCATGGCCGCATAGTCATGGGCGAGTTCGGACAACCCCTGCCGCATACAAGGAAGACTCTACAAGACTTGGTGCCCAAGACAAGGACTCTCCTAAACCCCAGGCCTCCGGTGTCTTATATAAACTGAGGCCAGGCTAGTCAAGAGACAATCTCATATTCATTACTACAATCTCGTGGTAGATACATGTACTCTGTACTACACCCATATGAATACAATCAAAAGCATTAGTTGCTGTTAAAGTGGCAATATTGTTGCTGGCCGGGCCATTAGTTGCTGTTAAATCATACAGTGTCCTTGCACCGTGGCGGCAGGCGTGAGGCAAAACATCATCTAAATACTTGCACACTTGGTACCAGTACACCAGCACAATTGGTACTTTCCACGTAAATTATACGCTAGTACTAATGATTGGTGTCCCAGCTTCCAATATGAACAATTAGGTGTTTTTCTTCTATTAAAATTGTTCATGCAGATTAGTACTATTAAAAACCTTTGTACTGGTAACTTGGTAATTTGTACAATTTTGCACACATGTTATTGACTCTAGCTGATGACCCCCGACCCACATCGACGACCCCGTGCTGTCTATCTTGCTTTGGCGCGGAGGCCGTATTTATTTTATTGTTTATATAAACTTCGCATGAATTAACTATGCAAGGGATTTTTATTATTATTATTTGGCTTGCACTATTTTCTGTGTGCAGGCAATCTATTTAGGCTGGGCTGCACTAACACCTCGGCAAGTCGATGTCGACTTCCCCCCTGCGTCAGCCAAGTCATGGCGTTGCCTCAACGCGCGTCCCTGTGTCGGCTCTTCTGCGCTACCACTCTGCAGGGCCGACCTCGACGCCCAGGCCATATTTACTTTAGTTAAATTAATTAAGTAGAAGATTTTTCTGAGCTTTACCTCATCGAGTGTTCGGCACACAGGCCATATTTCTTTTATGGCTCACTTTGCATAAATTAATTATGCACCTTTTTTCATTATTATTTTTTGGTTTGCACTATTTTACCTGTGCAGGCAATTGACTTAGATAGGGCTGCACTATCCCCTCGGCGTGGTGTCCTCGTCGCCCACCTCCATCGACCGAATTGTGTCGTTGCCTTGGAGTGCTGCCCTGAGTTGGCAACCCCGCATCATCGCATCATCAACCTACTCGGCCGGAGATTCCAGTGTTACCCGGTGACCTACTCCATCACCTCGGCTAGACTGGGGGTTTCACCTCTTCGGAGTGCCGAGCTCTTCGCTCGGCCACATCGGGCTTGGGGGCTGAGACCTTGTCCCGCATCAAGCTCGGACCGCGTCATCAATGTCAAACACATTAACCAGCTAAGTCACTTTCATGCTCGAAAACTCCCAGTTTTAAATTTTGTTCGGTTTGACCAAGCATTATACTTTCTCGGCAAAAATTTGTTTGTGAAAAAATTCCTTGTCATAACTTTGTTTGTGACACACAAATTCAAATACCCCGTTTACTTGGGGGCGTCCTTTATGAAGTCTTTCTTCTTGCATATGATTATACTTGGTAGGCTTCATTCCTTGTTCGTGTATTACACCACAATATGCACCATATTGACTTAAGTGTTCCGCAAGCTGGGTTGCCTTGATCCTGTGCTTACCCCTACGTTTTCGATTGTTCGGCTAGGGAGTAAAGGGAGCACCTCTGTGATTATCATGACCGGGTCATCTGAGCTCGGACCTCAAACTGGGTGAAGCCGAAAGTTAGCGCTCTTATTGTGTTCAATTATGGTCGACACACAACGGAACTCATGAGTACAAAAAATCTATTGCACAAGTCTCATAGTAACAATGAGCAACCGAAGAAAGGTATCGGTGGGGGTACTATTTTCTTTGAAGATGCTTCTTACACTTCGTCAGTAATATAGCATAAGTTCCCTGAGCGCGCTTTGTTTGTTACAGCCTTTTGACCTGATTGCCTGGTTATCTGAAACATCGTCGATGTTCTCAACAGGTGGAGTACATAACACTTTTCGGCCCTTGACCGGAGAGGGAGAAGCCGATGGTCGGTTAAGACGCGTATAAAGTTTGGGTGAACACAGATATGATATAAGTACTTCGGTACATACACTCATTATACATAAAATTCTTTTGCCCAAGTCACTCGGGGGCTCTTAAATTAGTATGAGCCGTTGTATTATAATTGTTTTCTTCTTGGTCGTTGCAAAATCTTTTTCTATCACTCCTTTTTTCGACGCGCGTGTGTGGTCAATAGCCGGGGATCCTAGTTTCTCTCTCAAAACTATTCGAGTTTAGTTCGCTAAACTGACCTAACGAGCAGTACTCCGCCTTCAGGATAGGAGGCTGCAGCCGTGGGCTGACCGGCTTGAGGTCTTGAGATCGGATGTGTCATATTAATGCACGACAGAAGCACAAATTTTTTAAGACCAATTTTCGGATTGGCACCGAACACTTCATCTTGTTCAGACGTCAAGTCTTTACTGACGTTTCTTGGTTTTCCAAGCCTACGACACTTTTGAACTATTGGTGTGTTTTTCGCATAAGTCTCGCTGAGGGAGTCCTGGACTAGGGGGTGTCCGGACAGCCGGACTATCATCGTCCGCCGGACTCCAAGACTACGAAGATACAAGATTGAAGACTCCGTCCCGTGTCCGGATGGGACTTTCCTTGGCGTGGAAGGCAAGCTTGGCAATACGGATATGTAGATCTCCTACCATTGTAACCGACTCTGTGTAACCCTAGCCTCCTCCGGTGTCTATATAAACTGGAGGGCTTTAGTCCGTAGGACACAACATACATTACAACAATCATACCATAGGCTAGCTTTAGGGTTTAGCCTCCTTGATCTCGTGGTAGATCCACTCTTGTACTACCCATATCATCAATATTAATCAAGCAGGACGTAGGGTTTTACCTCCATCGAGAGGGCCCAAACTTGGGTAAAACGCCGTGTCCCTCGTCTCCTGTTACCATCCGCCTAGACGCACAGTTCGGGACCCCCTACCCGAGATTCGCCGGTTTTGACACCGACATTGGTGCTTTCATTGAGAGTTCCTCTGTGTCGTCACCGATAGGCTTGATGGCATCAACAACCAACGACGCTGTCATAGGCGAGACTTTTCTCCCCGGACAGATCTTCGTGTTCGGCGGCCGCCGATGCTGAGCTAATTCGCAGCCACTTGGAGCAGATCAGCTTCGCCCTGGCCGTCGAGTCGATTCGAAGCCTAAACTTCACGGCCGATGTCGCGGAGACTTGATCTTGGGCGGACTCGAGCCACAGCCGGGCGCGCCCGCCTTTGTGACGATGGGCATGATCTAGCTCTGCCGCCGAACAGTGCCTTGGTGGCCGCACATGAATCCGCTTCGGCCATCAGTCCGAAGCCGATTGCCCAGATCGAGGATCGGCGGATAGACGCCGCCTCGGGGGCTTCAACTTCCACGGCTATGGAGCCGAACATTATTCTTGTCCCCCGCGAAACTCATGATTCCGAGGTGCCGGACTCCTTGCCGGACTCCGAACCTCCCACGCCCCTACCAATCGATTCGGATTGGGCGCCGGTTATGGAATTCACCACCGCGGACATCTTCCAACACACGCCCTTTGGCGACATCCTAAATTCGCTAAAGCATCTCTCGTTATCGAGAGAGTCCTGGCCGGACTATGGCCAGGATGGTTGGGGTACGGACGACGAAGAAATTCAGAGCCCACTGTAACGCCCCGGATCCGATGTGCCAGGTGTCCGCCAGTTATTCGCTGTTGTTGCCTTGTCATTTGCTTGCGTGTGCACCTTATCATGTCATCATGTGCATTGCATCATCATGTTTTCAAAACTTGCATCCGTCCCGGTCTCCTCGTTCCGTCTGTTGTCCGTTCTGAGCCCAGACACACTTGCACGCGCCCGCGACATCTCCGAAATATTATTTTATAAGTGGCACAAAAATGTTCTCGGAATGGGTTGCAACTTGTCGTGCAGTCTTATTATAGTGTAGACAGACCGCCCGCCAAGTTTCATCGCATTCGGAGTCCATTTGATAGCCCAACCGTTAAACCTACAACCGCAATATAGTCGGTATATACGTCGGACGTTTTCGGTCTCCGGAAACCGTGCCGGGCTGCATCTCTCCCCTCTTCTCTCAGACCAACCCGCTCTTCACAATCCGCCAGGCCAATCTAACCCCTCTCGTCAGCCCGCAGCCCTCCTCGCGCGCGTCCGAAAGTTGTCCCGGACTCGAACCGGTCTGTCGCTACCGTCGTGTCCGGATCATCCCCAAACATCTACAAAACGTCCCCGTTTCTTTGTTGGACTCTCCTAAGCTATATTTCTCGGCCGTTCGATTTTGATCGGAGAGCCCAAATAGCCCCTTACCTAATCCACCTGACGTATATATATATACATCAGTCCAAACCCTAGTTTTTAGGCCTCTTGTTCCATCTGTCCCATCCGCGCCGCCGCCGCTCTATTTCTTCCCCTCGGGATCCATCCCCACCAACCGCAGCCCCGACCGAGTCCCTTCGCCCTCGGGATCCTCCCGATCCAAATCGACCGAGCTCCGCTGCTTCTTCCCCAGGCGCCCGAAGCCACCTCTCCTCCCCTCGATCCCCTTGGATCGTGAAGCTGCCGAGGCCCGGCGGAGGCGCTCGGCCTTTTCCCTCGCGCGCCGGCAAGCACGACGCCGGAGCATCGCAGGCCGCCCCTCTGCCCTTCCCTTTCTTCCTCTCCCGTCTCTCCCTTCTCTCGTCTCACATCCCTCTCTGCTCTGTCTTTTCCTTGTGCACAGGAGCAACAGCGCCGTCATCCTCTGCATCGAACGAGCTCGACCCCGTCCTCTTCTGCGCCCGCTCGTACCTCACCTCGCGTGTGCTCCGCGCCACCGCCGAAGCTGCGTCGTCCCCTCCGTCGTCGAGCTCCCCGACCCGTTCCCGCCTACCTCGCCGGCCGGAGTTCCTGCTGCCGCCGTCTTCGTTCGAGGCCAGCGTCGTGCCTCTGCTTCGAACCAGGGAGCCCCTCCTCGCTCGCGCCTCGTCCCGCCCCTGCGCGTTGACCACCACGGACGCCGCCCCCGAGCTCCACCCGCGCCGGCGTTGCACGGATCCGGCGCCGGTCAGCCGGATCCGCCCCATCTCCACCGTCGCCGGCCTCTGCTTCGCTCGCCTCCTCTGCATCGAACGAGCTTCGCTTCGCCATTCGTCCCTTCGCGTTGATGCATGGCGCTCTTGGGCTAACGTCGCCACCGGCCCAATGACCTAAGCGCCTCCCGGCCAGCCTAGCGGGCCCACTTCCACCTCCCAAGCCAACCGCCTCAAGGCCCGATGTGAGCAGCTCCCTCACGCCCTGGGCCAGATCAGCAGATTTGGCCCATGTACGTTTTTTCCAGATCGGCGAATTTGCTATTTATCCGAGGAATTACTGTTTTGCGTAAAACCCCTAGAACTCATGCATTTAATAACTAATAAGCGGTGCATCGGTTAAAACAAACTTTATATGTAAGATGCTTAGAATTTCATCTAGTTTCATAATATGCCATTTTCATCCATGTTTGAAATGTTTAAAATGCTGTTTGTTTAAATTTGCATATATGCCATGCTAAAATGTTTTATTTCATAACTAAATAACCGTAACTCCGATTTTAATAAACTTTATATGTAAATGGGGTAGAATTTTGCCTAGTTTAACATGGTCCACTTTATTTTCCTGTCTAACAACATTAAAATTGTGTTTAGGGCAGAACAGTACCAAACCTTAAATTATGCACATAGGGAGTTTCCGGACTTGTTGTTTGTTGTTCCGGCCTCATTTAAACTTGCCTAGTTAGGTAGTTTTGTTATGCTTCACCTCTTGCCATGCTTAACAACAATTAATATTGTAGAGTAGCTTATAACGAGATCAAACTAAATAATTGCATGTGGTGTTCCGTCAATATGCAACTCGTTGCATATTGAGATCCACTTAATTTGTAGTGTTCTTTGTTGCACTTTGCCATGGCATGCCATGCCTCATTAAACCGGACATGCATCATATTTGTCTGTGCATCATGCCATGTTTATGTGTTGGTTGTTTACTATGTTGTTTGCTTCTTTCCGGGTTGCTCTCTCGTTAGCCGGTTTCGTTCGGAGTTGTGAGGATCCGTTCGACTTCGTCCGTTCATCTTCTTCATGGACTCGTTCTTCTTCCTTGCGGGATTTCAGGCAAGATGACCGCTACTACTGGATCTCACTACTATCATTGCTATGCTAGTTGCCTCGTTCTTTTCGCTATCTGCGCTACCTATTACTGTTTGTCAAGCCATCCCATATTGCCATGAACCTCTAACCTTTGACACCATTCCTATGCAAACCGTTGTTTGGCTATGTTCCCGCTTTGCTCAGCCCCTCTTATAGCGTTGCTAGTTGCAGGTGAAGTTGAAGACTTCTCCATGGTGGACAGGGTTTATGTTGGGATATCACAATATCTCTTATAATATTAATGCATCTATATACTTGGTAAAGGGTGGAAGGCTCGGCCTTATGCCTGGTGTTTTGTTCCACTCTTGCCGCCCTAGTTTCCGTCATACCGGTGTTATGTTCCCGGATTTTGCGTCCCTTACGCGGTCGGGTGATTTATGGGACCCCCTTGACAGTTCGCTTTGAATAAAACTTGTCCAGCAAGGCCCAACATTGCCTTTTACCATTTGCCTCACCACCACCTACTTTTCCCTTGGGAGTAATTAACCCAAGGGTCATCTTTATTTTAGCCCCCCCGGGCCAATGCTTGTCTAAGTGTTGGTCCAAACTAGAACCACTTGCGGCGCCACCTCGGGAAACTTGAGGGCTGGTTCTAGTTATACGTAGTGCTCATCCGGTCGTGGCTCGAGGCGAGATCTGTGGCTACTATCGGGATGTCGGCACGCGGGAGGTCTTGCTGGTCTTGTTTTACCATTGTCGAAATGTCTTGATGTACAGGATTCCGAGACTGATCGGGTCTTCTGGGTGAAGGTCTATTCCTTCGATGATCGCGAGAGCTTGTCATGGGCTAAGTTGGGACACCCTGCAGGTATAAACTTTCGAGAGCCGTGCCGCGGTTATGTGGCAGATGGGAATTTGTTAATGTCCGGTTGTAGACAACTTGACACATGATCCGAATTAAAACGCATCAACCGAGTGTGTAGCCGTGATGGTCTCTTCTCGGCGGAGTCCGGAAGTGAACACGGTTTCGTGTTATGTTTGACGTAAGTAGGTGTTCAGGATCACCTCTTGATCATTGCTAGCTTCACGACCGTTCCTTTGTTTCTCTTCTCGCTCTCATTTGCGTATGTTAGCCACCATATTATGCTTAGCGCTGCTGCAGCCTCACCACTTTACCCCCCTTCCTTTCCCTTTAAGCTTTGCTAGTCTTGATACCCATGGTAATGGGATTGCTGAGTCCTCGTGGCTCACGGATACTTCAAAACCAGTTTGCGGTGCCTATGTTACCGAAAGGATGGCGCAACCAAGCTCAAGGAGGAGCTCGATGAAGATCGTGTCCTTTGTGTTGTTTTGTTCTAGTTGTTCAAGAGTGGAGCCCGTTGGGGCCGATTGGGGACCTTTTGTCGCATTTGGGGTTCTTCTTTTATTTTGGTTCCGTAGTCGGACCTTGATTGTATCTGGATGATGTAATGCTTTATTCATGTAATTGTGTGAAGTGGCGATTGTAAGCCAACTATGTATCTCTTTCCTTATGTATTACTTGGGTTGTGTGAAGATTACCTCACTTGCGACATTGCTTTCAATGCGGTTATGCCTCTATGTCGTGCTTCGACCGTGGGAGATATAGCCGCATCGAGGCGCTACAAGTTGGTAATCGAGCCTTCCCGACCTTAGGAGCCCCACTGCTTGATCGCTTTTAGTGGCGAGTTGTGTCTAGAAAAATGTTTTGAGTCATTTAGGATTATATATATATATCGGAGAGTTAGGAATTCTTTTTACTCCCGGTCCTTGACCTTACGGTGAGGTATCCCGACGTAGAGTTTTGACTCTTCTCTTCTCAAATTTCACTAAAAAATTTTTTTTAGGATCACGCTGGTATCTTAGAATCGTTCGATGGTTTTATGATGACAACATTGTCTTGGTGCCTCGACATTTAGGGGTTGTGGCGGTGTCCCGGGAGTTGAGCTTCGAGGTGTTGTCGTCATAATTTTATCGTTGCAGATTCGGAATACCGAGTTTAGTACGCCGACATCGAAAATCTCTTTTATGCAGTTGTTGGTGAGATAACCCCGCTAACCCGATCTTGAGGTGAGTACGGGAGTATTGCCATGACTTCATTATAACGGATGTTTTTGAAGGTTGAGGTAGACGATTTCGAAGGTTACTTGGTTATGTGTTGACGGATGGATATAGCTGGATGTAGGGATTGTTAGTTTGGGTGAGATATATTGCTCCCTGTATCCCCAACACCAGATTGCATAACCGAAAGTTTGGGAGTTTCATAGGTGGGAATTCAAGTAGCTCTTAGGATATCTTTCCGACGGATGTATGATATGAAATTGGGGTTCGACGTCTAGTGGTCCGCCTATTCACGGTTGGTTTCTGATGGTCTCGTTGTGTCTTAAAGAGTCCTTGGCTATGCCAACTCGGGGCGCTTCAGTATGTCATGTGCCTTCGCCTTGTACATGATGGTGCTGTACGATTGAGCCCGTGTAGGCCCCACCACGAAAACTTCGGACGAAATCTCTATCATATGTTTGTTCCGGCCTATTCTGCAAGCCAATCCTTTGTTTTGTGTTACTTGTGGTATTCGAGTTGCTTCAAAGTCAAGTGTTGATTCCATACCTTTCCGAAATGGTGTTCTCATACTCCGATGTGAATACCAATCCTTCTCGACAATCGAGATTGTCATGTCAATCCTTTTCAACCGGTGTGTTTCTCTTCAAGTGGATCCGATCACTTCAACATCAGCAAGATCAATTCTAAGTTTTCTCAACGGTGTTTGTTTCATCCGTCTCCAAGTTGCCTTTGTTTTCCCGCCCACCCACCCTTTTTCCTCAAGGACTAAGATTTCTTTACCAAGTATCCTTTTATTTTTGTGAAGTTTCTCCATTCTTTTCCGTTAATGTTCTTACCCGGTGGTTCTCAAGAAGATGTTCTACTAGTTCATCATCCTCCGTTCTCTTCTCTTCTCCGGTGGATTCAAGTCAAGTTTTATTGATCATACCTTTTTCCTCATTGCAATGTCTTCTCATACCGGTGCACCTCATTATCATTCTACTTCTCGCTATTTGTTTTTCCGGAGTGCTCAAGATATCTCGAAGATTCGTGTTTCCACTCTGCATTCGTTCAAGCTCTTTCGTGATTGGTATCTCATTCAAGTCATTTAATTCAACCGGTGCAACATCTCTTTTAAATCTTTTTAACGGTGTTCTTTTGAGTGGGCCCTAACCCACAGGTCTCTTCCCAGGATCTTACCTGACTCTTCTATTATTCCGGAGCTATCCTAAATTCTTCTCCAAGTTTGACGTAAGAATGAGTTATCATCAGTCAAATGCTTTTCTCCAAGATATTTCAAATTCTTTTCATTGTTGGTTCAACCTTTCTAATTTTCTTCCGGTGTGCCTCAGCAATTCTTGGTGGTGTTTTCCATCGTCTTTTGAAGACCGAAGAAGAGTTTCTCTTTAATCTTCCTCTATTCTCTTCAAGATTCATGGTGCTAGCTTGTTGCCATCCTCTCATAATTGTTTTCGATTGTGAGAATCTTTTTCACCCGTCCGGAGCATTTCATGAGTTGTTTCCATTTCTTTCTTCCGAAGGCCATCATGTCATAATTCGTCATTCTCAGCTTGTAGCTATCATTCTCCAAATCTTACCGGTGATTCGTTCAAATATCCTCTAATCAGTTCATGTTCTCCTCGTTCTCATGTATCTAAATCACCTCAAATATCTTCATTCGTTTTCCAATTCTTCCCGGAGAATTGTGCCTTTGCTACTTTCATTTTCAATTCTTATGGTGGTTCTTTCAAGATCTCTTTTCCTTGTTCATCATATCTATTCATTTGTTGTTCCAATCCTACCGGTGGTTCATTGAAGACCTTCTCAAGTTTTGATATATCTCTTTTAATCCTTTCTACGAGAATAAGTAGTATGCCAAATCCGCTGATTGTCATCAATTTAAATTGGTGAAGGATATGCATAACATAATTCTTATTCTTGTTTCATCCAAGTGATTAATTTCTTCTTTCCGGAGTTGTTCATCATATCACATTCTTGGTTCGAGATGCTTCATCTTTTTTTTCTTCCGGAGTTCCAAGTTTTCCGCTTTATCTCGTCGTGAAGCTCTGTCTAAATCATTGCAAGGATTCACCTTGTGTTTTCAACTTCTGTTTCTTTGTATCATCCTTTTAATACCGGAGGCTCTACATGGTGGTTCATCAAGGATTCTTTTCATTCTTCAATTGTTCTTCAAGATTTCTCTTGAAGTTATGATCCGCCAAGCTATACTCAAATTTAAACAGGGTGCCCAACACTTGTTTTGTTTTGAGAAGCTCAAGTATTCTCCGTCTTGCATTTCAAAGTGCAATTCTTTCTACCTTATCTTTTGAGATGGTGATATGTCACTCTTGACAATTTCCTTCATGTTTCATGATTCATATGTTGTCAAGAATGAGGTATTTTAAATCCATCAATCCCTTTGTTGGAGTTATCTTGTGTCAGATTTCACCTAAAGCCTTTCCTTAAGGGATGTTGCTGTTTTGGTGCTTATTAATGACCCAAGTTATCTTTTTTCCATCTTGATGGAACAAGCTTTCATCTCTTCGTTAATCTCAAGCAATTGTTTCCGTTAGTGGCCGTTTGTCACCTCATAGTCTTGAGATGTTTTCCATAAGCCCACTACAAGTCTATTCGTTTAGTTGTGGGTTTTCCTACAACTCCGTTCGATTCTTCTTTGCAAGGATGCTTTCCAAATTCAATTGTGGCAGAAGATGTCATTTTCTTCTCCATTCTGTTATTCCAATGATCTATCTTCTATTCTTTCTTCCGGAGGCATTGTGATGTTTTCTTTGACCCATTATATCATTTTGGAGATCATGTTCTTTTCGTGCTTATCCATTTAACCGGAGTGTCGTGTTTTCATTCGAGTTCTCTCATCTTATCAAGTTTTGCCTTCCTTCTCAACCGGAGTGCGGTTTGTAATGTTTCTTACCCCGTGTGCCATTCTTTCAATTCCGTATGGAGTGTGTTGTTGATTTAATCAAGTACCATCTTATCTTCTCAAGTTCATGTTCAATTCCTTCCATTTACAGTCGGAGTGCTGCCCAAATTATATCATTCTTCCTCTCTCATCTTGTTTTACCCGGAGTGGTTTCAAATTCTATCTTGTCCATCAAACTCTTGATTCATGTCTTTGCAACCTTCAAGTCCTCGTAATAATCCTTGATCATCTTTTCTAACGGATTGTTTGCAATCTCGTTCATCTCTGTTGTACTCTTTCTTTTAAATTGCTCAACCTCTCAAGGTTCATGGTTTCACTCGCTTGTCGAAGAAGCAACTTAGTTTTACCTCTTCTCCTCCTCTTCCTTTTCCCTCCGGTGCCATCCTAGATCTCGGGACGAGATCCTCTCGTAGTGGTGGAGTGTTGTAACGCCCCGGATCCGATGTGCCAGGTGTCCGCCAGTTATTCGCTGTTGTTGCCTTGTCATTTGCTTGCGTGTGCATCTTATCATGTCATCATGTGCATTGCATCATCATGTTTTCAAAACTTGCATCCGTCCGGTCTCCTCGTTCCGCTCATTGTCCGTTCTGAGCCCAGACACACTTGCACGCGCCGCGACATCTCCGAAATATTATTTTATAAGTGGCACAAAAATGTTCTCGGAATGGGTTGCAACTTGTCGTGCAGTCTTATTATAGTGTAGACAGACCGCCCGCCAAGTTTCATCGCATTCGGAGTCCATTTGATAGCCCAACCGTTAAACCTACAACCGCAATATAGTCGGTATATACGTCGGACGTTTTCGGTCTCCGGAAACCGTGCCGGGCTGCATCTCTCCCCTCTTCTCTCAGACCAACCCGCTCTTCACAATCCGCCAGGCCAATCTAACCCCTCTCGTCAGCCCGCAGCCCTCCTCGCGCGCGTCCGAAAGTTGTCCCGGACTCGAACCGGTCTGTCGCTACCGTCGTGTCCGGATCATCCCCAAACATCTACAAAACGTCCCCGTTTCTTTGTTGGACTCTCCTAAGCTATATTTCTCGGCCGTTCGATTTTGATCGGAGAGCCCAAATAGCCCCTTACCTAATCCACCTGACGTATATATATATACATCAGTCCAAACCCTAGTTTTTAGGCCTCTTGTTCCATCTGTCCCATCCGCGCCGCCGCCGCTCTATTTCTTCCCCTCGGGATCCATCCCCACCAACCGCAGCCCCGACCGACTCCTTCGCCTCGGGATCCTCCCGATCCAAATCGACCGAGCTCGCTGCTTCTTCCCCAGCGCCTGGCCACCTCTCCTCCCTCGATCCCCTTTGATCGTGAAGCTGCCCGAGGCCCGGCAGGAGCTCGGCCTTTTTTCCTCAAGGCCCGGCAAGCACGACGCCGAGCATCGCAGAGCCGCCCTCTGCCCTTCCCTTTCTTCCTCTCCCGTCTCTCCTTCTCTCGTCTCACATCCTCTCTGCTCTGTCTTTTCCTTGTGCACGGGAGCAACAGCGCCGTCATCCTCTCAGATCGAACGAAGCTCGACCCGTCCTCTTCTGCGCCGCTCAGACCTCACTCGCGCGTGTTCGCGCCACCGCCTGGCTGCGTCGTCCCCTCCGTCTGCCGAGCTCCCGACCCGTTCCGCCTACCTCGCCGGCGGAGTTCTGCTGCCGCCGTCTTCGTTCGAGGCCAGCGTCGTGCCTCTGCCGAACGAGGAGCCCCTCTCGCTCGCGCCTCGTCCGCCCTGCGTTGACCACCACGGACGCCGCCCGAAGCTCCACTCGGCGGCCAGACGGATCCGCGCCGGTCGCCGGATCCGCCCCATCTCCACCGCCGCGGCCTTCGCTTCGCCTCCTCTCAGATCGAACGAGCTTCGCTCGCCCGCTCGCCCTTCGCGATGACGCGGCGCTCTTGGACTGCGTCGCCACCAGCCCAGCGGCCTAGCGCCTCCCCGGCCCAGCTAGCAGGCCCACTTCCACCTCCCCAAGCCAACCGGCCTCAAGGCCCGATGTGAGCAGCTCCCTCACGCCCTGGGCCAGATCAGCAGATTTGGCCCATGTACGTTTTTTTTTCCAGATCGGCGAATTTGCTATTTATCCGAGGAATTACTGTTTTGCAGAAAACCCCCTAGAACTCATGCATTTAATAACTAATAAACGGTGCATCGGATTAAAACAAACTTTATATGTAAGATGCTTAGAATTTCATCTAGTTTCATAATATGCCATTTTCATCCATGTTTGAAATGTTTAAAATGCTGTTTGTTTAAATTTGCATATATGCCATGCTAAAATGTTTTATTTCATAACTAAATAACCGTAACTCCGATTTTAATAAACTTTATATGTAAATGGGGTAGAATTTTGCCTAGTTTAACATGGTCCACTTTATTTTCCTGTCTAACAACATTAAAATTGTGTTTAGGGCAGAACAGTACCAAACCTTAAAATATGCACATGGGGAGTTTCCGGACTTGTTGTTTGTTGTTCCGGCCTCATTTAAACTTGCCTAGTTAGGTAGTTTTGTTATGCTTCACCTCTTGCCATGCTTAACAACAATTAATATTGTAGAGTAGCTTATAACGAGATCAAACTAAATAATTGCATGTGGTGTTCCGTCAATATGCAACTCGTTGCATATTGAGATCCACTTAATTTGTAGTGTTGTTTGTTGCACTTTGCCATGGCATGCCATGCCTCATTAAACCGGACATGCATCATATTTGTCTGTGCATCATGCCATGTTTATGTGTTGGTTGTTTACTATGTTGTTTGCTTCTTTCCGGGTTGCCTCTCTCGTTAGCTTCGGTTTCGTTCCGGAGTTGTGAGGATCCGTTCGACTTCGTCCGTTCATCTTCTTCATGGACTCGTTCTTCTTCCTTGCGGGATTTCAGGCAAGATGACGCTACTACTCGATCTCACTACTATCATTGCTATGCTAGTTGCCTCGTTCTTTCGCTATGCTGCGCTACCTATTACCTGTTTGTCAAGCCATCCCATATTGCCATGAACCTCTAACCTTTGACACCATTCCTATGCACACCGTTGTTTGGCTATGTTCCCGCTTTGCTCAGCCCCTCTTATAGCGTTGCTAGTTGCAGGTGAAGTTGAAGACTTCTCCATGGTGGACAGGGTTTATGTTGGGATATCACAATATCTCTTATAATATTAATGCATCTATATACTTGGTAAAGGGTGGAAGGCTCGGCCTTATGCCTGGTGTTTTGTTCCACTCTTGACGCCCTAGTTTCCGTCATACCGGTGTTATGTTCCCAGATTTTGCGTCCCTTACGCGGTCGGGTGATTTATGGGACCCCTTGACGGTTTGCTTTGAATAAAACTTGTCCAAAGAAGGCCCAACATTGCCTTTTACCATTTGCCTCACCACCACCTACTTTTCCTTGGGAGTAATTAACCCAAGGGTCATCTTTATTTTAGCCCCGGGCCAATGCTTGTCTAAGTGTTGGTCCAAACTAGAGCCACTTGCGCGCCACCTCGGGAAACTTGAGGGCTGGTTCTAGTTGTACGTAGTGCTCATCCGGTTGTGGCTCGAGACGAGATATACGCGGCTACTATCGGGATGTCGGCACGCCGGAGGTCTTCTGGTCTTGTTTTACCGTTGTCGAAATGTCTTGATGTACCGGATTCCGAGACCGATCGGGTCTTCTGGGTGAAGGTCTATTCCTTCGATGATCGCGAGAGCTTGTCATGGGCTGTTGGGACACCCCGCAGGTATAAACTTTCGAGAGCCGTGCAGCGGTTATGTGGCAGATGGGAATTTGTTAATGTCCGGTTGTAGACAACTTGACACATGATCCGAATTAAAACGCATCAACCGAGTGTGTAGCCGTGATGGTCTCTTCTCGCGGAGTCCGGAAGTGAACGCGTTTCTGTGTTATGTTTGACGTAAGTAGGTGTTCAGGATCACCTCTTGATCATTGCTAGCTTCACGACCATTCCTTTGTTTCTCTTCTCGCTCTCATTTGCGTATGTTAGCCACCATATTATTCTTAGCCGCTGCTGCAGCCTCACCACTTTACCCCCCCTTCCTTTCCCTTTAAGCTTTGCTAGTCTTGATACCCATGGTAATGGGATTGCTGAGTCCTCGTGGCTCACCAGATACTTCCAAAACCAGTTTGCAGGTGCCTATGTTACCGAGCAGATGACGCAACCAAGCTCAAGGAGGAGCTCGATGAAGATCGTGTCCTTTGTGTTGTTTTGTTCTAGTTGTTCAGTAGTGGAGCCCAGTTGGGGCCGATTGGGGACCTTTTGTCGCATTTGGGGTTCTTCTTTTATTTTGGTTCCGTAGTCGGACCTTGATTGTATCTGGATGATGTAATGCTTTATTCATGTAATTGTGTGAAGTGGCGATTGTAAGCCAACTATGTATCTCTTTCCCTTATGTATTACTTGGGTTGTGTGAAGATTACCTCACTTGCGACATTGCTTTCAATGCGGTTATGCCTCTAAGTCGTGCTTCGACACGTGGGAGATATAGCCGCATCGAGGGCGTTACACCCACCCACCACCCACTTTGTAGCCACTGTCGACGATCTAACCGACATGCTAGACTATGACTCCGAAGACATCGACGGAATAGGCGACGATGCCGGAGACGAACAAGAAACAGAGCCTATAAGGCACGGGAGGACCACCTCGTCATACGACATATACATGGTGGATACCCCAAAGGAGAACGATAATGAGGACCAATGGGCCGCGGCAGAAGATAACCCCGCCGATAAACAACCAAAACGGCGACGCAGACGCCGCCCTAAGTCCCGCCTCGACGACAACAACGCTCCTAAGGAGCCCGTAATACAGCAGGGCTCACAAGTGGATGACGAACATGCAGATAAGCAACCGTCCGAACATGACGAGTCAGATAATCAGTCCAGGCCCGGCGAAAACAACAGTCCGGACGATCTCATGCCGGACACGCCGCCGGAGAGCAAAAACCTTCGGAAAAGACTCGTCAACACTGCAAGAAGCCTGAAGAAGGAAAAGCGGAAGCTCAAAACAGCGGAAGGCACACTCAGAATGAGATGGAGCAAAGTGCTCAAAACCGCAGATAAATACGGCAATAGCCACCAATCAAAGAGCTACCCGAAGCGCAAGCTGCTACTAGAATTCGACGAGGAGGCCATAGAGCCTCCACCGTCAAAAAATAAAGAGGCTGCCTGGTTGGATAGACGGCCAGATGATAGGCCAAATTCTGAAAGCGGCGCCGCACATAAACCAACTAATGAACCTGGAAAGACAGATGGCCCAGTCAGGTCCATCTACGGGCCAAAGAAGAAGGCCCCAGGAAGCAAGGCAACACGTCAAGTGTCCAAAGATAGTGGCACACCCAAATACAGGGGCGCTGCACATACACCATGTTTCACCGATGAGGTGCTGGACCATGAATTCCTAGCAGGATTTAAACCCATAAACATAGAGGCCTACGATGGAACAACAGACCCTGGAGTCCGGATAGAAGATTACATACTACATATACACATGGCCAGAGGAGATGATCTCCACGCCATAAAATACCTACCCCTCAAGCTCAAAGGGCCAGCCCGTCATTGGCTTAAAAGCCTCCCAGAAAACACTGTGGGAAGTTGGGAAGAGCTCGAGGAAGCGTTTAGAGCAAATTTTCAAGGGACCTATGTTCGTCCTCCAGATGCAGATGATCTAAGCCATATAACTCAACAGCCCGGAGAGTCAGCGCGTAAATTCTGGAACAGGTTCCTCACCAAAAAGAACCAAATAGTCGACTGTCCGGACGCTGAAGCCTTAGCAGCTTTTAAACACAATGTCCGAGACGAATGGCTTGCCAGACACCTCGGCCAAGAAAAACCGAAGACAATGACCGCGCTAACAAGCCTCATGACCCGCTTCTGTGCGGGAGAGGATAGCTGGCTAGCAAGATGCAGCACCAGTGACCCAAGTACATCCGAGATAAGAGATGAAAACGGAAAATCACGGCGCAGAAAAGAGCAGCGCCGGAATAAAGAGAAAAGCCCAAAGAGCACGACAGTCAACGCCGGATTCAAAAGCTCGCGGCCAAACAACAAAACATCGCCTCTTAAGGATGACGGCGATGAGCTGTCCAACTTAAACAAGATTTTGGGTCGGATATGTCAAATCCACAGCACCCCCGGAAGGCCTGCAAACCACACCCATCGGGATTGTTGGGTTTTTAAATAGTCCGGCCGACTAAACGCCAAACACAAGGGCTCGATCGCGCTGCTTAAGACGATAAACCCCACCAGCAGAGCACCGGAAAACAAAAGACTTTCCCACAAGGGGTCAAAGCAGTAAATTCACTTCATGTGATAATACGGAAAAATAGTGCGGCACTTTCTAAAAAGAGCTTCGCGCGGTCCAACCCAGCAGACCATAGAGATTGGATATCAAAACCAATCACTTTCGACCACCGACTATTCCGAAGCGTCAAACGCTGGACGGACTTCGATATTGAATCCCATAATAGATGGACTACAATTTACTAAAGTCCTAATGGACGGAGGCAGCGACTTAAACCTGCTGTATTCAAACACAATCCGCCAGATGGGGATAGACCCTACCAAAATTCGACACAGCCGCACTTCCTTCAAAGGAGCGACGCCAGGCCCTTACGCCAAGTGCACAGGCTCCCTATTACTAGAAGTCATGTTCGGATCACCGAACAATTTTCGGCACGAAAAACTAATTTTTCACATCGTCCCATTTAAAAGTGGATATCAAGCACTCTTGGGACGAAAGGCTTTTGTCCGTTTCAACGCCATACCGTGACACGCGTCTCTTACACTCAAGATGCCCGTCCGCGTGGCATCATTTCAGGCGAGGGTCACTCAAAGACCCGGACTCGGATAGACGAAGTCTGCTTCAAAGATGCTAGGGGTTCCCTAGCCGCACACCTCTTCACA
The DNA here is from genome assembly GCA_021437245.1 of Aegilops speltoides. Lineage (NCBI taxonomy): Eukaryota > Viridiplantae > Streptophyta > Magnoliopsida > Poales > Poaceae > Aegilops > Aegilops speltoides. Next base: position 483,835,448 of record CM038143.1, read on the forward strand.
GGGGGCTGCGCGCAAGACAAACAACCAAGGTTCATACAAACCCCGCTTTACTTACTTATATTTCTTCTTTTACACATATATTTTCCGCACGAATTGTTTTCAAACTAAGCGTTCCTCTCTTTTTACAGATGAACAACGTGCATACCCGTCCAGGATAACGGCGCAACGGAGACACAAAGCAGACATGCAGAGGGACCTGCTAGAGGATTCTTTTCAGATTAAGACCTGCGTAAACCTTTTTATTGTCTCTTGTTGTTATTCTCCTTGGTTTCTTCCTATAGCCAAAGCGGAGCTCGACGCTTTGGCATCGGCGCGTCGAAGACCATGCCCGCACGGACACCGGGGCTTAGGGCATTGTTCCGCCCATTATTATAAAGACAAAACACCTTAGGGAGTGTTCGGCGCCTCGAAGTTAGGCATTATATGCATCAGCTCCGAATCATGTCTTTGGTCAAATGTTGGGTTTGCCGGCTCCGTGTTTTGCTGCCTTACGTTCAGATCATCGCTAACGCGGCACCGGAGAACTATCTGTGATTGTGCCCCGATTCGGCCGGGCAAGCACCTCAAGAGAGAAAGCCGAAAACCGACTGTCATGATATAGCGAGAGACCGTCAACCACTCGATCGACCACCGGAATGTTTAGAATTCCTCGCTTTGATGAAGGACCGTTTCCCGGTCAGGCACACACGCGCCCCGAACTCGGAGAAGTGCGGTGCCCCAAGGGGCTATATCGTAGCCCCACCCTCGAACTCCACTCGCTAAGTGAAAGTGATAAAGCATTATAGTCCGGATTGCCTCGTTTGCTACACTACCACCTCCTTAACAGGACCGAGACGCCGGATTAAGTGTGAAAACGCTATTTTGCGAACACCCCGCACCTTGTGCGTGGGGCTGAAGTCAAGACTGCAATCTTTCAGGTTATACAAGTGTATACGTAAACGGCCGCATAGGAGAAGTTTTACTACTTGGGAGGCACAAGTATAAAAAGCAGTTATAGCATAATCATCGTTTTACAAGCTAAAACGTTCATTTGAACGTGACATTTTTGAGCATCGCGACTTTATTACACGAGCGCCACGCATAACTTCCCGAAATAGTGCTCGGCGGGAGCCGGCTTTCATCCGAACCCTGGGCGGCAACAGCGGTGGCATCCATCTCCGTCCAATGCGCCTTCACACGGGCAAGAGCCATCCGCGCGCCCTCGATGCAGCCGACCGCTTCATCTCCTTGATATGCGGCACCGCTCAAGGAATTGCTGCAAGAAGTCAAGTAGCTCGTCGCCTTGGGCCTCTCGGCGGATATGAGCCACGATGTCACCATGGCAAGTTCGGACAATCTATTTAGCTCGGCCCAATCGGCCAACCGGTCGGTAAACGGAAGTGAGCGATCCGGACTATGGAATTGAGACCAAAATAGCTCTTCCGTCTTGTGATCCTTCTGGCTCCGGAAGTGCTCAACGGCATCAGCCGCACTTGCCCCTAAATCCATATACGGATCCTCCGGACTCCACAGCCGATCAAATTGAGCATACTTTTGATCCATAAACCGGCGACGCAGCAGATAAGGCTTGCCAGCCACGATATCTCCGCCTGGCGCAGCTCCTCCCTCATGGCTCGCATTGCGAGCGGGCATCCTTGGCCTCGGCGGTGGCCTTCCTCAGTCTTCCCGCCCGATAAGCGCCTTTTCAAGAGCCTCATTGTGGTCGGCAGATCTTTTACTTTCACGGCCAATTCGCCACCTCTTCCTCGCTTAGGCAGTGTGCAGCCTTTTCGCTTTCAACTCCTCGGCCGCCTCGAGGCAGCTGCAGCACACTCTTCAGCTTGCTCCTTAGCTTGAGCAAGTTCGCCCAAGGCTCTCCACAGCAGCAAGCACCGCTCTGACAACAGATATAATTTATCAGAGGAGGGCTTTGACCCCCTTAATAAAGCGACTGTGGAGAACTCATTTACCTTGCGACTCGTCAAGTCGCCGGTTGACAAGTGCGATGTCCGCATCTGCCACGTCAAGTTGCCGCATTAACTCAGCAACTCCACTAGTTCGGCTAGCCCTCGGACTATCCGCCACCTGCATAGGAACGGCGACATTCATTACTTGCGATTTTGATCCTCGGCACGCTGTCTTCTTCGATAACCTACCGAGTCTCAGGGGCTACTATCTATACAGGGCGCATTTTTATGTGCAAAACTGTTAAAAGACAAAAGGGTGTGTCATTCTCACGTACCTCAAACCCCGCCAGCAAACTCATAGCGGCATTGCGCAATCCGCTCTCGGCGGACGAAATCCTTCCAATCACCATATGCATCAACGCACGGTGATCTTCTGAGATGGACGCCCTCTCAAGCAGATTCTTCAGTTCTCCCGCCCGGATACTAGCGGGTGCCAAACTCTCTGGCCCCTCCGGACTCGGGGATACCCTTCGTGATGATACTTCAGGCTCCTCAGCCTTATCTGACGGCGCAGCAGACGGAGGCGTTTTGCTCTCCATCATCTCCGGAAGAAGGTCCCCCGAAGATGAACTCATCTGAGAAGGCTGCAGATCCGAACTGCAAGATAAATATTTCGTTACCCACGTATACACTAATGAAGGTATTTCCTTACTAATTAACTCCCTTTTCATACTCACGGCTCATTGAGGGCTGATCCTTTGGCGATGATTGTACGTCCGGAATCTCCCCGGACGCCGGACCCCCCGGTGAAGATCTCTTCCCCCGCTTAGGGGCTTTGGCCTCCGGATCTTCGGAGGCGGTCCTCTTCTCCCCTTGGAAGGAGGGGTTTTTGATTCCCCCCTCTTCAGACGCCCCTTTGGGCGAAATAACAGCTCCTCTATTTTCCCCATTGCTCCCTTCCATGGGCGCGACCTCCAACATTCTGACCAGCACGGGCTCCAGTGCGGTCTCTGGGAGGGGGGCCGGACACCTTATCAGCCTCGATCGCGCCACCCACTCCTGTGAAGAGTAATGGGTCAGGAGGCGAACTCTAGAAAAGCAGATAAATAGAACGTCCGGACTCTGAGCTATTTACCTGAGTATCCGGGCGATTGCGGCTTAGGCCTGCGTCCTCGGCCAATTCCGGACACGCCACCTGCGGTCCGAAGAACAACTTATACATCTCCACGGGTGTCGCACCCATGAAGTGTTGGAGAATCCGAGGTCCCTCCAGGTTGAACTCCCATAGATGGAGAGGACGGCGTTTGCAGGGCAGAAGATGCCTGATTAGCATAACCTGCATCACCACAACCAGATTGATCTCCCTCGCCTGGAGGTCTCGGATCCGGCCCTGCAATAAGGGCACGTCTTCGGACAGCCCCCAATTGAGCCCTTGGTTGACCCATGACATCAGTCGGCATGGAGGTCCCGGGCGGAATGAAGGCGGCGGCTTTTGCTTGCTGCCCTTCGAAGCGGTGATATAGAACCACTCCTGCTGCCACAGTCCGAGTTCCTCTTGAAGGAACCCTCGGCCACGGGCATCGGCCCTTTGCTTATGGTCGCCCGCCAAGACGCTTGACGCCCCCCGATCATCTTCGGCTCCATATTGAAGGTCTTCAGCCACAGGCCGAAGTGGGGAGTGACGCGGAGGAAGGCTTCGCACACGATAATGAATGCGGAGATATGGAGGATGGACTCTGGAGCCAAATCATGAAAATCCAGCCCATAGTAGAACATGAGCCCTCTCACGAAAGGGTCCGTCGGGAAGCCTAAACCCCGACGGAGGTGGGATACGAAGACGACGTATTCGCCGGGCTTGGGGGCGGGCACGGCCTGCCCTGGGGCAGGCAACCTGTGCGAGATCTCGTAGGACAGGTACTTGGCCTCACGCAGCTTCAATACGTCCTCCTCCGTGACGGAGGAGGGCATCCACCGGCCCTGGAGGTCGGAGCCGGACATGGTTGAGAATCCGAAGTGCTCAAATCTGAGGCTCTGGGTGTTGGAACTGGGAGCGAGGAGGAGATTCGATGCGAGATTGAAGAACAAGAACGAGCCTTGGTCCTCTTATAAAGGGGAAAAATACCAAGAGTCGTCTCCTTGACCATTTGGGATTCACCTTCGATAGAGGAGGCGTGGCGACGGGAACGGTTGGGTTACCCACGCACGTATTGATGAGAATCCCGGAATAAGGGGAACACGATCTCTGCTTCGACAAGACGTGCCAAGGAAACCGCTTCGCTAAAACGTGCTGAGGTGGTATAGTAAAAAACGATTCAAGTAAAAGCCTAGTAGCGGTTTGATGTCACGCCGCATAATACAACAGCAGATGGGACTAGTGTACATTTTATTCTCTCTACGGTGGAATGTGGAATTTATTTTGCAGAGCCGGACACTATCCTGGTGTTCATGATCTTCTCTGGATTATTCAAGGGAGGAACCCGCCTTGCAATGCCGAACATTATGCGCGCCGGACTAATCGTCATTGAAGCCTGGTTCAGGGCTACCGAGGAGTCCTCGACTAGGGGTGTCCGGACAGCCGACTATCATCGTCCACGGACTCGAGACTACGAAGATACAAGATTGAAGACTCCGCCCCGTGTCCGGATGGGACTTTCCTTGGCGTGGAAGGCAAGCTTGGCAACACGGATATGTAGATCTCCTACCATTGTAACCGACTCTGTAACCCTAGCCTCCTCCGGTGTCTATATAAACCGGAGGGCTTTAGTCCATAGGACACAACATACATTACAACAATCATACCATAGGCTAGCTTTAGGGTTTAGCCTCCTTGATCTCGTGGTAGATCCACTCTTGTACTACCCATATCATCAATATTAATCAAGCAGGACGTAGGGTTTTACCTCCATCGAGAGGGCCCGAACCTGGGTAAAACGTCGTTTCCCTCGTCTCCTGTTACCATCCGCCTAGATGCACAGTTCGGGACCCCCTACCTGAGATCCGCCGGTTTTGACACCGACACTCGCAGAGCAACGCTGGACACCTTTAGAGATTCGGCGAAAATTCTCGGATATTGCTATATATGCATCAGTTTCGAATTGTGTCTTCGGTCAATAGTTGGGTTGCCCGGCTCCTGTGCTTGCCTCCTACGTTCCGCTTTGTTCGGCTAGGTGTGCAAAGGGAGAACCACTGCGATTGTGCTTCCAGCTCGCATGGTTAAGCACCTCAGTGGAGAAAGCCGAAAACTGACTGTCACAATAAGCATAAACTGGTCAACGGTCTGATGACTGTATTAAATGACGGGCCATTCATAACATTGGCCAAAGTGTTTACGGCTTGACCTCGGCTGTCGCCAAACACTAACCGGGGGGCTACTTGCTGGCCTCCCAACTTTAAGCTCCTATGACTAAGTGAAAGTTATAAAGCCCGCATATCTGATTGCCTCGTTTCCGCCAACACAGCCGCCTTCGGGCACCGAGACGTCGGCTAAGGGTTGTTTTGTTACTACGGAAACACCCTGCATAGCATCTACAAGGGGGTAGAAGCCGACGATGGGCCACTTTCATATTATAAATGATCGCAACGGATGTGAAAATTTGGGTTCATTTAGACCATAAAGTTTGGAAGCTTTCCCCGAACTAAATCCTCAGTATTTTCCTCCCACATTGATCGGAGCTGAGGTTTCATGATCATGCTTAGCATGACAACCCAAAGAAAGGAACCGATAGCGGGACTATTTTTCTTTGGACAATGTTTCTTATGTTAAACAATAATATAACATGTCTCTCTGCGTACCTTTGTTTATAAAACTGTATGGCCGGATTGCCTTGTTTGCCGTAAATCTTTGCCCTCATAAAGGCTTTATAAAGTAGGACAAACACCCCTCGGCTGCTGCCCGAGGAGGTTGAAGCCGATGGTCGGTCAACAAAGTTTTGTACAATGCGGATCCGAGCATTAATGACGTAAAGTACTTGGATACATAGAGTCATTACATATAATTTGTGATTTTACTATGGATATCGATCCTTAATTCGGCCTCCCGTGCCCGCATTAAGGCTCGGGGGCTACTATACTTCGGGCTTATTATTTACAAATATTAAAAGGGCACATCGATCCCCTGATCTGGTGTTGCCACCCGACCAGTGTCTCGGGGGCTACTACATTGACAATCCAATGCAGAAAATTTAAAATGCAATATAATTTTCGAGGAGATTATTATCCTCAGGTTGGTCGGCCGCACCCAACCTGAGTCTCGAGAACTTTGCACACCGCGTTTCTATTCCTAAGTATGCTGCCGAGCTGGGAATTGATCCTTAGGCCGATTTTGCGAATCAACCTGAGTCTCAGGGGCTACTGGGATCAATGGTATTATGTCATCCTTCAGGTGCATCTCGGGTTTTAGACCGACACACACCTTGAGGCCTACTGGTTATACATATTAATAGCAAATAAATTTGCATGCATCAGAAATAAAAGCCGCAAACGATTAGCCCATGACCGAGGTGCTGATCCACCTCGAAAGCATTTTGGATATAGCTCGGATGCAAGTGGCTGGCTCCATAGAGGGCATTTCCGACATTAAGCTCGGCTAAACTCCTACAACCTTTTTTAACCAAGGTGATCTATGACACCTCGGATACAGTCCGGCGTTGGAGCTCGGACATAGCCGGCGTTAGAGCTCGGATACATTCCGGCGTTGGAGCTCGGATACATTCCGGCGTTGGCACTCGGAAGCGGTCAAGCGTTGGTGCTCGGCTGCAATAGATACCTCGGAAGCAGTCCGGCGTTGGAACTCGGATGCAAGAGGACACCGCCGCACGGGAACAACTTCAAACCCGAGATGTGGCATAAAAATAACAAGGCACTGATAAAGGCCGGAAAGTTAAAGGGGCTCCTCGGATACCCGACGTGTAAACTCTTCGAATTCACTTTGGCGATCCTCAAGATCGAAGATGGGAAGATTTGTTGAACTAGTTTTCAAGACCGACGACCAAAGATGAAGAACAGTTCGGAAGAATCGAGGAGCGTCCCCAACTTCAAGACCGGTTCAGGGGGCTGCTAATGGTGTCCTGGACTAGGGGGTACTCACCACGTTGTCTCCCGATCAGTTAGATTGGGCCGAGGACCTCCATGGCCGCATACTCATGGGCGAGTTCGGACAACCCCTGTCACATACAAGGAAGACTCCACAAGACTTGGTGCCCAAGACAAGGACTCTCCTAAACCCTAGGCCTCCGGTGTCTTATATAGACCGAGGCCAGGCTAGTCAAGAGACAATCTCATATTCATTACTACAATCTCGTGGTAGATACATGTACTCTGTACTACACCCATATGAATACAATCAAAAGCAGCATGTAGGTTATTATCTCATCAAGAGAGCCCGAAGCTAGATAAAACCCTGTGTCCATGTTACCATCGCTCCAAGACGCCTAGCTTAGAAACCCTACTACGATATACGCCGGATATTGAACCGACAAAGACCTCCCTGGCAATGGCGCCAGAAATCCTTCTTGCTTCGTCTTGAGCTTGTGTTGGTTTTTCCTTGAAGAGGAAAGGGTGATGCAGCAATAGTAACGTAAGTATTTCCCTCAGTTTTTGAGAACCAAGGTATCAATCCAGTAGGAGGCTCCTCAAAAGTCCCACGCACCTACAGAAACAAACAAATAACTCGCAACCAACGCAATAAAGGGGTTGTCAATCCCTTCACAGCCACTTGCAAAAGTGAGATCTAATAGAGATAGTATGATAAGATAAATATATTTTTGGTATTTTATGATATAGATTGGAAAAGTAAAGATGCAAATAAAAGTAGATGGAAAGCTTATATGATAAAAGATAGACCTGGGGGCATAGGTTTCACTAGTGGCTTCTCTCAAGATAGCATAGGTATTACGGTGGGTGAACAAATTACTGTCGAGCAATTGATAGAAAAGCAAATAATTATGAGATTATCTAGGCATGATCATATATATAGGTATCACGTCCGCGACAAGTAGACCGACTCCTGCCTACATCTACTACTATTACTCCACACATCGACCGCTATCCAGCATGCATCTAGAGTATTAAGTTCATAAGAACATAGTAATGCATTAAGAAAGATGACATGATGTAGAGGGATAAACTCATGCAATATTATATAAACCCCATCTTTTTATCCTCGATGGCAACAATACAATATGTGCCTTGCTGCCCCTGCTGTCACTAGGAAAGGACACCGCAAGATTGAACCCAAAGCTAAGCACTTCTCCCATTGCAAGAAAGATCAATCTAGTAGGCCAAACCAAACTGATAATTCGAAGAGACTTGCAAAGATAACTCAATCATACATAAAAGAATTCAGAGAAGATTCAAATAATTCTCATAGATAAACATGATCATAAACCCACAATTCATCGGATCTCAACAAACACACCGCAAAAAGAGTTACATCAAATAGATCTCCAAGAAGATCGAGGAGAACATGGTATTGAGATCCAAAAAGAGAGAAGAAGCCATCTAACTAATAACTATGGACCCGAAGGTCTATGGTAAACTACTCACAACTCATCGGAGGGGCTATGGTGTTGATGTCGAAGCCCTCCATGGGCGATTCCCCCTCCGGCCGAGCGCCGGCGAAGGCTCCAAGATGGGATCTCACGGATACAGAAGGTTACGGCGGTGGAACTAGGTTTTCGTGGCTTGTTCTGGTGTTCTCGGGGTACGTGGGTATATAGGTCGGTGGCTGCCCGAGGGGCCCACGAGATAGGGGGCGCCCTGTAGGGGTGGGCGTGCCCTCCACCCTCTTGGCCGCCTCGGCTTATTCTTGAGTTGCACTCCAAGTCCTCTGGATCACGTTCGTTCCAAAAATCACGCTCCCAAAGTTTTCATTGCATTTGGACTCCATTTGATATTCCTTTTCTTCGAAATAATGAAATAGGCAAAAAAACAGCAATACGGGTTGGGCCTCCGACTAGTAGGTTATTCCCAAAAATGATATAAATGTGTAAAACAAAGCCCATGAACATCCAAAACAGGTAATATAATAGCATGGAACAATCAAAAATTATAGATACGTTGGAGACGTATCAATGCTTAGGTAACATGTTTTGATTTCATGTTATGCCCTATCCTGGCGTTCCTCTCGATGCCCTATATGTGTCCTGTAGCATATGCTTTCATTGCCATGAACATGCCTATTTATTGTTCCAGTTTTCTGTTAACTTCATGATGCCTTATTGTAAGCTTGTTATTGATTGATCCATGCCTCTTTTGGAGATGCTCCAATTACATATTTCCAAGTATTCTATGAGAACTTTGTTCACATGCCACGGTTGTTAATTTTGCTTATCATATGCCTCTGTTCCGTGCTTGCAAACTATGATAATGTTGTTGTTTTACACTTGCTGAAACTGTTTCAAAATTCAATCTTGTCATGTTGGTTCCCACTAATCCATGAGCCATATGTATATGATGCCATGATGTTATTTTCTCTTTGTTATGTGCATTCATGCCATGCCCTTGGTTGCTATGTATAGTTGCCGTAGCCTCTTTGTATCATGCCTCCAACATGTCATCATATTAACTCTGCTCATGTATATGCTCCTATGTTATAAAGTTGCTTTTTGCATTGATCATATTGCCTATGAATCTGAACCTTAATGATATGTGAAGTAGGTTATCTGTACATGAAGTGCATGTCATGTTCATGCTCATATGATTCCTATAGCATGTTGTTTTGATGGTTGCAAAGTGCCTAGTTGCTGTTTTGGGCAGATTGTTGTTATATCTTGTTTGGAGTGTATGTGTTGCACCGTTGCTCCGTTTTGAGCATGCTCTAAATGAAACTTGCTTAGAATTGCATGTAGTTTCATCATATCATGTTGAATCCATGTTTTGAGCGTGTTTGCTTGATGTTTGAATGCACTTTGCATCAATGCCATGTTTAACTTGTTTTGCTCATATCTTCTAGGCCGTAGCTTCGAATTAAATGAACTTTATCTGTAACTTGACTAGAATTTCGTGTAGATCATCTTGGTGCATCTTAACTTGCTGTTTAACAACGTAAACATAAGGTTTATTCAGATCTGGACCAATTTCGAAATTTGCATATGAGGACTTACCGGAATTGTTATATGTTGTTTCCGTCCTCATTTAAACTTGCTTCGATGTGTTGTTCTTGTATGCATCATCTCTTGCCATGAGTAGCATCATATAGCCTTTGCCATGCATCATACTTGGTTGAGCATCATGTCATGTTTATGTGTGGTGTGTTTACCATATTGTTTGCTTCTTTCAGGTTGTGCTTCTTCTCGATAGTTCCTGTTTCGTTGTGACCGTGAGGATCCGTTCAACTACACTTGGTTCGTCTTTGCCCGTTCGTCTTCTTCATGGACTCATTCTTCTTCCTAGCAGGATTTCAGGCAAGATGACCGTTACCCTGGAGCTCACTACTATCATTGCTATGCTAGTTGCTTCGACGCTATCGCTATGTCGCGCTTCCTACCACTTGTTTATCAAGCCTCCCAAATTGCCATGTCAGTCTCTAACGTTTTTCAGCCTTCCTAGCAAATAGTTGTTTGGCTATGTTACCGCTTTTGCTCAGCCCCTCTTATAGCATTGTTAGTTGCAGGCGAGGTTGAAGATTGCTCCATGTTGGAACAGGATTATGTTGAAATATCACAATATCTCTTATTTAATTAATGCATATATATACTTGGTAAAGGGTGGAAGGTTCGGCCTTATGCCTGGTGTTTTGTTCCACTCTTATCGCCTTAGTTCTCGTCATACCGGTGTTATGTTCCTTGATTTTGCATTCCTTATGTGGTTGGGGTTATGGGACCCCCTTGACAGTTTTCTTTGAATAAAACTCCTCCAGCAAGGCCCAACCTTGGTTTTACATTTGCCTAACAACCTATTAACTTTCCCTTGGGTTTTCGTGAGCCCAAGGGTAATCTTTATTTTAACCCCCCCCCCCCCCAGACCAGTGCTTCTCTAAGTGTTGGTTCGAACCGAGTAGACTGCGGGGCCACCTCCGGGAAACTTGAGGGTTGCTTTTACTCGTAGGATGTCTCATCCGGTGTGCCCTGAGAACGAGATATGTGCAGCTCCTATCGGGATTTGTCGGCACAGTCGGGTGGTCTTGCTGGTCTTGTTTTACCATTGTCCAAATGTCTTGTAACTGGGATTTCGAGACTGATCGGGTCTTTTCGGGAGAAGGAATATCCTTCGTTGATCGTGAGAGCTTGTGATGGGCTAAGTTGGGACACCCCTACAGGGTTTAAACTTTCGAGAGTCGTGCTCGCGGTTATGTGGCAGATGGGAATTTGTTAATATCCGGTTGTAGAGAACTTGACACTTGACTTAACTAAAACACATCAACCGCGTGTGTAGCCGTGATGGCCTCTTTTCAGCGGTGTCCGGGAAGTGAACACGGTTTGGGTTATGTTTGAGCGTAAGTAGTTCAGGATCACTTCTTGATCATTACTAGTTTGTGATCGTTTGCGTAGCTTCTCATCTTATTCTTGTATTCGTAAGATAGCCACCATATCATGCTTAGTCGTTGTTGCAACCCCACCACTTATCCATCCCATACCCCTTTAAGCTTTGCTAGTCTTGATACCCATGGTAATGGGATTTCTGAGTCCTCGTGGCTCACAGATTACTACAACAACAGTTGCAGGTACATGTAATGTGATGATCATGATGCGAGAGCGATGTTTGCTTGTCTTGAGTTCTTCTTCTGCTTCGTCGTTTAGGGGATAGGTTCCTGGTCGGCAGCCTGGGCTAGTAGGGTGGATGTCATTTGAGTTTATGTTTGTGTTTCATCCGTAGTCGGATGTTGCTCTTATTATGACGTTGTTGTATTTATGTGGCATTGTATGCCTCTTGTATGTATCCCCAACAATTATGTAATGGTACGATGTAATGATATCCACCTTGCAAAAGCGTCTCCAATATGCGCTTTTATCCTTGGTGGGACCTTTGAGTTCCTTTAGGATAGGGTCGCATATTGGGCGTGACAAGTTGCTATCAGAGCCTCAACCGACCATAAGAGCCCCTTGACTGTTCGTAGTTTGGCCCTTGTTGAGTCTAGAACAAAACTGTTTTCGGAGTCTAGTTATATCGGAGAGTAACAATACTTTTTACTCCTAAGCCCCTTCGTCACTCTGGTGAGGAATCTTGACATGGGTGTTTTGAATTACTCCTCTTCACCTTCAAAATTTCTTTAGGATCACGCGTTTATTTTTTCGTTCGTTGGTTCTCAGCTCTTTTCATTCGGTGCATTTTCTCGTCAAGTTGACTCGAGCCTCTTCATCTTTGCCAAGTTCAATCCTAAGTTGTTTTCTTTTTCCCACCCGCCCACCCTTTTTCTTCTCGGAGCCGGAGTCCCTAATCGAGTATCCATCCTACTCGTGCGAAGCCTTTGCATTCTTTCAATCGGTGTTTTTTTCTTCAAGTAATTCGTTGGTTTCCCCTTCCAAGTTACCTTTGTTTTTCCCGCCCTCCCACACTTCTTCCCGGAGATTGAGTCTCTTTCGAGCATCAATTTCATTCGTGCGGAACCTCTTCAGTTTTCCCTCAATTATTTCAACCGGTGAATTCTCGTCTCGTATGACATTCTTCATCTCTTTTTCTTCTCCGGTGGACTCAATTCAAGTTTTTTGGGTTGATCATATTCTTTTCCTTGGATCAAGTGTTTTCCGTGCTCATTCGACTCTCGCCAGTTTATCCTTCTGGAGTGCTCAAGACGTCTCAAGAGATTCATTTGTGTTCCAATCAATTCGAGGTTTTCACCTCATTCAAATATTTCAATTGTTCCGATGCATCATCTATCTCTTCAACAATCCTTTTTCAACGGTGTTTTCTTCTAGTGGGCCCTAACCCACGGGTCTTTTCCTAGGATCTTACCTGACTCTTCTAATTACTCAGAGTTATTCTCAAATTATTTTCAAAGTGTGACGTAACAATATATTCCATCAGTCACATGCCCTCTCCAAGATAGCTATCAAATTGTTTTCATTGTTGGTTCAACCCTTCCTATTTTCATTCTCCCGGAGTATCTCGGTAATTTTGGGTGATGTTTCTTGTCGTCATTTGAAGATCAAAGAAGAGTTTTTTCTCTAAATCTTGCCCGTTCTCTCAAAGATTTGTGGTTCTAGCTTCATGTTATCCTCTCGAATTATTCTGTTTGTCAGAAATTCCTTTTGTTACCCATCAAGAGTATTTCAGGAGTTGATTTCTGTTTCGTTTCACCGGAGGCCATCATTTCAGCTACCGTTATCCAATTATCCCGGCGCTTCATTCAAGTGTTCTTTAATCAGCTCGAGTTCTTCCCGTTCTCTTGTATCTAAATCCACTCAGAGCATATTTGTTCTTCTAATTCTTCCCGGTGATTCATTCTCTTTCATCAGTTATTTTTGAATTCTTACGCTGGTTCCTTCAGATTCCTTTTCCTTTGTTATCATATTAATTCATTCGTTCTTTCCAATCCTACCGGTGGTTCATTGAAGACCTTCCTCAAGGTTGCGCCATATTCCCCTCAATCCTTTTCCAACAAGAATAAGTAGTATGCAAAATCCATTGCTTGCCATCAATTTAATTTGATGAAGGAAAAGCATACAACAAATCTTATTCTTATTTCATCCAAGTGATTAATCCCTTCCTACAGAGTTTGTTCATGATGAATAATTTCGCGGTTCGAAGTGTTTTCATCTTTTCTTTTCCGAAGTTCAAATTTCCTCGGCCATTTTTTCGGAACCTCCATCTAAATCACCTCAAGGCTTAATCTTATTCTTTCATCCTTCAATCTATCTCATCATCCTTTTGGTACCGTAGTTCTTCATGGTGGTTCATCATGACTTAATTCATTCTTCAAGAGTTCATCAAGATTTTTGTTAGAGAAGTTCAAGTATCTTTTCTTCTCGCGTCGAAGTGAAAATAATTATCTGTTTTCTTCTGAAGTGGAGTTTTGCATTTATTCGTTCTTCTCAGCTATTCAGACATTTGGTTGTGGTATAATTTCACCTCAAGTTTTTTGAGATGTTTTTGTTAAGTCCACGACAAGTTTATTCTTTTGTTGTTGAATATCTCAACAACTCCGTTCTACCCTTCCTCTAAGGATGCTATCGAATTCATTCATGCTGGAAGTTGTTGTTCTCTCATCCGTTCTTTTCATTATTTTCTTACAATTCTTTCGGAGGCATTGTGTTGTGGCTCTTGTCAAGTGTCACTCCATCTTGTGAAGTTCATGTTCTATTCCTTCCAGTTTTTCAGCCGGAGTGCTGCCCAAAATCTTTCATTCTTATTCCTTTTCTATCTTGTCCTAACCGGAGTGGATTCTAAGTCCATCTTATTCCTTCAGCTTTGATTCTCGTCATACTCGTCATTCCTTTTTTCTACCCGAACGATCTCGGACTTTGTTCATCTTCTCTCTTGTGTTCTTGTTTCACCTCATCCTCTTCTCTTTCGTCTCCTTCCTAAGATCTCGGGACGAGATCTCTTATTAGTGAGGAGAGTTGTAATGCCCCGAGACCGATGCGGCAGGTGTCTTCCAGTTATTCGTTGTCGTTGCCATGTCATTTGCTTGCGTGTTGCATCTTGCCATGTCATCATCTGCATTTCATCTCCATATTTTTTTTAAACTTGCATCCGTTCGGGTTCCCCCGGTTCTCTCCTTTGTCCGTTCAGAGCCCAACCACTCCCACATGCCCCGCGGAACCCCTCTTATCTTATTTTGTGAGCGGGAGAAAAACGTTCTCGGAATGGGTCGAGATTTTTCGAGTGGCCTTGGTATATCACCGGTAGACCGCCTGTCAAATTTCGTTCCATTTGGAGGTTGTTTGATGCCCCAACGGTTAACCAGTTAACCGAAACCCCTCTCTCTTTGCAGCTCAGCACCCCTTCACAAGAGCACAATAGCCCATCTAAACTCCCCTCCATGCTCTTCGCCATTGGATCACGGCCGTGTGGGCGAAAACCGCACCTTATTTGGACTCTCCTAGCTCCCTCTACCTATCTAAACACCTCCCCCTCCATTTTTTGCGGTGCAAACCCTAGCCATCTTTCTCCTCGTGCCACGGACACGTCCGTCCGCCACCCCTCAACCAATCAGGCGCCACCACCTCATCCTCGCCGCCGCTCCTGGCCAATCCTGCATCGCCACTGTCCACCGCTGCTCCTCAGAGCTGCCGGGCTCATGAGCCCAAATCTGGCCCGTCGGGCCCGAACCAAGACTCCACCACCGCCTGCATGCCGTCCCCGACCGTGCCTCGCCAGCCCAGCAGCCGCGCGTCAGCCTCGACCCCACCGCCACGGAGGAGCGTAGGACCGCGTCCCCACCACCCCGCGCCAACCTCCATCATCGCGCCAACATCGCCGGCCATCTCCCAATCTCAACCGCCCGGATCTGGCCCCGCCGCTCCGATCCGGCTCCTTTCGCACCCAGCGCAGCCACTCGTCGCTGATCCGCCGTCCCTTGTCGTTGATCCGCCACCCTGCACCGTCGATGTCACCTCGCACCAGCAACCGCCGCCGTCGGCCGGGTCGACCCGACCCGCGGCCCCGAGTGCCCGACCCGCCAGGCAGGCCCCACCTCCTGCCTCGCCGGGACCGGTAGCCTGGGCTAGCAGGGTGGATGTCATTTGATTTTCTGTTTGTGTTTGATCCGTAGTCGAATGTTGCTCTTATGTATGATGTTGTTGTATTTATGTGGCATTGTATGCCTCTTGTATGTATCCCCAACTATTATGTTATGGTACGATGTAATGATATCCACCTTGCAAAAGCGTCTCCAATATGCGCTTCTATACTTGGTGGGACCTTCGAGTTCCTTTAGGATAGGGTCGCATCTTGGGCGTGACAAGGGTCCACGTGCCATGCACCAAATTAGAGTGCACAACTGCACGGTAGACTCACCCCGATCGTAGCGCCGCGGTAATGCCCAATGAGCCGTCAAATCACAAAAAACCCCACCTTTCCAGCTTTAGTAGTAAGCTGGACGGACGAAGCAGCAATATTTCACTGGGCTTGAATCCCCTTCTCCCTAATCTGCTTGTTCAGAGAAAACCCCCTCTCGGCGATTGCATAGGGTTTTCTCATGGAGAACCAGGTACAAATTCTTCATCCATCCCCGATAAATCCAAGTCCATTGGTCGCGGGTAATCCTAGGATGGCAGCCACCGTTGTTGATGCATTTTTCTTCCTACTGAATCTAGTGTGTTTCATTTGCAGTGCCCAAAGTGCGAGGACCCTATAGGTTTCTGCGCCCTCAGCGAGACGCCACACTTTTTCCTTCTCATCCTAACACAGGATTTTAAAACACGCACAATATGTTCCTAGAATCCTCTTTTCTATCCGGGAGGGTGGGGTTTTTTGAACATGTTGTTGACTAATTTGGAAATTTGGATTGCTATATTTGGATAAAAGGTACTAGTGCCATGGTCAACACTGACGTGGAGGAGGAAATTATTTCTAGATTTGGATAGGGAATACATTGTGTTCTCATATTATTTTTCCTGCAGTGCATTCCTTGCTCTGCCAGAACACATGTACTCAATATGCTCAGCCTTGCCATAACTGAATACACCAGTTTAATGGTTACATTGAAGACAAGCCATGGATATAATTTCCTAGTTGGTTTCATGAACCAAGAAGATCGCTGCTTTTTTTATGGCCGAACTTGGATAAACTTTCTCAAGTGTTACGGACTGAAAGTTGGCACATGAATGTTGATGGAAATAGCAGAACCTAGTCTCATCTTCACTGTGATCTTCCACCCCAACGTCGTTCCAATTGTTCATCCATTTTAGTTTTGTATCTGGTTCTTGCTTGTTGCCTCGATTACTTCTTAATCCACCTATTCTGTCTAACTAATCACAATTTAACTTTAGAAGTAGCAACGATCTCTCACGAAGATGCTACTTATAACTAATATTTCTTATAATTGGTGGCACGTGTAGTTTTTTTCAAAGTTAATCAGGCTACTCGTTTGTTATTCTATAAGAACTCGACTGTTACTGATGGCACTGAAGTTGACTGGGACAACATCCACAAGTTCCTACACTTTATTGTTCATCTTGAGGTCCTTGTGGGGAATTTCAATGGTGGAAGGCCATGTGGGATATGTGTGCCACTGCTGCACTTGTTGAACAGGTCCAACTGTGTCGAAAAACTTATGGTACGAGCTGTTTACTGTTATATATGTTGTTCATAAACTCTTTCTTATACACAGTTTTACAGTTGTGATCTTCTTGAAATAGAAACTGTCATGTTCTATTGTTCCTATACAAATGCCTGACCATGGTCACAACATGATGTTTATGTCGACCTACTCCATTCCCCTTGGAGGTGAAAGGATACTTATTCATGGGTGGTCTCAAATAATGAAGGCTCGTCCATCTTGGAGAATAGGACAGAAGGTTATGTTCATGCTTTGCCATGGCTCTAAAGAGAATATCCTATTTATTGACCACATTGAGAGATGAAGCCGCTTTCATGTAGATGCGCGGGGTGGCGCCTGGGCCTTGTCCTAGGGCTTGGCAGCCTCACCCTTGGTTAACTGTAGGCAAAGTAGCACTGTTCGAGGCGTGCTTTGTACGGTTGAACCTGTATAAGTACTCATACTGCTTTCAGCTATGGTTGTTAAGTGCCCCTGCTGGTTTCAGTTAAGGTTGTTAAGTACTCTTGCTGCTTTATAGTCTATCATGTTTCTTCAGTCTTGTCTTCCTCCAGCCGCCAAAACCAAACTAGCGTCAGCGGGGCCGCCTGCTTCCGCCTCCCACAGCTAGCTGCGCCTCAGCGCACGCATCGCCGCCCACCGTCTCCTAAATCATTAATGCCGATGTTCGAGGCCTCGCCGTCGTCCTCTGCGCGCTTCGGTGCGCTCGCTGTGGCGCCGCCCTTTCGTGTTGTCAACATTGTCAACAAATAAGAGGAATCGGTAGAGGACTGTACGTGGAGAGGATGACAGTAGGGGCCCACCATGTCATGGGTTGTACGCAAGGAAGTTCCTCATTTTTTGTTATATATACTCCATTGTCAGCGTATGGGAAAAGAAAATGCTTCCCCTAGTGGTTTCCTGACATCTGGGACCCATGACATTGTTAGCGTATATAGTTAATAGACAAGAGAACAGCACAAGATCGGCTGACACCTGGGACATAGCTGCTCGAGCAATATTTTTTTTGTTATTGTTGAGACAGAGCAGGGTTTCAACCGGGCCGTGGCCCGTCTAGCCCAGGCTTATATTTTATGTTCACCACATGACCAGTCCAGCTATTTTTTCTTTGTGAAAATGAGCCTAGTTTATTTTTTCTAAGGAATACCCAATCGAGGCCTACTTATTTTTCTACACCCTGATGGGCTGCAACTCTTTCAAGACGCCTGCAAATCTTGAAAGTAATATGAAATGGGCTATAAATATAAAAAAACACATGACAAATTGGAAATACTTTATAATTTCTGAATTTTTTCACATTTTCAGATTCCAATTTCACTTCTTTAACCTAATTTAAATATATCTTCAAAGTACTTTAAATCTGGCTCGACATTTTGGTATTAAAAATAGTTCGGAACCGGCAGAAATATGCAAAATTTTGTTTATATTTTTAACCCTGGCCCTGGCCAACAAAAAATGGACAGCAATAAATTGCATAAGAAGTTGCAATGAGCTATAAATTATTTAGAAAATAGGGAATGGTCTGACTTGTGGGCCTATTAAGTTGACGCGTATGCAAGATTTTTTTACTTATTATATACGTCAACAAACGATTCTAGCAGACGTAATTGTTGAATGTCAATCCAAAGGCCGTCGTGTTTCTTCAATCTCTGATCTTCTTGCTCCAGCCGCCAAATCCAGCGCTGGCGGGACTGCGTGCTCCCGCCTCCCATGGTCGGCTGTGCTACCGCGCAGGCCTCACCGCCCCTACTACTCCCACCGCTGGCCAGTCCATCCCTCTACTCACCCACATCCCTCCACTGATGTGGCTTCGCTGCCTCCGGGTCATTCCCTTCCTGGGACTCGCCCTCGCCATCGCGCTGGTGTTCTCGGCACGGCGTGGTCAATGTTGTCAACAAACAACAACATCAGAAGAGGGATGTACATGGAGAGGCTGACAGTTGGGACCCACATGGTCCATGACAGCACGCAAGCAAATACCTCCTTATTACGCCCAAAATAATGAATACTCTCACTAATAGCTCGGACCCACCAGCTATGTCTTCGCACGCAAGGAAGTGTCCCTTATTAAGCACACAAAAAATGAATACTCCCCCTGCTAGCTAGGACCCACTGTCGGTGTCAAAACCGGCGGATCTCGGGTAGGGGGTCCCGAACTATGCGTCTAGGCGGATGGTAACAGGAGACGAGGGACACAATGTTTTTACCCAGGTTCAGGCCCTCTCGATGGAGTTAATACCCTACGTCCTGCTTGATTAATATTGATGATATGGGTAGTACAAGAGTAGAACTACCACGAGATCAAGGAGGCTAAACCCTAGAAGCTAGCCTATGGTATGATTGTTGGGATGTAATGTTCGTCCTACGGACTAAGGCCCTCTGGTTTATATAGACACCGGAGAGGCTAGGGTTACACAGAGTCGGTTACAATGGTAGGAGATCTACATATCCGTATTGCCAAGCTTGCCTTCCACGCCAAGGAAAGTACCCTCCGGACACGAGACGGAGTCTTCAATCTTCTATCTTCGTAGTCTGGGAGTCCGGAGGATATTGATAGTCCGGCTATCCGGACACCCCTAGTCCAGACTCCTCAAGAGTCCCGAACCAGGCTTCAATGACGATAAGTCCAGCGTGCTTGTACTCTTCGCATTGCAAGGCGGGTTCTCCTTCAAATTCCATGTTCCAGCCGAATAGTGTCCGGCTTCACCTCGAATAATGTGCTCCTTGGCTTCTACGCCAAATTATGGCCCTCTTCCACGCTGGCCGCACTAATGCGAAAAGCCAAGGAGTCCTTTACATTTTACCCCTAATTGTGCGGGTCGCCGCCTATTAAAGGGCAGGGATCCAGATCCAAACCGCACCATCTTCCTCCCACAGATACTCTATCGAGCGCCTCGACCTGAAATCCATTCCACCATGGATCGTCAACGCGCTCTTCCTCACGCGCCCCAGCCCATCGCCGGGATTGGAGGAGGTGCTCTATTTCGCACAACGAGCTAGTAAAGCTCCAAACGGAGGGATTGCTTCCTCCGGCCTTCATGGTTCCGGTCTGAGCCGGACTGGTTACTTATCGAGGTGGGAGGCAGGCGGAGGACACCCCAAGCCCCAACAAGGGAGAGCGGGTGTGTTTCGTCCCCTATCTAATAAGGGGGCTCGGATTTCCAATACATCCGTTCCTCCGCGGGCTCCTGAAGTTCTATGGACTCCAACTCCACCACCTCACGCCCGCTTCATGCTGCACATCGGGCTATGTAGCTCTTACGAGCTATTCACGGGCATCGAGCCCCATTTCGCATTGTGGAAGAGGTTGTTTCCTCGGCCCCGCTCTCACCAGGGTCCATATATCAAGTGGGCGGCGCCAAATATGGCGATCGGCGGGACGGATACCTATCCGCACCCCCAAGAGGGCGTCCAAGACCGCCTCGGAGTGGTTTTATATTGTAGACGCCTGCCGCTCGACCCAGTCCGGATCGGCCTCCCGGAGTTTGATGTTGCTCCCTTGAAGAAACGCCTCACCGGGCGCCATGAGCCCTGCTTGGAGGAAGAGAAGAGCGCCCATTACTTGATGGGCCGGATAAGATTAATGGCTCATTCCAGCTTGACCATGATTGGAGTCATGGCGACGCATCAAGCGGGGGTGCAGCCTCTGCAATACTGAGGCCACCCCATGTGGGATTTCAATGGGGAGGACGATGCCACCGACGGCGCAAGAAGGGTCGGGTTCGACCGAGGATCCGTGAAGATCCTGTCCGGTCTGTACAAGGGGAGAAGGAGGACTTCTTCGCCCAACCTCTGGAGGGGTTTTCCATGATCAATCCGGAGGATGGGTGTTTAACACCTCAAAAGGGCCTTTACCCGTATCTTCGAAGTTTAAGCTTCTTACATTACGTCTTCCGCGCAGGGTCTGCGTCGGACTGTGGAGGACATGGTGAGTCCTGCTCCACAACCCGAGGATCCGGAAGGATCCCTGGGTCCGGCCTCCGAAGAGGATCCGGACATCGAGGTGGAGCTAATCGACGGGGTGTATCACCAGCTCAGCATTGATAATGCTTTGGTCGCCATTACGGCGGACTACCCCGGGCTAAGTTCGCATCCTGTGACCACGATCAAGTCGGACACCGTTATCTTATCCTTGCCTATTTCTGACCTTCGCGAACGATGGTATTTTGCAGGAAGCGCCATTACGGCAGGGAGCCGAGCCTGTGGCGGCCGACGTACAAAGGTCAGTCCGAACTAGCAGGAGGAAAAGGAGCGCCGTGCGGGCGGAAACGTCGCCGCAGAGGTATAGCTCGTGTTTGATCTTTTTGAGCAACGTTCCGAGGAAACTTCTAAGTGCTCATGATCTTTATAGGAGAAAAAGCGCTCGCCGGACTGCGAGCGCAGGAATTGCCGACCCAACCAACACCAGCCAGGCTCCAGCGCCCGGACTGGAAGGGGAGGCAAGCGCAAGACGCGAACCGGATCCTGCTCCAACGGAGGATACCGGCTGATCGTCCGCCACTAAGTCGAGGTGGAGAGCGCCATGCGCCATAGACGCCACGACAGATCTTTCAAGAAGCGTGCTTTTTCCCGAGGCATTGAATGCCTTTAACGCAGGGGACGCGATCTCGGGCTGCTCAAAATGGTTTTACCAGAGCCACGGAGCAAAGATGTTAAAGACATACGGTAAGGAATTTTAATGGTTGTATACACCAAGAGCCCCGAGACTTAAATTAGTTATGTTAACTGATTTAAGGATCATTTGAAATTTCAGGCTCTTAACGAGAAGAATGCCCGGCTGTCTCGGGAGCCGCAAGATTGCAAGGCCCAACTTGAGGCTGCACTTGTTGCCGCAGGAGGAGACGGAAAGACCCTCCCGGTAACACATTTGTATGAATTAATATAAGCGGCTGTGCAGCGCGTAATGAAGTCTAATAATGACATTGCAGGTGCCACCAACAAGATTCGGACAGTAAGACTCATCGCGCCACTAAAGGTCGGCGAGAACGCATGAATGTGGTTCAGCAGAAAGGAAAAAGCTCCAAGATGCAAACGCCAAGCTCGGAGAAGAGCTGAAAGGCGCAAGCCGAGCTGTCCGGCTCGCTCAAGGAGAATCAACGGCTTCGTCGCTGCATACATAGTAGTGCTTGAGCGAACTCTCTAAGGAAGAAGAGTTCGCGAGGAAGCGATCCGACATAATATGTCTTTGTAGGTATACTCACGAGTCGTCCCACAGAGGAGATGCCCGATCAATGGATGATCCACTTCCCGAATTGTTGCAGCTGCTCGAACGAGTTCGGCAGTAATGAGTGGCGCCAGACAGCTTTATGGCCATCCTCGCCATGCCCGAGGGCCTCGGGAGCTTATGGAGAAGCTGCAGGAATGCGGCAGCGCCTGCTTGTGGAAGATTTCGGCTTGCCGTCAAGGTGCCAGGGAGGCTTGGGCCATGGTGAAGACGCGGTACAAGAAGGCGGATCCCAACCATATGGCCGAGGTTGGACCAGTGGGGCCCGACGGGAAGGAGATCCCTGTGAGTTTAGTGTACAGCCAGGTAGAACTGGCTGCTAAGTATTCCTAACGGATCAGAACTAGACACTGTTAGACAGGATTGAGGAGGAATACAATCAATAGATTTTGACAATGTATGTTATCCTTAAAATTTACATGTGAAATGCCTTCTAGCCAGATTGTAGATCATTTGTCTTTGCCGACCTTTTCGCTTCGACCTCGGGACCCTAGAGTCCGGAGTGTGTCCGAATACCTTTTTGGTTAAAAAATAACCGTGGTATGCATGGAGACCAGGCGTAGGGGTCATTAGTGCTTTATCAGACAAGTGCCCAACTAGTTATGTTATATTACATGGTTAGTAAGAAACATCTTCCAGGGAGAATAGTTCCGTTAAGGGTTCCTTTCGCTGGGGAGGCATGCCCTAAAGTGTATGTCCGACTGCCAAGAGAGCGAAGAAACATCCGGGGCAGATGGGAAAAATAGGTAAAAGTCATCTTTTAAATCACCGATCAATATTCCCTTAAGAACGCTTAGCTTTTGGCTTCACCTACCTGAGGTACACATCCGCCGACCCGGCAAGAATAATCGCAGAGGTGCTCCTTTACCTCCTAGCCGAACAATCGGGAACGAGGGGTAAGCACAGAGCCAGCAACCCAGCTTGGCCAAAACTTAAGTCATATCGATGCATATAATGGTGAGTAAAAGGTACATGTGGAAGCGTGATATATGTGTTGGGTATAAACTCAGATAGTTGAGCTTCAGAAAAGAAGCCCTCAGAACAGCGAAAAGCGGATGGCACATCGCGTATATGCAAAAAATGCGAAAATAGGCCCCGAGGGGCTTTGTTAATTTAAAAGGATAGAAAGAGAAAAAGAAGACAGCCGAAATATAAAAGGTTGGACAGGGGAAGGGGACAAACTCTTAGTCCGGCGCTAGGCATAGAATCGTCGGAGTCGGGCTGCATTCCATGGGTTCGGCTCGAGTCGGTTGTCCGACGCATTTCGTAAACGGTATGCTCCGCCGGTCAGTACTTGATCAATAATGAAGGGGCCTTCCCATCTGGGCTTGAGCTTGTCCTTTTTCTTGTCCGGCAGGGGTAGAACTAGTTTGCCGACGTTATAGGTCTTGGCCCATACTTCTCTGCTTTGATATCTTCGGGCCTGCTGCTGATAGAATGCGGAACGAGCCTTCGCGACGTCACGTTCTTCCTCCAATGTGTACAAGCTGTCCTGCCGGTCTAGCTCGGCTTCTCTTTCCTCATACATGCGCACTCGAGGTGAGTCATGAATAATGTCGCAGGGCAAAACTGCCTCTGCGCCGTATACCATAAAAAATGGTGTGAATCCGGTAGTGTGGTTAGGCGTTGTCCGCAGCCCCCAGAGTACGGAGTCGAGCTCCTCAACTCATTGGGTATCGGATTTGGTGAGTGACCTCACCAATCTGGGTTTAATGCCGCCATTATTAGACCGCTTGCTCTTTCCACTTGACCGCTGGTTTGAGGGTGATAGATCGACGATAGTCGAGCTTAATGCCCATATTTTTGCACCATGACTTGACCTCATCGGCCGTGAAGTTCGTGTCACTGTCGGTGATGATGCTGTGGGGACTCAGAGCGAGTGTACCACCTCCGATATAAAGTCTATCACTGGTCCGGACTCTGCTGCTTTGACCGGTTTGGCCTCTATCCATTTGGTGAACTTATCCACCATGACCAATGTGTACTTTTTCTTGTGGGTTCCCTTTAAGGGTCCGACGATGTCAAGCCCCTGCACGCGAACAGCCAGGTAATGGGTATGGTTTTGAGGGCGGTAGGTGGCATATGGCTCGATTAGCAAAGAGCCGACAACCAACACATCTCTCGACTAAGTCCCGGCATCCGCCCGGCCGCCGGCCAATAAAATCTGACGGAATGCCTTTCCTACTAGGGCCCGGCTGCAGCGTGGTGTCCACCTAGTCCGCATGGATTTCAGCCAGAGGTTTCGCCCTTCTTCTTCGGAGATGCACCTTTGAAGGACTCCGTAGTACTTTTCTTATAGAGTTCTCCTCATGGACCTTGTAGGCCTTCGATCACGGACTATGCAAATGGGCCTCATTTTGGTCTTCGAAGTTCCTGCCAAGTAAGTAGGCTAGAAAGGTTCTGCCCACGCGGCGACATCGCCATTATAACGCATGGAGGGTGTTATGTCATCTGTTGAATCACTAGTTGGTGCGGTTTTCTCCGGTTTATCGCTACTGCACTCCTCTTCCCATAGTACGGATGGCTTGAAGAGCCGCTCCAAAGATGTTGGGAGGGACAGATCACGCCGCTACCGATGCGCGCTGTGATGTCGGCCGCTTGGTTATTATCTCGGCTATGTGATGGAATTCAAGTCCTTCAAACCGAGCTGACATTTTCGTGACAGCATTGCGATATGCTGCCATTTTCGGATCCTTGGCGCCAAGTCTCCATTTATTTGGGATATTGCAAGGTTTGAGTCCTCGCACCTCTAGGCGTTGAATGCCCATGGAGACCGCCATCCGGAGACCATGTAATAGGGCCTCGATTCGCCGCATTGTTGGAGTCCGATACATTATTTGAAGTACATATCGATTGCATCTCCGTGGGGACGCCAAGACGACGCCAGCCCCCATCCGCCAACATTTTGGAACCGTCGAAGCGCATAGTCCATTGAGTATGCGCCGACTTTTAGGGAGTTCGGTCATCCATTCGCGCATTTAAGTCAGCCAAAACTTGTGACTTTATGGCTCGCCGAGGTTTGTAAGTTATGTCGAATGGCAAGAGCTCAATGGCCCATTTTGCAATCCTGCCCGCTGCGTCGCGGTTATTTATAATGTCATTGAGTGGTACTTCAGAGGCCATCGTTATCGAACACTCTTGAAAGTAGTGCCCGAGCTTCCGAGACGCCATGAACACCGTGATATGCTATCTTTTGATAGTGCGGTAACGGATTTGTGGGGTTAACACAAAGGATACATAATACACCGGTTTTGAAGAGGGAATTTATGCCTTCGCTGCTCGCTCGACGACGAGGACAGCGCCATAACTTGATGTGTTGCAGCAATGTATAACAACATTGGTTCGCCCAAAGTGGCGCGAGCCAGACCGGATTTGTTGCCAATATGGCCTTTATTTCATCGAGTCCGCAATGGCGGCGCGCCCGCCCACTGGTGTTCGTGCGCCTTTAGGAGGCGATAAAGGGCAACGCCTTCTCTCCTAAACGGAGATAAACGGCTTAGAGCTGCCACGCATCCTCGTTAACTTTTGTATTTGCTTGAGGTCTTTTGGAATATCCAACCGCGACAGAGCCCGAATTTTGGCCGGATTTGCTTCAATTCCTCTACGAATACGATGAAGCCCAGCAGCTTTCCGCTGGTACACCAAAACACAATTTTCCGGATTCAATTTAATGTCGATGCTCTAAGGTTGTCGAATGTGAGCCTCAAATCGCCTACTAAAGTTTCGACGAGTTTTGTTTTGACGACCACGCCGCTCACGATGCCTCGATTGTTTTGCCTATCCGGTAGCCGACATGTTTGAATCATGCGCCGATATGTTATACCGGGCGTTTTGAGTCCGGATCCCTGCCCATCTTTGGGCTCAAAGGTCGAGGGACTTCCGACCGAAGCTTGATTTGCTAGAAACAGCCCAATGAGTCCGGAGCGACGATGATTTTAGGTTCAATGCTCGATCGAGTTCGCCCTCCGCTGGAATCCGCATGGAGGGTTCGGGAATCGGACACGATTGTTTTCAACAATGGCAAGGAATTGCCGAAGTTGTTCTTCTACCACTTCGTGGTGGGTAGCCCGGGAGAGTTAATCTCACTCAGATCGGTTTTAAGCCCGATCTGATTGTAGTCCGCTGCGACTCAGGCGGCTATGCGATCCAAGAGCTCGCTGACGACGAGAGCTCGATTGATCTAACTGCTCGCAGCTTTAGGGCTGACGCTAAGATTGCTTCCGACGACTTGAGAAGTCATTGCGGGCGACGGCCGGACAAAGCGGTCATGAGAAAGCCACCAAGCCGGATTGTTTGACCGCGGCCAAGGCCCTCCGGTGAAAACACCGCCTTTGAAGACGGGCAAAGGCATCCGCCTATCGGCGATTTACACGAGGAACTCTCAATGAAAGCACCAATGTCGGTGTCAAACCGCGGATCTCGGTAGGGGTCCCGAATCTGTGCGTCTAGGCGGATGGTAACAGGAGACGAGGGACACAATGTTTTTACCTGTGTTCAGCCCTCTCGATGGAGGTAATACCCACGCCCCGCTTGATTAATATTGATGATATGGGTAGTACAAGAGTAGATCTACCACGAGATCAAGGAGGCTAAACCCTAGAAGCTAGCCTATGGTATGATTGTTGGGATGTAATGTTCGTCCTACGGACTAAGGCCCTCCGGTTTATATAGACACCGGAGAGGCTAGGGTTACACAGAGTCGGTTACAATGGTAGGAGATCTACATATCCGTATTGCCAAGCTTGCCTTCCACACCAAGGAAAGTACCCTCCGGACACGAGTCGGAGTCTTCAATCTTCTATCTTCGTAGTCTGGGAGTCCGGCGGATATTGATAGTCCGGCTATCCGGACACCCCCTAGTCCAGGACTCCCTCACCCACCATAGTGGGAGGCTGACTTGTGGGCCTACTAAGTTGACGCGGACAGAGGGCTTCGTCAACTTAGACAATAAATATGAACGATTCTAGCTCCATTGACCGTACGATGTCCATCCAACGGCTGTAGTGCTTCTTCAACCTCTGGTCTTCTTGCTCCAGCCGCCCAAACCAGCGCCGGTCGTGCCGCGTGCTCCTGCCTCTCGTGGTCGGCTGTGCTGCCGCCGAGGCCTCACCACCCCTACTACTCCCGCCGCTGGCAGGCCATCCCTCTACTCACCCACACCCCATGTTATTCTGCGGCGACGGCAGCCTCACACCGCAGCCAAACCAGTGAACCCTCATACTCCTCTCTGCATGGGCATCCACTATCGCGTCTTCCCCGGCTCTGCATCATCCCATTACTAGGCATCGCCGTCGTCCACCGCCTTGGTACTCTCGGCGCGCCGTGGTCAATGTGGTCAAGGAACGACTTCCATTGGAAGAGTACTGTACATGGAGAGGCTGACAGCTGGGTCCACGGCCGGAGCAAGGAAGTGTAACCTTATTATGCATAAAATAATGATTCCTCCACCTGACAGCAGGGACCTAAAGGAAATATGCCCTAGAGGCAATAATAAAGTTATTATTTATTTCCTTATATCATGATAAATGTTTATTATTCATGCTAGAATTGTATTAACCGGAAACATAATACATGTGTGAACACATAGACAAACATAACGTCACTAGTATGCCTCTACTTGACTAACTCGTTTATCAAAGATGGTTATGTTTCCTAGCCATGGACAAAAGAGTTGTCATTTGATTAAGGGGATCACATCATTAGGAGAATGATGTGATTGACATGACCCATTCCGTTAGCCTAGCACTTGATCGTTTAGTATGTTGCTATTGCTTTCTTCATGACTTATACATGTTCCTGTAACTATGAGATTATGCAACTCCCGTTTACCGGAGGAACACTTTGGGTGCTACCAAACGTCACAACGTAACTGGGTGATTATAAAGGAGTACGACAGGTGTCTCCAAAGGTACATGTTGGGTTGGCATATTTTGATATTAGGTTTTGTCACTCCGATTGTCGGAGAGGTATCTCTGGGCCCTCTTGGTAATGCACATCACTATAAGCCTTGCAAGCAATGTGACTAATGAGTTAGTTGCGGGATGATGCATTACATAACGAGTAAAGAGACTTGCCGATAACGATATTGAACTAGGTATTGGGATACCGACGATCGAATCTCGGGCAAGTAACATACCGATGACAAAGGGAACAACGTATGTTGTTATGCGGTTTGACCGATAAAGATCTTCGTAGAATATGTGGGAGCCAATATGAGCATCCAGGTTCCGCTATTGGTTATTGACCGAGAATAGTTCTAGGTCATGTCTACATTGTTCTCGAACCCGTAGGTTTCGCACGCTTAATGTTTCGATGAGAGTTATATTATGAGTTTATGAGTTTTGATGTACCGAAGGAGTTCGGAGTCCCGGATGAGATCGGGGACATGACGAGGAGTCTCGAAATGGTCGAGACGTAAAGATCGATATATTAGACGACTATATTCGTAGTTCGAAAAGGTTCCGAGTGATTCGGGTATTTTTCGGAGTACCGGAGAGTTACGGGAATTCGCCGAGGAGTATATGGGCCTTATTGGGCCATACGGGAATAGAGGAGAGAGGCCGAAGGAAGGAGGCGCGCAGCCCCCTCTCGTCCGAATTGGACAAGGGTGCGCCCCTTTCCATCCTCCTCTCCCCTCTTTCCCCTTCTCCTACTCCAACAGGAAGGAGGGAGTCCTACTCCCGGTGTGAGTAGGACTCCCCTTGGCGCGCCCCTACTAGGCCGGCCGCCCCCTCCCCTTGCTCCTTTATATACGGGGGCAGGGGGCACCTCTTGGCACAACAACAATTGATCCCTTGGATCTCTTAGCCGTGTGCGGTGCCCCCCTCCACCATAATCCACCTCGATAATATCGTAGCGGTGCTTAGGAGAAGCCCTGCGTCGGTAGTACATCAAGATCGTCACCATGCCGTCGTGCTGACGGAACTCTCCCTCGACACTCGGCTAGATCGGAGTTCGAGGGACGTCATCGAGCTGAACGTGTGCTAGAACTCGGAGGTGCCGTAGTTTCGGTGCTTGATCGGTCGGGCCGTGAAGACGTACGACTACATCAACCGCGTTGTTATAATGCTTCCGCTTACGGTCTACGAGGGTACGTGGACAACACTCTCCCCTCTCGTTGCTATGCATCACCATGATCTTGCGTGCGAGGGAAAATTTTTGAAATTACTACATTCCCCAACAGTGGCATCCGAGCCTAGGTTTTATGCGCTGATGTTATATGCACGAGTAGAACACAAGTGAGTTGTGGGCGATATAAGTCATACCGCTTACCAAAGATGTCATACTTTGGTTCAGCGGTATTGTTGGATGAAGCGGCCGGACCGACATTACGCCAGACGCTTACGCGAGACTGGTTTTACCGCCGTGCTTTGCACACGGTGACTAGCGGTGTCTGCTTTCTCCAACTTTAGTTGAACGAGTGTGGCTACGCCCGTCCTTGCGAAGGTTAAAACAGCACTAACTTGACGAACTATCGTTGTGGTTTTGATGCGTAGGTAAGAACGGTTCTTGCTCAGCCCATAGCAGCCACGTAAAACTTGCAACAACAAAGTAGAGGACGTCTAACTTGTTTTTGCAGGGCATGTTGTGATGTGGTATGGTCAAGACGTGATGAGATATAAGTTGTTGTATGAGATGATCATGTTTTGTTAAAGTTATCGGCAACTGGCAGAAGCCCTATGGTTGTCTCTTTGTTGCATAAGATGCAAGTGCCAAATAATTGCTTTACTTTATCGTTATGCGATAGCAATAGTTGCAAGAGCAATAGTTGGCGAGACGACCATGAGACGACACATTGATATAGATTAAGATGATGAAGATCATGGTGTCATGCTGGTGACGATAGATATCATGACAGTACTTTGGAGATGGAGATCAAAGGCGCAAGATGATCATGGCCATATAATGTCACATATATTGATTGCATATGATGTTTATCTGTTATACATCTTATTCTGTTTTGTTTGACGGTAGCATTTTAAGATGATTCTCACTAATTATCAAGAAGTGTTCTCCCTGAGTATGCACCATTGCAAAAGTTCTTCGTGCTGAGACACCACGTGATGATCGGGTGTGATAGGCTCTACGTTCAAATACAACGGGTGCAAAACAGTTGCACACGCGGAATACTCATGTCATACTTGACGAGCCTAGCATATACAGATATGGCCTCGGAACACGGAGACCGAAAGGTCGAGCGTGAATCATATAGTAGATATGATCAACATAGTGATGTTCACCATTGAAACTACTCCATCTCACGTGATGATCGGACATGGTTTAGTTGATTTGGATCACGTGATCGCTTAGATGACTAGAGAGATGTCTGTCTAAGTGGGAGTTCTTAAATAATATGATTAGTTGAACTTTAATTTATCATGAACTTAGCCCTGGTAGTATTTTGCAAATTATGTTGTAGATCAAAAGCTCGTGTTGTTGCTTTCATATGTTTATTTTGATATGTTCCTAGAGAAAACTGTGTTGAAAGATGTTAGTAGCAATGATGCGGATTGGATCCATGATCTGAGGTTTATCCTCATTGCTGCCTGTAAGAATTATGTCCTTAATGCACCGCTAGGTGACACGCCTATTGCAGGAGCGTATGCGCACGTTATGAACGTTTATTAGCTCAATATGATGACTACTTGATAGTTTAGTGCACCATGCTTAACGGCTTAGAATCGGGACTTCAAAGACGTTTTGAACATCATGAACCATATGAGATGTTCCAGAATTGAAGTTAATATTTCAAGCAAATACCGAGTTGAGAGATATGAAGTCTCCAACAAGTTCTATAGCTAAAAGATGGAGGAGAATCGCTCAACTAGTGAGCATGTGCTCAGATTGTCCGGGTACTTCAATCGCTTGAATCAAGTGGGAGTTAATCTTCCGAGATAAGATAGTGATTGACAGAATTTTCTAGTCACCATCACCAAGTTAGTAGAACTTTGTGATGAACTATAGTATGCAAGGGATGACGAAAACGATTCCCGAGCTCTTCGTGATGTTGAAATCGACGAAGGTAGAAATCAAGAAAGAGCATCAAGTGTTGATGATTGACAAGACCACTAGTTTCAAGAAAAGGGCAAAGGGAAAGAAAGGGAACTACAAGTAGAATGACAAGCAAGTTGTCACTCCCGCGAAGAAGCTCCAAGCGGACCAAAGCCTGAAACCGAGTGCTTAATCGCAAAGAAAATGGTCACCGGAAGCGGAAATGCCCTCAATATTTGGTGGATAAGAAGGATGGCAAAGTGAACAAGGGTATATTTGATATCTGAGTTATTAATGTGTGCCTTACTAGTGTTTATAGTAGCCCCTGAGTATTTGATACTTGTTCGGTTGTAATGATTAGTAACTCAAACAGGAGTTACGTATAAAAGAGACTAGTTGAAGGGAAGTGACGATGAGTGTTGGAAGTAGTTCCAAGATTGATATGATCATCATCGCACACTCCCTATACTTTCGGGATTAGTGTTAAACCTAAATAAATGTTATTTGGCGTTTGCGTTGAGCATGAATATGATTTGTTCATGTTTATTGCAATACGGTTATTCATTTAAAGTCATAGAATAATTGTTGTTCTGTTTACATGAATAAGACCTTCAATGGTCATACACCCAATGAACATAGTTTGTTGGATCTCGATCGTAGTGATACACATATTCATAATATTGATGCCAAAAGATGAAAAGTTAATAATGATAGTGCAACTTATTTGTGGTAATCGCCGCTTGGGTCATATCGGTGTAAAGCGCATGAAGAAACTCCATAAAGATGGATTTTTGAATCACTTGGTTATGAATCATTTGATGCTTGCGAACTGTGCCTTTTGGGCAAGATGACTAAAACTCCGTTCACCGGAACAATGGAACGAGCTACTGACTTATTGGAAATAATACATACCGATGTATGCGATCCAATGAGTGTTGATGCTCGTGGCAAGTATCATTATTTTCTGACCTTCACAAGATGATTTGAGCAGATATGGGTATATCTAGTTGATGAAACATAAGTCTGAAATAGTTGAAAGGTTCAAAGAATTTCAGAGTGAAGTGGAAAAATCATCGTAACAAGAAAATAAAGTTTCTGCGATCTGATCGCGGAGACGAATATTTGAGTTACGAGTTTGGTCTTCAATTAAAACAATGTGGAATAGTTTCACAGCTCACGCCACCTGGAACACCACAACGTTATGGTGTGTCCAAACGTTGTAACCGCACTTTATTGGATATGGTGCGATCTATGATGTCTCTTACTGATTTACCAATATTGTCTTGGGGTTATGCATTAGAGACAGCTGCATTCACGTTAAAAGGGCACCATCTAAATCCGTTGAGACGACACCATATGAACTGGTTTAGCAAGAAACCTAAGCTGTCGTTTCTTCAAGTTTGGAGTTGCGATGCTTATATGAAAAAGGTTTTCAACTTGATAAGCTCGAACCCAAATCGGAGAAGTGCGTCTTCATAGAATACCCAAAGGAAATTGTTGGGTACACCTTCTATCACAGATCCGAAGGCAAGATATTCGTTGCTCAAAATGGATCCTTTCTAGAGAAGAAGTTTCTCTCGAAAGAAGTGAGTGGGAGGAAAGTAGAACTTGATGAGGTAAATGTACCTTCTCCCTAATTGGAAAATAGTTCATCACTGAAATCAGTTCCAGTGATTCCTACACCAATTAGTGAGGAAGCTAATGATGATGATCATGAAACTTCAGATCAAGTTACTACAGAACCTCGTAGGTCTACCAGAGTACGGTCCGCACCAGAGTGGTACGGTAATCCTGTTCTGAAAGTCATGTTACTATATCATGATAAACCTATGAACTATGAGGAAGCGATGATGAGCCCAGTTCCGCGAAATGGCTGGAGGCCATGAAATCTAAGATAGGATCCATGTATGAGAACAAAGTGTGGACTTTGGTGGACTCGCCCGATGATCGGCAAGCCATAGAAAATAAATGAATCTTCAAGAGGAAGACGGACGTTGATAGTAGTGTTACTATCTACAAAGCTCGACTTGTCGCAAAAAGGGTTTTCGACAAGTTCAAGGTGTTGAATACAATGAGATTTTCTCACTCGTATCGATGCTTAAATCTGTCCAAATCATGTTAGCAATTGCCACATTTTATGAAATCTGGCAAATGGATGTCAAAACTGCATTCCTTAATGGATTTATTAAAGAAGAGTTGTATATGATGCAACCAGAAGGTTTTGTCAATCCTAAAGATGCTAACAAAGTGTGCAAGCTCCAAAGAATCCATCAATGGACTGGTGCAAGCATCTCGAGTTGGAATATACGCTTTGATGAGTTGATCAAAGCATATGGTTTTATATGAGACTTTTGGAAAGGCTCAGATTTACAAGAAAGTGAGTGGGAGCACTACAAGATTTCGATAAGTATATGTGAATGACATATTGTTGATTGGAAATAATGTAGAATTATTCGCAAAGCATAAAGGAGTATTTGAAAGGAGTTCTTTAAAAGAAATACCTCAAGAAGCTACTTACATATTGAGCATCAAGATCTATTGAGATAGATCAAGATGCTTGATAAGATTTTCAATGAGTACATACCTTGACAAGATTTTGAAATAGTTCAAAATGGAATAGTCAAAGAAAGAGTTCTTGCCTGTGATGCAAAGGTGTGAAGTTGAGTAAGACTCAAGACCCGACCATGGCGTAAAATAGAAAAAGAATGAAAAGTCATTCCCTATGCCTCACCATAGGTTCTATAAAGTATGCTATCTTTGTGAACCATACCTATTGTAT
The DNA here is from genome assembly GCA_021437245.1 of Aegilops speltoides. Lineage (NCBI taxonomy): Eukaryota > Viridiplantae > Streptophyta > Magnoliopsida > Poales > Poaceae > Aegilops > Aegilops speltoides. The sequence continues at coordinate 483,869,485 of CM038143.1, forward strand.
ACCTTGCTCTGAGTTTGACAAAGGAATACAATTTTGATCTAAGAGTAGATCACTGGACAGCGGTCAAGAATATCCTTAGTGAAAACTAAGGAGATGTTTCTCGATTATGGAGGTGATAAAAGAGCCCGTCGTAAAAAGTTACAACGATGTAAGCTTTTACACCAATCCAGATGACTCTAAGTCTCAATCTGGATACATATTGAAAGTGTGAGCAATTAGCTAGAGTAGCTCCGTGCAGAGCATTATGGACATAGAAAATTTGCAAAATACATACGGCTCTGAATATGACGGACCCGTTGACTAAACTTCTCTCACAAGCAAAACATGATCATACCTTAGTACTCTTTGGGTGTTAATCACATGGCAACGTGAACTAGATTATTGACTCTAGTAAACCCTTCGGGTGTTGATCACATGATGATGTGAACTATGGGTATTAATCACATACAGATGTGAATATTGGTGTTAAATCACATGGCGATGTGAACTGGATTATTGACTCTAGTGCAAGTGGGAGACTGAAGGAAATATGCCCTAGAGGCAATAATAAAGTTATTATTTATTTCCTTATATCATGATAAATGTTTATTATTCATGCTAGAATTGTATTAACCGGAAACATAATACATGTGTGAATACATTGACAAACATAACGTCACTAGTATGCCTCTACTTGACTAGCTCGTTTATCAAAGATGGTTATGTTTCCTAGCCATGGACAAAAGAGTTGTCATTTGATTAACGGGATCACATCATTAGGAGAATGATGTGATTGACATGACCCATTCCATTAGCCTAGCACTTGATCGTTTAGTATGTTGCTATTGCTTTCTTCATGACTTATACATGTTCCTGTAACTATGAGATTATGCAACTCCCATTTACCGGAGGAACACTTTGGGTGCTACCAAACGTCACAACATAACTGGGTGATTATAAAGGAGTACTACAGGTGTCTCCAAAGGTACATGTTGGGTTGGCATATTTCGAGATTAGGTTTTGTCACTCCGATTGTCGGAGAGGTATCTCTGGGCCCTCTCGGTAATGCACATCACTATAAGCCTTGCAAGCAATGTGACTAATGAGTTAGTTATGGATGATGCATTACATAACGAGTAAAGAGACTTGCCGTAACGAGATTGAACTAGGTATTGGGATACCGACGATCGAATCTCGGGCAAGTAACATACCGATGACAAAGGGAACAACGTATGTTGTTATGCGGTTTGACCGATAAAGATCTTCGTAGAATATGTGGGAGCCAATATGAGCATCCAGGTTCCGCTATTGGTTATTGACCGAGAATAGTTCTAGGTCATGTCTACATTGTTCTCGAACCCGTAGGGTCCGCACGCTTAAGGTTTCGATGACAGTTATATTATGAGTTTATGAGTTTTGATGTACCGAAGGAGTTCGGAGTCCCGGATGAGATCGGGGACATGACGAGGAGTCTCGAAATGGTCGAGACGTAAAGATCGATATATTGGACGACTATATTCGGAGTTCGGAAAGGTTCCGAGTGATTCGGGTATTTTTCGAGTACCGGAGAGTTACGGAATTCGCCGGGAGTATATGGGCCTTATTGGGCCATACGGGACTAGAGGAGAGAGGTCGAAGGAAGGAGGCGCGCAGCCCCTCTGGTCCGAATTGGACAAGGGTGCGGCCCCTTTCCATCCTCCTCTCCCCTCTTTCCCCTTCTCCTACTCCAACAGGAAGGAGGAGTCCTACTCGGTGTGAGTAGGACTCCCTTGGCGCCCCTACTAGGCCGGCCGCCCCCTCCCTTGCTCCTTTATATACGGGGCAGGGGGCACCTCTTGGCACAACAACAATTGATCCCTTGGATCTCTTAGCCGCAAAGCGGTGCCCCCTCCACCATAATCCACCTCGATAATATCGTGGCGGTGCTTAGGAGAAGCCTGCGTCGGTAGTACATCAAGATCGTCACCATGCCGTCGTGCTGACGGAACTCTCCCTCGACACTCGGCTAGATCGGAGTTCGAGGGACGTCATCGAGCTGAACGTGTGCTAGAACTCGGAGGTGCCGTAGTTTCGGTGCTTGATCGGTCGGGCCGTGAAGACGTACGACTACATCAACCGCGTTGTTATAATGCTTCCGCTTACGGTCTACGAGGGTACGTGGACAACACTCTCCCCTCTCGTTGCTATGCATCACCATGATCTTGTGTGTGCGTAGGAAATTTTTTGAAATTACTACATTCCCCAACAGGACCCACCGGATGGGCCACCGTATTTCATGAAAAAAATGATTCTCTCCCTGACAGCTGGGACCCATTGGCTATATCTTCGCACGCAAGGAAGTGCCTCCTTATCCTCCCTAGCAGTCAGGACCCACCTGGTCGAAGCGTACGTAGCATTGTCATTCTGGTCGCGAATGTGTACGTACATACTGGTCGATCGGTCTGTCTGCAGGCTGCAGCGGTGGACCATGACCGAGTAAGGAAGGGCACGTGTCGTAGTAGAGGCACGCACGTAGCATGTACACGTACGTATATCTAGGGTGCAAGAAAGTAAATACAGCCACATACGTACATACGGGCGGGGTCTCGAACGCCTACCCACGCATACATATGGCCAGGGCTCGTGTACATGGCTGGGTCAGAATTTCATCGGGAGGCAACGGAATGCGTCATGTTCATCGGGAGCCAACCGGCTTGGATGGAACAGCCGATCGAAACGAGGCCTGGCATACCGTAGAACGGAAGAAATGGCCTTGTGTTCGACCGCCTACGGTCGAAACGAGATCCTATTCACCGGGAGGGGTGTGGTGTACCGCAAAACAGAGGAAACAGACTTCTCTTCAACCTCCTACGGTCGAAACGGGGTCCTGTTGATCGGGAGGGGTGTGGCGTACAACAATATGGAGAAAACGGACTTGTGTTGGAGCGCTACGGTCGAGACGGGGGTCCTGTTCATCAGGAGGGGTGTGGCGTACCGCAAAACGGGACTCCACGGGCTACTGTTCATCTCCATCATCAACCTCCTCCAGCCTCCACGGGCTATTGTTCATTCACCGTCGACCTCCTCCAGCCTCCACCTGCGGCTGTTCATCCACGAGCTCCTGTTTATCCAGCCTCCATCGCTCCTCCACTGGCTACTGTTCAACCAGCCCTCTCCATGGGGTCCTGTTCAACCACCCCTCCACGGGCTACGGTTCATCTAGCCCTCCACGGGGCCGTCCTGCTCATCAAGCCATCCACGGGGACCTGTTCATCCACCCCTAATCGGCTCGATCGATCGGGGTCCTGTTCATCCAGCGGCAATGACCTCTACTACCACAGGGTCCTGTTCATCCAACCCCCACCAGGAACGGTTCATCCAACCCCCCCAATGTTCACTGTTCATCAAGAGGCAGCAGGTTCGATTGGCTTCAGTTAGCAGCAGTATCAAAGGAAGCGCTCGATCGGGTTCAGTTAACAGCCAGATCGATCGATCGCTCGGGTTCAGTAACGCGTAGCTTGCAGTGCAATCGCTCGGGTACAGTAGGCGAACGCCTCGCTTGGGTTCAGTTATAGCCCAATGCCTCGCACCCACACGCGTACGTGTACGAGAGAAATGCGCATCGCTCGGCCCTGACCACCCACCATAACCGGGAACTCCCCGATACTTTCCTCGCCCTTGCTTCTACCACGGTTTTTTTCCATCATGGACGGTCCAAAGAATGTCATGCAGCTTCATCTCCGGCCCGCCCAAGACGAAAAGCCCATTTTCTGTCATGACTTTTTGTCATAGAAGTAGGAGCCCACCACATCTATGATGATACCAGGTTTTGTCACAATTATCATCGTAGAAGTGTCATAAGCATGACAGAAAAAAAAACTCGTTTGGCCCAAAATGTCATGGATGTGTCTTTTTTGTAGTGCATACTTTCACTTTCCATGGCTAGCCGTATCCACGGGTGCCTTCCATACCAACACTTTCTAAGGAATTTATTATTTGACAACATAAAGTAGATTTATTTTTCATTTCGAACTGGGCATGCCTAATACCTTTTTCTTACTCTCGTGCAATGACAAGTGAATAAACCTTCATCTTGAAAATAACATATCTAGGATGGAAATATATTAGCCACCCCCTATCGTTTCATGAGCTGTACGAGCACACAAAAGAGAAGTGTATTTTGAAAATTAGAGATGGCACATACAAATTTGCTTAGAATGGCAAAAGAATACCGCATAAAGGTAGGTATAGTGGACTCAGGTGGCAAAACTGGTTTAAAGGATTTTGGATGCACAAGTAGTGATCATACTTAGTGCAAAATGAAGGATAGCAAAAGATTGAGAAGCGACCAACCAAGAAACGAAAAGAATCTCATAAGCGGGCATTAAGCATAATTAACACCGAATAAAGCACCACAAGTAGGATGTAATTTCATTGCATAACTATTGACTTCCGTGCTTGCATAGGGAATAACAAACCTTAACACCAATATTCTTACTAAAGCATAATTACTCATCAACATGACTCACATATCACATCATCATATCTCAAAACTATTACAAGGAATCAAGTTTAGTTTTCCCAATGATCTTCATGAGAGTTTTTATTATATCCTTCTTGGATATCTATCACTTTGGGACTAATTTTCATGTGTTGCTTTTGATAAGCTCAACGAAATATAAGTGAAGATCATGAGCATAATATTTCTTTCTCTCAAATTAATTTAAGTCAAGCAAGAGGGAATTTCTTAAAAAAATTACTAAATCTCAAATAAATCTAAATGAAGCATGAGAGCATTTCTTCAAAAATACTAATGCACACCGTGCTAAAAAAATATATAAGTGGAGCACTAGAGCAATTCCATAGCTCATAACGATTTAAGTGAAGCATAGAGAGCAATTCTAACAAGTCATGGCATAATTTTGGCTCTCTCAAATAGGTGTATCCAGCAAGGATTCAAGACTTAAAATAAAAGAAAAACAAGGAAAGACTCATATCATACAAGATGCTCAAAGCAAAACTCATAGTATGTGACGAATAAAAATATAGTTCCGAGTAAAATACCAATGGTTGTTAGAAGAAAGAGGGGATGCCACTTGGGCATCCCCAAGCTTAGTTGCTTGCTTCTCTTCGGATAATAGCTTGGGATGCCATGGGCATCCCCAAGCTTAGGCTCTTCGTACTCCTTATTCCTTCATCCATCGTAACATCACCCAAAACTTTAAAACTTCAATCACACAAAACTCAACAAAACCTTCGTGAGGTCCGTTAGTATAAGAAAGCAAATCACTACTATAAGTAATGTTGCAAACCCATTAATATTTTATTCTTGCATTATATCTACAATATTCCAACTTTTCTATGACAAAACTCTTCAAAGGAAACCATGGAATCATCAAAACAAGCACACAACGCAAAGAAAAACAGAATCTGTCAAAAAACAAAACAGTCTGTAGCAATCTGGATATTTCAAATATTGTGTAAGTCAACAAATTCTGAAAAATTAGGACCACGTGAGAAATGTGTATATTAGTCTTCTGCAAAAGGAATTGGTATTTTGTCACGCTTTTGTTAAAATTGAGAATTGCTTTCGTGAGCGCAAAAGTTTCTGCTTTTCAGCAAGATCAATTCAACTATCACCCAACATGATCTCAAAGGCTTTGCTTGGCACAAACACTAATTAAAAGACAAAAAACATAATCATAACAGTAGCATAATTTTGCAAACACTCAAGAACAGAAAGCAAAATACAAAAATAAATTTTATTCATTGGGTTGCCTCCCAAAAAGCGCTATCGTTTTACGCCCCTAGCTAGGCATAAAGCAAATGATCTACGTTTTGTTATCCTTCTCCAACTCTTGAATCAAACACTTAGAACTATTCAAATACTTAGCATATATATTTTCAACAACAATACTTCTAGGAGAAAGGTTAAGAATTCATATTTACCGATAGGATCTCATATTATTTCAACGAAATCCGAGTGAATACTAATCATCTTAAGATCTTGTTTTTTGCTATTGGAAGTTTCCCCCTTGTTGTTAGTAACTTGAGTAATTTTTCTCATTTTTATGGGAGTTTTTTCAATAGTTTTAGCGGAAGCAAAAGCCGTGCTTAAATTACTAAAGATTTCTTCCAGTTTATCAATCTGAGACGGGCTTTCTTCAATTCTTTTATGAACTACGGTCCCCTTTTCTTTTAGAAACTTAAAAACTTCTCCCGCTTCTGACTCAATTTTATTAGCAAAATTATGCATCTTTCTATCCAAGTTTTCAATATGTTCTTCGGTAAGCATTTTCTTTTCAATAGCATCTAGTCTTTCCATGACATGCTCAAGAGTCAAAGTTGTTTCATTAATCATAAGAGGTGGTGAGCCCACTAAATTTCCCATAGCATTAAAAGCATCAAGAGAGGGACACATCAAGAAATTTCCACCAGTAATCATATCAAGGACGAATCTATACCAAGTGGTGATGCCCATATAAAAATAGTGAAGCAGAACAACGGTAGATTGCTTACGGATAGATCTATTATGAGCATTGCAAATCCTATACCAAACATCTTTTAAATTCTCTCCTCCCCTTTGTTTAAAGTTAAGAACCTCGTTCTCGGGAGTGCACGCAATAGAGGAAGAACTATCCATAACGGCAAAAGTAGCAAACAAGATTGCACTCAAAAACAGATCTGGCGAGAAAATGGCGAACGAAAAAAGAGGGCAAATAAAATGGCAAAATTTTGTGAAGTGGGGGAGAGGAAAACGAGAGGCAAATGGCAAATAATGTAAATTGCAAGGAGATGAGATTTGTGATTAGGAACCTGGTAGATGTTGATGATGTCTCCCCGGCAACAGTGCCAGAAATTTCTTTTGATGTTTGCTTGAACTACGTCGGTATTTACCCAAAGAGGAAGGGATGATGCAGCACAACAACGGTAGGTATTTATCTCAGTGATGAGATCAAGGTTATCGAACCAGTAGAAGAACTACGCAACACTACGTGAATGTCACCTGCACACAAATAACAAACATTCGCAACCCGACATAATAAAGGGGTTGTCAATCCCTTTCGGGCAACGGTGCCAGAAATTGGCAAGTAGACGGGATAAAAATATGATAGATTGGACAAATAGATCTCACAGGAATGCGAGATAAAATAAATAAACAAAAATTGCACCAAGGTATTTTTGTATTTTTGGTTTAATAGATCTGAATATAAAAGCAAATAAAAATATATCTCGAAGGCAAATATAATAAAGACAAGACCCGGGGGTTGTAGATTTTACTAGTGGCTTCTCTCGAGAAAAATAACAAACGGTGGGTAAACAAATTACTGTTGGGCAATTGATAAAACTTCAAATAATCATGATGATATCCAAGCAATGATCATTATATAGGCATCACGTCCAAGATTAGTAGACCGACTCCTGCCTGCATCTACTACTATTACTCCACACATCGACCACTATCCAGCATGCATCTAGTGTATTAAGTTCATGGAGAAACGGAGTAATGCAATAAGAACGATGACATGATGTAGAGAAGATCTATTTATGTAGAAATAGACCCCATCTTGTTATCCTTAATAGCAATGATACATACATGTCGTTTCCCCTTCTATCACTGAGATCAAGCACCGTAAGATTGAACCCATCACAAAGCACCTCTTCCCATTGCAAGATAAATAGATCAAGTTGGCCAAACAAAACCCAAATATTAGAGAAGAAATACAAGGCTATAAGCAATCATGCATATAAGAGATCAAAGAAGACTCAAATAACTTTAATGGATAAAAAGATAGATCTGATCATAAACACAAAGTTCATCGGATCCCAACAAACACACTGCAAAAAGAGTTACATCATATGGATCTCCAAGAGACCATTGTATTTAAAATCAAAAGAGGGAGAGGAAGCCATCTAGCTACTATGTACGGACCCGTAGGTCTACAATGAACTACTCACGCATCATCGGAGAGGCACCAATGGACATGATGAACCCCTCCGTGATGGTGTCTAGATTGGTTCTGGTGGTTCTGGAACTTGCGGTGGCTGGAATTGATTTTCGTCGACTCCCCTAGGGTTTCTAGAATATTGGGGTATTTATAGAGCAAAGAAGAGGTGTGGGAGGCCACCGAGGTGGGCACAACCCACCAAGGCGTGCCCTGGTGTCTTGTGCTCACCTCGGCTCCCTCTTCAGTACTTCTTTGGCCCACTGGATGTCTTCTGGTCAAAAAAAATCCACAAAAAGTTTTGCTGCCTTTGGACTCCGTTTGGTATTGACTTCCTGCGATGTAAAAAACATACAGAAAACAACAACTGGCACTGGGCATGTCAATAGGTTAGTACCAAAAAATGATATAAAATGATTTTAAAACATACAAGAATGATAATATAACAGCATGGAACAATCAAAAATTATAGATACGTTGGAGACGTATCAACTGTTCATAATGAGATGGACTCAATTCTTTCCAATGAAACTTGGGAACTAACTGATAGACCATATGGTTGTAAACCTGTGGGCTGTAAGTGGGTGTTCAGAAAGAAGCTAAAGCCTGATGGAACTCTTGATAAGTACAAGGCGCGGCTAGTGGCCAAGGGCTACACTCAGAAAGAAGGCGAAGATTACTTTGACACCTATTCACCCGTTTCTAGAATGACCACCATTCGAGTGTTACTTTCCTTGGCTGCCTCTTATGGTCTTATCATTCATCAAATGGATGTAAAGACAGCTTTCCTCAATGGAGAGTTGGAAGAGGAAATCTATATGGATCAGCATGACGGGTTTGTGGTAAAGGGTGAAGAGAGAAAGGTGTGCAAGTTGTTAAAATCTTTGTATGGCCTGAAACATGCCCCTAAGCAATGGCATGAGAAGTTTGAAAGAACTCTGACTTCTGCAGGATTTGTCATTAACGAGGCTGATAGGTGTGTTTATTATCGCCATGGTGGGGCAATAGTTTCATATTATGTTTGTATGTGGACGACAATACTGATCTTTGGTACAAACATTAATGCAATTAATGAGGTCAAGTCTTTTCTATCAAAAAGTTTTAACATGAAAGATCTGGGAGAAGCCAATGTAATTCTAAACATCAAACTTATTAAGGATGAGAGTGGGATTACGTTAACGCAAGACCCTTTCTAGTGCATGCCAATGATCATCACCCGGGTTGGACATGAACCTACTCAGTTTGCTCATAGCAAAAGAGATATCTGGTCTTGTAGCGCTAGCTAAGTACATGCACTAGAAAAGGTCTTGCGCTATCTGAGAGGTACTATGAGTTACAGAATTACTTATTCAGGGCATCCTGTTGTGCTAGAAGGATATAGTGATTCAAATTGGATATCCGATGTTGATGTACTCTACGCAACAAGTGGGTATGTATTTACTCATGGAGGTGGCGCAGTGTCAGGGAGGTCTTGCAAGCAAACCATATTGACGAGGTCAACTATGGAAGCAAAACTAACTGCTTTGGACACAGCTGTTGAGGCAGAATGGTTGCGTGAGCTCTTGATGGACTTCCCTGTGGTTGAAAAACCTGTACCGGCTATTCTTATGAATTGTGACAACCAAACGGTTATCACTAAAGTGAACAATTCTAAAGATAATGTGAAGTCATCAAGACACGTGAAGAGGCGCTTGAAGTCTATCAGGAAGTTGAGAAACCCCGGAGTAATAATTGTTACGTATATTCAAACAGACAAAAACCTGGCAGATCCCTTTACAAAGAGACTATCACGAAATGTGATAGATATTTCATCGAGGGAGATGGGTATGAGACCCATAAATGTTACACCATAGTAGTAAACCCAACCTTTTTGATCGGAGATCCCGTGAATTAGGATCTGGGAAGAACAAGCTATTGGTTAACAAAGGAGAGTAATAACTAATGACCGTCTCTAAGTGAAGATGCAAAACTCTCAGAGCTGTAAGGCTTACAGCTGTAAGGCAGGTTGGCAACATGCTTTAATGTGGTTTTGTTGGCTATAATTAGCAAAGATGATGTCCTATAGAGCAGTCTTGAAAGAACACACCTATATGAGTTCCGACTGTAAACATCGCAGTCTACGAGATTTGGGTGATCTCTAGTAAGCTCACAAACAGACCAGGGAGTATGACGTATAAGCTCCAAACCGCGAGGTAGCCTACTGGCGGCCAGGTACTGGTTAAGACTTTAAGTGAAACATGTTCACACAAAACTAGCAATTCAAGACATAGTCCATTGTCAAGTTGTGAATGGATGTAGCTTAAAGTTCTAGGCAGAAGTTCAACTTAACAATCTCTGCTGAAACACTAGTATTAAACAAGTGGTGAGAGAAGGCAAATCTCTAAATGGGTATTTGAGATCTCAAATAGTGGCCCATGTGTAAAATGGCAAGTAGTGGTGCTAAAGTTTAGTCCCACCCCAAAAGTTGAAGAACAGTTGAACCTCTTTCTATATTGGGTTCTCTCCACCACTCTAAGTGGTGTGTGAGAAGAGAAAAGGGAGACCACACGGGCGCGCTCGCTTGCCTGGTTTATGATTTATTGTCCGATAAGTATACGAATTAGAAATCAAGTCGGTTTGGGATTGTGATCGCGACACAATACCGCCTCTGGTCCTAATATATATATATACAGCTACCGGCTGCGGCCAAAAACACACCGAAAACACCAAGGGTTTTCCTTCATCTCGCAACTTGCGCCGCCGTCGTAGTCTACTCCATCCCAAACGCCGGCGTGCATCGGCACGGGGGAGAGTAGGTCTCCGGAACCGTTCATCCTTGCGATCCTGCACCGGGTGAGGACGAATTAGGTTTTTGGGAAGCGCTCTGCGCGACTGTTCAAATTTGTCATCACGGGTCGTCTTCCGTCCAAGTCGGGCGGTGCTACTCATCATCGCCTTCATCACCGTCAGCAGCAGATTGTCGCCAACATCATCATCAACACTGTCGCATCCACAATACCTAACGAACAGTACGTCCAACATCATATGTTCATGTCTGTCTCTACCGCTGTTGTTTCGTGTACGCTGTTGTTCTACATGTTTTGTTGTTATTTTAGTTTGCTAGATTGTTGCATGCTAATATCGGTTCTAGTCATGAATTATTTACTGAAATTAATCATGAATTTGCCTAATTTTCTAACAGTACTCATGGCTATAAAGTTCGAGAGATGGGCAAGAAAAAAAGGGGTGGGGTCAGCTTTGGAGTAGCATGGCTACAGTACTAGAGGTGGCGGGGTGTGGCGAGGATGTTGCCGCAGTGCGTCGTGCTCGGTGTACGAACGTTTGTTGGACAACGATCGACTGGGCTGTGCACGATGGCTTTGTGGGCAAGCTAGGACGTGCGGATGGGGTGCTGTGCACTGTCTGACGAGACGACATATTTGACTAATCGGTGTGGCGTGCAGCTGCCTAGCTTTTTAACACATCAGCGCGAGGTGCAGGGCTTTACTTGGTCCAAAGATTGGACCCGACGTAGCTACCCCATTGATGGCTCTACCTTGCTAAGGCTGATTTTTCGTATAATAAATCAAAGAGAGTAACGATTTGGTATATATGTTCCTTAACTTGTACTACCAAAAAACAGAAACTTAATTGCAAGCTTGGAAAGTTTCCGTTTACCTACCTTGGCCTCCCGACTCTAGCCTCTCGTCCCTACCCATGTTCGCCATGGGTATGTTCTTGTTGGCGGATGGGGTCCATAAGAAAATGGACACTCCCCGGGCACGTTTCTTTTGGAAAGGTGTGGGCCCTAAACGGAAGTACCACATGGTTAAGTGGCAAGCCGTCTGTAGACCTAAAACCCAGGGGGGTCTCGGGGTCATTAACTCTAAGCTGATGAACATTGCACTTATGTGCAAGTGGATCTGGAAGCTGTCCCAGGGAGGGACTGGCCTCTGGATTGACCTCCTTCGTGCCAAGTACTTCCCACATGGGAATTTCTTTGAGGCGTCTCCTCACGGGTCACCTTTCTGGACCTCCATCCAATCCCTCAAACCATACTTCGCCAGGGGAGCGAGGTTTACGGTTAACAACGGCCGCTCCATCCGGTTTTGGCACGACGTGTGGATTGGCTAGCAACCCCTTTGGTCGGAGTTTCCCCACCTCTACGCCATCGCGGTTGAGCCCAATCAACTGGTGGCGTCGGCCCTCAGTGCCACCCCGCCCCCCATTTACTTCAGAAGGGAGCTTGTGGGACCGGAGCGGGCCGAGTGGGATCACGTGCGGGCTTTGACTGCGACCGTCCGCTTATCGGACTCCGCGGACGAGGTCTCTTTAAGACTCTCGGGCTCTGGCAAGTTCACTGTCAAGTCAATGTACAGGGAGCTGTGCCGCGGGCATGCCCCTATGGCAGCCTCGGGGCTTTGGAAGGCGCAAATCCCGCTAAAAATTAAGGTCTTTCTTTGGCAACTATGTCAGGATCGCCTCCCTACCTCTATTAATATAGCCAAGCGCAATGGCCCTGCTTCCGGACCGTGCGCTTTGTGTCATATCGCGGAAGATGCTGACCACGCGTTTTTTCGCTGCCCTTTGGCGCGGTTTGCTTGGAGTGCGGTCAGGGAGGCCGCTGGGGTGGATTGGGATCCACGCTCACGCTCTGAGCTTGTGTCTTACTTATCTTCGATACCGGGCTCTTTGCGCCGGATAATGTGGACGTGTGCTTCGGCCTTGCTATGGGCCTTATGGCATATTCGTAACAAGTTTACTATTGAGGGAGCGTTTCCCTCTCACCTCGCTGATGTTATCTTCAAATGCATCTTATTCTTGCAGCAGTGGGCTCCGCTGGGAAGGCAACAGGATGCTGATCTCCATCGTCATGCTATCGCTCGGCTCCGCACAGTCTACTTGGTGTCCCGAGCCCCGTCGCCTCCTTCGTCTGCTGCCTTATAGGGATAGGCGGCCCTTTTGGTCCTGCTTCCTTTGAGCCTGCGTGCTCGCTATTTTGGCTAGTTATGCCATGTAACGCACTTATCACCGTTCTTGCCTTTTGGCTCTGCTTCGAAACTTGGCTGTCTAGCTTCGGTTCCGTTTAGTTTGGTATTGATACATGTATGCACGCTGCCTAATGCTGTGAGCTTTATTAATTTAAAGCTGGACGTTTCTGACGTCTATGTTTAAAAAAAAAACAGAAACTGAAAGGCAAATCTTAAATGAACCAGCGGTGCATGTGCTTGTCTGATTGAGCCCGTCTTTGTATGCGTTGCGCACTAGGAGTACTAGTATATGGTACAATATACGCGCCCAAAACTCACGCCGTGTCAGAAAGTTTAATGCTTTGGCTCGATCACGATGCTGCAGAACGAGCGGGATATATATACCCGTGAGAGCCGTGCTTAAGAAGTACTCCCTCCGTCTAGCGTCAAAAACGCTTTTATATTATGGGGAGTAGAGTAAGTATTCGTGGCATGCCTCTACAACCAGATGACATATGAGCTCAAACAAACAGCGAAACTCATTTTTTTTTTCGGATGTAAGGCGGAAAACATTAAACAGTGATGGGACGGGACGGCAACGCTCTACTGCAACACCTTGCGTCTCACGGAAAGGGGCAACAGTCACCGAGCGGTGTGACAGGTGAGAGAGAATCTGTACAGCATGAACAATTTAGTACCACTCTCGCTTGTACTGTTGACATAGCCTGCTAGTCCGAACGGAGTATCATCGGGGCCACGCGATTTTCCTTGGGCAACCAGACGCTCTACATTCTAGGGTTCGCCTCCGCGTCTATATATACCCGTCGATCGATGAGCGAATGTTTATCCCACAGACCCACACAAAACAACTCCCTCCTCGGCGACATGAAGAGCGGCGGATCACGTCAGCCGACGGCCAGCAAGAAGTCTTCGCAGCGGCCGCCCTCCAGCAGCAGCAGCAGGGCCGGCGGCGGCGAAGCACGCCCGGCGCCCAAGAGGGAGTCCGGCGGGCTGAAGAGGAAGGAGGCGCCGGCGGGCCGCGTCGAGGCGCGCGCCACGAAGAGCAAGTGGGAGGACGGCGGCTCCAGGCCGGCCGGGAAGGAGGCGGCGTTCGGCATTTCCGACGACACGGTGGTCGTCGAGATGGACACGCACGGCCACTACTATGGCGACAAGGAGTTCCCGTACGACGACAAGTTCATGGCGAAGGCCAGAGATCGGTACGACAAGCACATCCAGGAGCGCACGGACCGCAAGCCGTTCGTCCTCAAGTTTCAAGATGACTACGTCGATTTCGGCAATGGGGACGAGTCCGACTGAGGAACGCATCTAGTAGTAGTTGAGCGAGCTGTGTTGATCACGTCGTCAATAAACAGCATCAGCCTCAGACGTGTTAGGGTAGCGATGCTTTATCTTGTCTGACGAACCTGCTCGGTTCTTAGGTCTTAGCCTAGTTATTTTTGTGTGTTAATTAGAGGAAATGGACTCCTAGGCATCTCCTTCCGGCCTCCCTCCCCATTTTCGCCGGCGGCCATGGTGGCCGGCGACGAGTGAGGGGGGTCTGGACTTTCCCGGTGACGTTGGGTTGGAGGGGGCGCTGCTCCCTTCTCCTGACGCGTGGGTGGCTGCGTGTCATCACCCCTTGTGGTGCCACCTGCGGCCCTGGGATAGAGGTTCAGCAAGTCCGCAAGATTAAGTTGTAGTGATCTTATCTCAGGTCCTTATTGCCAACTGCGAGGACTTATGTGTAATCTTTATTTTACCAGCAGTGATGTACTATTACCGGTTTTACTCCCTCCGTTCCGAAATAATTGTCTTTCTAGCCATCTCAAATGGACTACAACATACGGATGTATGTAGACATGTTTTAGAGCGTAGATTTACTCATTTTGCTCCGTATGTAGTCACTTGTTAAAATCTCTAGAAAGACAATTATTTTGAAACGGAGGGAGTAATATAATGCCAGCATGGGTCCCTTTGGGGCCGGACAAAAAAATAAGGATGAAATGGGGTGAAATTTGTTACAGAAACTGGCGGTACCTCAATGCGAATTGGTGGTAGTATGATTTAATCATCATTACATGAACCATGCGATCTTAATTTGACGGCATCGCATGAACTTGAGTTTTCTTTTGCGTGATTGATCGTGGTTTAGTCTCGGGTACATTAGCCAGCTTGCTCTCGGTACGAATTTTAGTAGTGTAGATGGTTTAGTCTCGAGCAAGTTCTTAGATGGTTGAGATGAATGGGGAGGAGGAAGAGCGAGTACATGGTATTGGATTGCTAATCAGAGTTGAGCGAATGTGTTAAATCACACCAGCATGCATCGTGTTAGTAGGGTAAGCAAGCGTACGAGGGATCCTACGAGCGATACATCGTGTCGTTGAAATGGATGTATCTAAAACTCAAATACATCCGTACATCGTGTCGTTGAAATGGATATATCTGAAACTCAAATACATCCGTACGTGCGACAAGTAATTCGGAACGGAGGGAGTAGGAACAAATGCAATAACTGCCTTCACTGGTCTCACCAAGAGTTCATGAGCCAGCTTGCTCTCGGTAAATATTATTCCACTTAGAATGGAGCATCAAAAAACCAACCGGAATATGGAAACATCTCCTTGAAACACCACCAACCATTTGTTTAATAAAGAAAAATAGCACCTTCATTACAAAATATTGCATAAGCTATTCAAAACAACACCTCATAACCAAGGCAGTGAAGCTGGGTTGTGCTGTTTTATAAACTGGACATGACTTAACATGATCATAGCCTCTTGCATTCAATAAAGTTATAACAGCTTGGTTTATTGGAGGTGTCAAGCATACATCAACCAAGCCTTATCACTTGGAAAATAGAAACATGACAAAGCAACTAGTTGAAACCATTGGCCAAAAGGCGATCATCATTCACTCTCTTTTGCTTGGGCAATTAGATCTGCTTGCATCTTCTTTATCTCCAGCTCCCTTTCCATCCTTTCTTGCTGAAATAACAAGACAATTTTTAGCTGCTTATGGGGAAAAAAACACTTGTACATTTCTAAATACTTTCTTAAACCAACAAACATTATAGCACATTAATTTGCAAAGAACTCTTCCCATGGTACAGTGGTGATTTTGGTTAACTCCGCCTATGTTGTCTCAACATAGCCGGTCCCAAGCCCGGGTAAAGGAGGAGGGTTGTGATAGGCTTGGCAAGCCAACATAAAAACTCAGCCACTCTTATGGAGATGAAACCCAAAAGATTGAACCATGAGTTGGTCGCGAGATCTTATGGGTTTCACCTCTAGCCTACCCCAACTTGTTTGGGACTAAAGGCTTTGTTGTTGTTGTTGTTGTGGTGGTGGTGGTGGTGGTGATTTTGGTTGTGGGGGTGTGTATGTGGTTGGACGCCGTAAACGAACACACCAAAAGCTGAAACCACCTGTCTATGTTTTGATGGCACTAACAAGTTCCGAACAACAATTAGACATGTAATGCACTCATACCTCAAGTCTAAAGATGAATTTAGACAAATCTAATCCACAAGAATCATTAAATATATCAGTGTGGAAATAATAATTCCACCCCCAGCACCCAGGGAAACATAAATACAAAAGGTTTTCATCTCCCACTCAGGAATTTCAACAGAGTTCTACGCCAAATATGATCTTTTGGGGACAGTGGAGGGTGATATCAAATATTCTGACAAGCAGGTGGGAAAAGAACAGACAAAAACATGCTTAATTTGTTTGTAAAATGATGGCGAGTACCCTTAAGAAATTTATCCTTAACATAACCCCCAATGATCAACAGTCAAAGAGTCAATTGGGTACTGACTCTATAATAGTCTCAACTAATCGTGACTCTTTTTGAGCACTGGTCATCGATTAGACTGCTAGAAATACAATAAAAGGTGACCAGTTATGGTTTCATATCTTGATGATTGTTCACTGTGAATACTCTATTTTATGATTGTTCACTGCACATACTAGTTGAATGTGCATATAGGTTACAAGCTGCCCTTGAGAGATTTACCCTTAATATGAGCTCCATGTGACAGAAGGGCAAAATGGTTAGTCTGTAAGCAAATGTGAACCCACATGGTATCCTTAAGAAATTTATCCTTAACATAACCCCCAATGATCAAGAGTCAAAGAGTCAATTGAGTACTGACTATATACCAGTCTCAACTAATCATGACTCTTTTTGAGCACTGGTCATCGATTACACTGCTAGAAATACCATAAAAGGTGACCAGTTATGGTTTCATATCTTGATGACTTTTCACTGTGCATACTCTTTTTCTATGATTGTTCACTGCACATACTAGTTGAATGTGCATATAGGTTAAAAGCTGCCCTTGAGCGATTTACCCTTAAATATGAGCTCCATGTGACAGAAGGGCAAAACGGTTAGTCAGTAAGCAAATGTGAACCCACATGGTATCCAGGAGAATAGAAGCTACATCAGTTCATACCAAAGTAGAAAACAGACTAGATGAATAGATTCAAAATGTAATCCCAGTTTCAGTGGGTTGAGTTTTCTCTTTTCCGTTGAATGATTAGCAGCAGCAAGAAAAGGGTCCAACTCACACTAATTGTATTTGGACTGACTGTCTGAACTCTACGGCAAACTATGATCATCTAGCATGGTACCCGAACGATTAGAAGCTACATCAATTCATTACTAAAGAAGTCCAACAATTATCATGCAAATTTCTGAAGGCACTACTCAGTAGTAGGATGGGCAATACCAAAGTAGAGAACAGACTAGATGGATAGATTCAAGATGTAATCCCAGTTTCAGTGGCTTGAGTTTTCTCTTGTCTGCTGAATGATTAGCAGCAGCAAGAAAAGGGTCGAACACACACTAAATTTATCTGGACTGACTGTCTGAACTCTCCAGCGAACTATGATCATCTAGCATGGTACCCGGGATGATTAGAAACTACATCAATTCATTGCCAAAGAAGTCCAACAATAATCAAGCAAATTTCTCAAGTCCCTACTCAGTAGTAGGATAGGCAATACCAAAGTAGAGAACAGGATAGATGGATACATTCAAGATGTAATACCAGTTTCAGTGGCGCGAGTTTTTTGTTGAATGTTTAACAGAAGCAAGAAAAGGGTCCAACTCCTACTAACTGTATTTGGACTGACTGACTGGACTCTCAGGCAGAGTATAATCATGTACTCCGTCCGATCCAAAATAAGTGTCGCAGCTTTGAAATGATCAAGATCGGAGGGAGTAGCATTCTGTGTTAAGAGCCAAAGCAGTGGGGATATAGGACTAGCTTCAAATCTATGTGAAATGCCGGAAAGAACTATTGTGGGAGGCGGAGGCCTGCAAGGTGAATGAAGCTGATGTTCAGCGGCGGAGGTATGTATCAGAATTGCCGACTCTGAACCTAAACACACAGGATGTAATGGGTGGAGTTTCCTTCCTACTGGACTAACCTTTTATTTACAATGGAAAACCTAGAAATGTCTTTTGTTTACGAAGGTTCACAGCCCCTATTACGATGCGAATCTCCTAGCGCTAACATGGCCTTCTAGCTGGATACGATCAGATACATCTCCTATGAGCCTTAAATGTTCTCCCTCTGTGTTGTACAACTCTGTAAGAAACATTTCTAGCCCCATTTCGCCATGTCCCGCTTCAAGAAATCGGAGTGTAAATCGCAGTCCCGGAGCCAGTCCGCTGCAACGTAACAAAACTAGAGATTGGAGAAACCCCCCTGCTCCAAATCTCGGCATCGCACATGGACAAACAGGGCCAGGATACCCCCAGCATCTACGGTTCATCCGGTCAGGTCGGACGGGATATAAACAGAAAGCTAATCGAAGACGGAGAAAATCTGGCAGATCTGGCGCGGCGAGCTGACAAAATTAGTGAGGGGGGAGGGGGGAGGCTGGGCCGGCGATTAGGTTACCTTCTCGTCCTGGTGGAGGGCGATCCAGACGTGGACCTTGTCCATGGACTCCCAGAAGAGGAACGCGCCGAAGGTCATCGCGAAGAAGGTCGCCACCCGCACCATCTTCCTCTTGCTCTTCCTCTTCTTCTCCCTCTCCGATCTGTCCCTCCGGCGGATTTGGTGGATTTGGCGACGGCTGCGGGTGGGGGTGGACGGGTTACCTCCAATCGAGGATCGGATTTTGGGCTGAGTGGAGTGGACCGACAGAGAGAGTGGAGCTGGGCCTCGTTTCCTTTTAAGCCTGGCCTGTCTAGTGAGAGCAGTGAGGACAAGTTCTTTTTTTCTTTGTCTCAAAAAAAAAAGTTCTTTTTTTCTCAAACAACAAAGTTCTTCTATTTTTTTCCTCAAAAAAAATTTCTTTTTACTCAACTGAAGTTCTAGTTCTTTTTTTTTTTCAGGGAAGAACAAGTTCTAGTTGTTGAGCATATACTCGGTAACTGCTTGAAATATGAAGTGGTTCGATTCTCAGCAGCAAAGGGGAGGAGCGAGGCGGGAGGCTTGAGCAGAACATAGCAAACTACCGAGTACGTATTTTTGGAGCATGGGTGTCACTTTTATTTTTGAATTGTTTAAAAAAACACATTTCAAGTTTCAAAACATGCTTAAACAAATCGTACATGGTAATATGAATGCATACTACACATGTGCGAAGTTTGATGATGAAAAATATGTTAAACACATGAGCTACGTAAAAATGGAAAATTCATGATTTGGAAATGCGAGGACTGTGCACTGTTCACCACTAAAAACCCACGTTTTTGTATCTTTGTGTGTAGCTCACATGTTAACTTATTTCATCATCAAACTCTGGGCACCCGTGTTAAGGCTACGAATTTGCCTTGGCGTTTCTTTAAACTTCATATATGTTGATTTTCGAACTATGAATGAAGTGCTCAGTGTTGCAAATTGACCTTTTAGCAAACTATTGGGCTGCATTATCGAGCAGGTCCACAGGGTGAAGGTGTATGAGAAAAAAAGACCATATGTTCCGAGAGAGCAAGTGGGAAGCACTGATACTGAATGCAGATAATATGGGCACTGATTCTGAATGCAGATAATATGGGCATAACCAACATGGGAGGACGATGCCATCTTCGCAACTGCCAAACTAGTCATTATTCAGTGAAGCACCCGGAGCTATTTGCTCAAACATACTACTATATCATCCGTCATGCAAAATCAAAAAGGAAGGGTTCCAAGTGTTCAACTCCATAATTATGTTTTATACTAAGATAAGATAGAGTACGTACAGCGGTACAGGGGAAGTTCTAATTAAAGTTCAACACTGCAGGGCTCCAGGCATAAGTAGCAACAGACATTGGCATAAACTCACCAATCACAGGGGCATTTATATGTCAATATAACACACTGATGGAAGCTAACATAGATACTAATTCACCACTTAGGACGACTGTTGTGCTTTGCATTGTGCCTTGCCATTAAGGGCCGCAGTGCGAAGACACCTTTGTATCAGGCGCATCTCTTCTTCCCAGTCGTCCCCGTTGGCGCCGCCGTCATGGCCCCCTTGTGTTTTGCGCCTCTTCTCCTCGTTCCACTCGTCGAACATAGATGGTTCGACCACGATTCCGTGTATTTTGCTCCTCTCTTCCTTGGTAAAGTCAGCATATCGGGATGGTTTGTACCGGGCTTCACCCGGCCGTGACGCGGCGTTGAGCTCGTTCACCCGCTTGACACACCCCTTGAACAGCTCGTAGCGCCGTGCCTTCTCCTCCTTGTCCTTGTATCTGCGCTTGTGCACCACCATCCACTCCTCGAATCTCTTCTTCATGGCTTTCTCCTCCGGGTCCTCAATGGTGGGCTTCTGAGCTGCAGTTACAAACCAAGCAAAAGACTTGTGGGCTAAGTAACAATTAAACAAGGCAGGAGATCTAAATTAATAAGGCAGATCCATTTCATACCACCCGGCTCCTCTGGATTAGTTTTGAGATACCATATGCCTCCAGCAAAGACTGGCAAGGAACCCAGGGACATAACAGTGCCAAGTGACCGGTCTTTGACTTGGCCAATGGGCAACCTGCAAAGAATAAACGATCGCGTTAATCCAAAATCAACTGCAGACTCTATTATTCCACATTTATTGATTCACCCAAGCTACCGTTTTCTTGTGTGATGTCTGACAGCATATAACCGATAAATTATCTTCCTAACACTAGAATAACCTGACTTGGTCAGCTGCAACACATTTTGTTGTTAGACGTGATAGTGCAAAACAATCTTAAACCACATTTAGCTCCCGGCGATATATTCCAGCACCAGATACATTCAGGAACCACCAGTTATTTGGCAGAAGCAAGCACAAGGAAGAGGAGAACAGAGGCAGGATAGACAGCAACGAGGACCAAGGACAAGATCAAGGCCAACCAATGGAGTGGCGATCAACATCTGGAGCATTCCGATGTTGAACAGTGCCATGTTGTATAGAGGGGAGTGATGACAATGTTGATGAGCCATTTGCTCAGGGAAAGCAAACATTCAATCACAACATTGTTCTTTAGAAAGAAAATTCAGATTCCAGTTGAGTGTTCACACCATGACAAAAGATATCAAGTTCAGATTGCCACGAATTAAACCTACAAATAACCTGGGCAAACGAATCAAACTCAACAATGTGGACTGATGTAAACACCAACATTCAATACACTGCTTTCATTGATATTATTAGTTCTGCTAGAGCAGATGTGCAAATCCAAATAAACCTCTGAAATCAATGGCAATCCTACATGAACCAGTTGTTTTATAAACAGGACTGGGCAACAAAGAAATCAGATATCATATATTTGAAGGATCCTGTTGCATTGTTCTATTTATTATGCACAATATAAGAATTCATATACACTGCTTTATCAACAGTGCAGCATACAAGACCGTGTCAGATAACAGAGGAACCTACCGTAAGAAAGGGATCTAATAGTATGCAGGACAAGAAGCAAAATTGTCATATCCAAGATACGATTTGGGGATCACCAAATAGGACACAGCTAAAACAGATAAAATAGTTGAGCTACCTGTCAAAGGAGCCGAATCCGCGCACACCAGCAGGGAGGTTCTTCTTCGAAGGAGAGATCAATTAGCCACATTGCTGAGAGGCGGAGATAATTAGGTTGAAATTTTGGGACGGGCAGAGAGATAGAGATACGTACGGAGAGCTGGTGCCTTGCCGGACCTATGACCGGGACCCAGATGCGGCGCGAGGACAGCCTTCCCGTCGCGAGAGAGGCGAAAAATCGAAGATTCGTCATCCTCCGATTTTTGCCCGGTCGGCTGCTGCCTAGTCCAGGGTTTCAGAGACGAGTTTGCGTCTTCTTAAAGCATGTCTAGTAGAGCCCTCAAATCCTTAAATCTAAAACCAGTTTTAAGGATGGAGAATTGGCCATTTTTAACACTTTTAAGGGTTAAAAAATAGGGACAAAGACTAGAACCCTCTGCTAGAACCTCTTTCTTCTTCTCATTGATAAGAAGCTTTGTCTCAAATGTCTTCATTGTCAATGCCTCCCTTGACTTCATCATATGTTCTATATTCTCCCTTATGCTTGACGCCTCTCCTTCCATCTTCTTCTTTAGCTTATCGTTCTTGTTTCCAGCGGGCTTGTGCTCGTTCCTTCCCTCCTCTTCACTATCATCCATCCTAAGTATTACCGACTTCTTGGGTGCGATCTCTTGATCCCTCAACTTCCACTTGTCATAAGTTTGAAGAATTTTCCAAACATGTTTAAATGGGAATGCTTTGCCCTTGGAAGCGGCCATCTCCTTGTACCTCAAGTCGGCAATTGCCTCCTACAAACCCATCAATAGCATAGTAAACATATATGTACTCACATAACAATAGCATAAAAAATAAAAAAATGTGAAAAACATATATGTACTCACATAGTCACTCTCCACGGTTCCACTAGGCGGTGCATCCTTCACTTGGTCCATTGCCGCACTCCAACGAGCACAATGGGGCTTCATCAACTCCCACCGGCCTTGAAGCGACCGGTAACTACGAGGGATGTACCCACCAGTCTTCGGCTTGATCTTGCAATAGACGCCCTTTATGCGTTGCCAATAGCGTTTACCGGTTTGATTGGTACCGATGCTTGCATCCAACCCCACATATGCCCAAGCACGAACCAAGAGAATATCTTCGTCCTCGCTATAGTTTGTCGAGCGCATGGTGGGTTTTGCAACGGCGGCGAACACCTCCTCCTCATCTTCCCCTTCCTCCTCCTCATCACCCTCTTCCTGCAAGTCATCACCAAACCCAAAGGGTTCGAGAGAAGGAGCCCCGATGTCCACCTCCGCTTCTTCGAGAAGCCCCATGAACGACGTTGGCGGGGCAGGCATTTCGTTGAGCACCTCGTGCACGATGGGCGGAGGTGCGGGGGCCGGGGCGGACGGGGCGGCCGGGGCGGGCGTTGGCTTCTTCCTGGAGGTGGCCTTCTTCACCTTCGGCGCCGCTGCCCCCTTTGGCCCAAGGGAGGGCTTCTTCCTCACCTTCGGCGCTGCTGCAACCCGAGCGACGGAGGCGACGGCCGGGGCGGGCTGGGGGAGGACGACATGCTAGCCAGCACACCGCCTCTTCGCGCCGACGGCCACCACTGACGGCACCTCCGGCGCGGGCGGAGGGAGCGAGGACGGGCTGGCGTGGCGTCGCCGAGGCCGAGGCCGAGGGCGGGCGACAGGCGGAGGGGGAGGACGCGGGCGGGCGGGCGGGCGGCGGAGGAGTCGTGGCGCCTCCATGGCTCGCCATGGGCGGCGGGATCGATGAGGCGTCTGATGAGGAGCACGCGAGGAAATTTCCTCCGTCAACGACTAGGAGTCTGAGTTGGAGGTGGGTTTCCCTCTCCAATCCTCACTTTTACAAATTGGGAGGGCAACCCCAGATCCAATCCGTAATTTTTTAAGGGTTTAGGGGTTCTATTATTTGCCTTTTTTCGTTTCAACCCGTAAAAAACGGTTATTTCTGTTTATTTGAGGGTTTAAGGGCTCTACTAGACATGCTCTTAGCTGGCACGACACGTTTAGGCCGGAAATTGCTTTTGGATCCCGGTCTCCATGGAGCCAGGATTTTTGAAAAAAATATAGAAGTCATATTTTATAAAGTTTCTATCTCTAAAAACAATAAACATGAACCTAGGGATTACACTGCATCTCTATAAAAAATTATGATGAAATGCGTTAGGTGCAAGCTCCACACACATAGGGCAGCCCTCTCTGTTGATGGTTCTTTTTCGACGACAGATGGTACAATGTCGGTAGGTATGATCTTAAGGAGGAATGACGAAACTGTTATTTTTGCAGCATATAGATTAATGCGACGCCCTTGAAGCAGAAATCCATGCAGTAATGCAAGACATGGCTCTTTCTCTTGAACACACGGTGACGCGGATCTTCCAATCATTGTTCAGTCGGACTCGACACTGGCCCTATCTATTTCGACTGACAACTCTTTGGATCGTTCTACTTATGGCCAATTGACTCTAGAGATTAAAGCACTATTGGTAGAGCGGGAGTTTATTCCACATAATCTTCATAGAGATCAAAATAGTGTTGCAGATTGTTTGACAAGGTATAACCGTACTGAAGGTAGCCTAGTTCTATGGCTACACAAAGGGGCCTCATGTATCGAGGAAGTCTTACCTCTTTACTGTAACCCTATCATTACGGAATAAAACTCCTATTTACCACACAAAGAAGTGCATTTCTAGCATATGCACTATTCATTATAGAAGTTCATGATTTTGTTTTTTAGCTCATACCAAACCTTATTTCATGCAAATATGTTGATGGTTATAGTGATGCTGACTAGGATAGCAATCTTGATGATAGGCGATCAACCTCTAGCTATTTTGTATTTGTTGGTGGAAACTTGGTATCATGAGAAGCAAAAAAAATCTACTAGTATTAAAATCAACAACAGAATCTCACTATAGGGTAATGTCCCAAGGGTTGAATGAAATGTTGTGGGGCCTTCTACTCAAGTTATAAGTGTTGAGATAAGAACCTTTGAATGTGTGTTGTGACAACAAATCTGCCATCAGTAGTGCTAATAATCCAGTGCAGCATGGCATAACAAAACTTGTGGAGATAGACATGTTCTTTATTAAAGAGAAGTTGGATGCCAGAATCATCCAGATAACTCACATGAGTTCTGGGCAACAAGTCATTGATTATCTGGCAGAAATCGTCGGAGACCTGTGAAAACATAAGCATGATAGATATCTATCACCCGTCTTTATGGGGGTTGTTGGATTGTGGCCCCTCTATTTTATGTGTGTGTGCTCCAGGACCATGTGGCTCATGTATCCCACCCTATAAGTCGACCCTAAACCTTAACACTCCACGAATGCTACTCAAGGTCAACATTCCTCTCCAGCTGTCACCCCCTATCCCCTTCTACCAATACTAATCACATGGTGGAACCTTTTGTTACCCTTCAATCTATGATGTTACAGGTTTACCATCAGACTAACATTCGGTGACACATACATTATCTAAAAAAGTGTTATTAAACATTTACTCCTTCTCTCTTGTTAGACCATTAATCTGCATGTACTCAAGATGCCCAGTGCAATTGACCCGTAGAACAACCCGGGAAGTGACACTCGCAATCTAGTACATGCTACAAAGAAAGTTCAAATAGCTCTCTAAATATGATCCAGTGTAGATCTTCGGTCATTTCAATGGTCACTACCTAGTAGGCACCACATGCCCAATGGCGTTTTACATCAGTTATTGTGCCTGGCTTTTGTTAGTCTACAGTTCTAGATGGCACAATGCGTAAAAAAGGATAAACTAATCTTAGTTAGATCATTAGCAATTGTCATTTGTCTTTTGAAGGCATCATCTTTAATTCTACTATATAGCTTAAAAACATAAATGTCTTGTTGGTTCATTACTTTCTTATTTTGACTAATTAGTTTCTTTGTGTTCCTGCACGTGCCCGCCCGTGGTTTGTTGTTGGTTCTCCTTCATTCTCTCATCAATTTATACTAATCTTTTCAACTTCATCATAACTCATTCTCACCAAATTCATACTCCCTCTATACGGAATTACTTGTCGGATAAATAGACGTATTTTAGTTCTAGATACATTCATTTTTATCTATTTCTGGGGCAAGTAATTTCGGACAGATAGAGTACCTTTCAATTGATATACCTTTTTGACATATTATTCCCCTGATAGGTTTTCAAATTCAACCAGGCGAGGTAATGGTGTACTCTAATATGCCCCATTTTTGAAGGAAATATGCCCTAGAAGCTATAAAAAAGTTGTTATTTTATATTTCCTTATTTCATGATAAATGTTTATTTTTCATGCTAGAATTGTATTAACTGGAAACTTGATACATGTGTGAATACATAGGCAAATTTTGTGTCCCTAGTAAGCCTCTACTAGACTAGCTTGTTAATCAAAGATGGTTAAGTTTACTAACTGTCGTGGTGGGCGCACAACAGATGCCAAGGGATGGCTAAAGAGAGGAGGAGGCTCGAGGGCGCTGGTGGGCTTCGGAGGCGAGGTTGATATGCGCGGGCGCGGGACACCGGACATACCCAGGTTCGGGGCTCTCCGGAGAGATAACACCCCTAGTCCTGCCGAGTTTAGTTGGATGGTGGATAGTACAATGTCGCTCCTGGAGCTGTTTGGAGGAGGAAGGAGGCTGGCCAAGGCTCCGGCTGCTCTATGTAGTGGCTAGTCCTATCTTGCTTGTTCTATCTCGTGTGGCTTCGCATGCCGTGTGTCTCGTATGTCTCTGTTGAATGTCTCCCAATCTCTCTCTCTCTCTCTCTCTCTCTCTCTCTCTCTGTAGGGGTGGACTCCTGGGGGGTTTTATAGACCAACCCACCCAGGGTTACAATGGTAACATGCCGAGTCGGTGGGTCCGTATAATCGGCGTCCGGGGTACCGGGCTGGGTCCCGCTTGGGGGCTTGTGGTTCGCCGGGTTCCCCTAGGTGCGGGCCCCGCGTGCCTAGGGGGACTGTGCGCCGTCTCGTCGATCGTCATGGCGTGGCCGAGTCGAGCCGTGCACAGTGTTCTCCATCAGGCCGGCGCTTGCTGCCGTCAGCGGTGAGGGTGGGAACACTGTTGTCGTGCCAGCCCTGGTCAGCGGGTAGGTAAGGGGCACTATTGCCACGCTCTGGCTGACCATGGGCATGGGCGGGGGCACTGCAGTCTTGGTCATCACTGATTAAGGTCTCGTCCCATCGTACGGCCTGGATGGGACGGGAGCTGACCCGTGGCTGGGTTGCTGTCGGAGTAAAGGGCCACGGGTAGGCTGACCCGGGACCCAAGATCTTTCAAGACATCGGGGCAGGCCACGCCCCTCAGCCGAGTCCCAGCCGGCGACCTTCGAGAAGACCGAGCCCCCGCTGGCGACCTTCGAGGAAGCCGAGTCCTTAGACGGCGACTCTGAAACAAGCCGACTCCGGGCTTGCGACCTTTCAAGGGGCCGACTATGAGAGTCGGCCCGCGACCTTACACGAAGACCGATGCGGGGTACAGCCTCGACGTGGCCGTCCCCTCATGACCCATGGGAGGAAGGCATGGCTATAGTGAGCCGCGTCACCAGGAGATCTTCGGTGAGGCGCGACACTGTTGCCATGCCTCCCCTAACTTCAGCCACAGTGCACGAGGCACTGTGCCCACGACGGCGGCATGTACGGCCCGGAGATCGCCGGGCCCCTCGTCAGTGAGAGAGAAGAAGATGGCCGGAGAGCCCGAAGACGGCCCTGCAGGAGTCGGCCTCCCCAGAGTCGGCCGCCTCCCGACCAGGGCCCCACGAGCCATAAACCAGATTGGATGGGGAGCGGCGACAGTGATCGCCTGGCAGACGGCGGCACTGTTCCCACGACCCCATGACCGAGCCTGCGTCATGAGGAGCGCTGCACAGTGTTCTGCCTGTCCGCGGGGCCCGCCAGTCGGTGGGCCCCAGAAGCCGGCGGGGAAGACGGCTGCAAGAGAGACTGACGGCTGGGGGCCGTGCCCAGTCAGATTACCGTTGTACCCCCGGGGGGTAGGCCTATATAAACCCCCCGGGGCACCCATGCAAAGGGTTCGGCCCTAGACAGGTTCTAGACACATAGCAAGAGGGGAAAGAGCTAGCCTTGCTCCTCCCTGCCTCCCAAACAGCTCGAGGAGCACCTTTGTACTTTCATACCATAGTGATCATGCGGAGACCCTGCAGCAGCAGCAGAGGGGTGTTATCTCCTCGGAGAGCCCGAAGGCTGGGTAAGATTCGCCGGCGTGCATGTCTTCGCCTCATCCTGTTTCGTGCACGGCGATGTTCTACTCGCCCCCACCATGATAAGCCACCCGTTGGCATATGTCGCATCAACCCCGACATTTGGCGCCCACCGTGGGGCGAGGTGCACCGTCGTCCGGAGATCATTTCGGGCGGAACCCTCTTCCTCCTGGCGGCGCAGCCAGCCAGCTTCGCCAGATGGAGGTCAGCATCGGCCTGGCGCTGCGTGGCGCTGAAGCCGCTGCAGCAGCGAGCGGCCTCGCCGAACTCATCGGTGAGGTGCCTCTCCGCGAAGCCTGCACTAAGCGCGGCGCAGTGGCCCGAGAGCCTTCTCGCGGGCCTCCTCGATCAACTCAAGTCATTGGCGAGCCAGCTGCAGACTTGGAGTCCGTAAACTCCTCCGACCCGATCTTTGGTCGACTCCGGCGCCAGATCGCTTGATATCTTCCCCACCAGCGTGGTGGTCTCGACGAGCCGCTTCCGTGCGAGGAGAGTAGCGGAAGCGCCGTCACGGAGGTGCTAAATCATCGGCCACGGTGAGCACTCCGAAAACGCCAGACCGCCGCGGCGGCCCTGCAGACTCTGTCGCGCCCATCGAGAGGACGCAGACGCGAGATCTTTGGAAGAACGCCGCCTTGAGATCATTGAAGGCGCCAAGAAGTTGGCAAGCATGAGACGCTTGTCCGAAGCATATCGGGCGAGATGGACCGTCTTTGTAAGCGGCTCGCCGGCTCCGACCGGGCGAGCCGTCTCGGTGCGGTCCGAGAGCGGCGCAGCCATCGCCGATCTGTTCGGGCGGCGCCCGTGTACGCCACCTGCGGAGAATATCCGCGCGCCAAGCGGCGTCAAGAGCTGAAGAACCTCAAGGCGAAGAGCGCGTGTAATAACGGAGCGAGTCCGGTAGCTCCTCGACGCGGTTGCTGCGCAAAACGCGGCGGCAGCGGCCGCAGAGCAGCAGCAAGAGCCGAGAATGACGACTTACCCCTCGCCGAGATCAGGCGCGACCTCCCGGACGCCCGTGGCGGAGTCCGCGGGAGGAAAGAGAAGGAGCCGGCTGCAAGCCACAGCCGGACTCGCATCACCATCGAGCTTGACCAAGACGGCCGCCCCAGAGCCGTGGAGCGACGGGACGATTATCTGCCTCCCCCGCCCCGAAGGGAGCGGCGAGTCTCCCCGCCGCCTGTTGAGCATCCGACTCTCGGAGGTCGCCTTGGCCTCCGATAGGGAGTCGGAGAGAACGACGCCCGCCACCGGATCGACCGACTCCACAGATTCCTGGCGTTAGAAGAAGAAGATGAGCTGGGTCCGCCTTGCTTCGGGCCCCGCATCAGAGACGAGCCCTTCCCCAAAGGGTTCACGCTCCCCTGAGATACGCCCAAGTACACCGGCTCCGTGAAGCCGGAGGATTGGTTGATAGACTACTCCACAGCCGTCAACATCGCCAACGGCAACAAGCGAGTGGCCGTAAAATATGTTCCCCTCATGCTCCAGGGCACGGCTCGGACATGGCTAAACAGCCTGAAGCCCCGCAGCATCAACAGCTGGGTCGACTTCACTGAAGCCTTCATTCGCAACTTCACCAGCACGTACAAGCGACCTCCCATGCCGCGCCAGCTCTCCTTGTGTGTGCAAGGCCCGAAGAATCGGCAGCGACTATCTCACGCTACCGGGCGAAGCGAAACTCCTGCGAGGGCGCACGAGGTGCAGGCCATTGAGTACTTTACGGCTGGGTGCCGAGAGGGCACCCTCCTCAAGCACAAGCTCCTCTGCGAGCGAGCCCGAAACCCTCGATTTAACCGCTAATCATAGCGCACAAAGCACGCCACGGCCGACTCCTCTATGAAGACGGAGATCCAAGTCAATGCAGGTGGCAAAGTGACTCCCGTGCTCCAGAACCCCGGTGGAGACGCCGCCGGCGACAAGAACAGAACGACAGCAAGCGCAAAGCCCCGGCCGACTTCCAACAATCGGCGGTAGCAGCGAGAGAAGATCGGCAACGGAGGGCAGCCTCCGCCAAGCGGCGTAGAAGGCGGCAAGTCCAATTGGTTGCGGCCTTCTCCTATGAACAGAACTGGATGGTCCTTGCAAGTTTCACAGCGGCGCAAGCCGTCAAACCACACCACCGAAAGTGCCACTTGGCTCATCGGGATCGCCAGGAGGGCGGCCTCGCCCTCCGCCGCTGCTGGGCGCCGCAGCCTCCGCCGCCTCCGAGCGGCGGCGGCTCGGCCAATCGGCGCAGTCCAAAACGAAGTTCCCGAAGAGCATGGAGCATCGTAGTGTTCACCGGTCTGGCGAGATGATCGGCGCAGCAGCGCCAACAAGAAGAAGAAGTCAACGCGATGGCGGCGAAGGCCTCGAGTTCATGCATTGGCCCGAAAGCCTATCACCGAGTCGGGCAGATCACCCAGAGGTGATGCCGAGTCCGGCTCTACGCCTTGGTTCTCGGAGCAACCTTGGCCATCGATACGCGGGCCGCCCGTTTCTCGCGGAGTCTGATAGACGGAGGCAGCAGCATAAACATCCTGCACAAGGATACCATGGAGAAGCTCGGAATCAGGCGGAGGCAGCTGCAGAGCAGCCGCACCGTGTTCCATGGAATCGCATCGGCCTCTCCTGTTCGCCGATTGGCAAGATTCTGATAGACGTCCTCTTCGGAGACAAAGATCACTTCCGCCGAGAGCCAGTCTGGTTCGAGGTGGTGGATTTGGAGAGCCCGTACCACGCGCTCCTAGGTCGGCCAGCCTTGGCCAAATTCATGGCGGTTCCCCACTACGCCTACCTCAAGATGAAGATGCCGAGTTCCAAGGGGATCCTGACTATTGCCGGTGACTACAAGAAGTCATCCGCCTGTGCGGCCGAGAGCAGTCGGCTGGCCGAGTCTCTGGTGATCGCAGCCGAGAAGCGGCTTCTTGATCGTGTCGTGGCGATGGCTGGGAAGCAGCCGGAGATGTCGCCTGACCCCAAGGAGACGGAGGCAGAAGGATCATTCAAGCCGGCTAAAGAAACCAAGAAGATACCCTTGGACCCGGAGCACCCAGAGAAGTACGCTGTCATAGGCACTGGCCTCGACAGCAAATAGGAAGGCGAGCTCGTCGATTTCCTCCGTGAGAATCGGGACATCTTCACATGGTCCCCCAAGGACATGCCGGGTGTACCGACGGAATTCGCCGAGCACAAGCTACATGTCAGGCCGGATGTGAAGCCTGTCAGGCAGCCCTTGCGCCACCTGTCAGAGGAGAAGAGAAGAGTCGTCGGAGAAGAGATAGCCCGGCTCCTGGCAGCCGGATTCATCATGGAGGTGTTTTTTCCGGAATGGTTGGCCAATCCTGTGCTGGTATTGAAGAAGAATAAGCAGTGGCGGATGTGCATCGACTACACCAGCCTCAACAAAGCCTGCCCGAAGGACCCGTTTGCTCTGCCAAGGATAGATCAAGTGATAGACTCCACAGCCGGATGCGAGCTGTTGAGCTTCTTGGGACGATACTCAAGGGTATCACCAGATCAAGCTAAATCCAGCAGACAGATGAAGACCGCATTCATCACGCCGTTTGGAGCCTTCGCTGCGACAATGACGTTCGGCGAGGAATGCGGCGCCACCTTCAGCGTTGCATGCGAAGTGCCTCCTCAAGCAACTCGGTAAAGCACGCGTACGTGGATGATGTGGTAGTGAAGACGGAGAAACGTGGGACGCTGCTAGAAGACCTCAAAGAGACCTTTGAAAATGTGCGCCGATTCCAAATCAAGCTCAATCCAGAGAAGTGCGTGTTCGGAGTCCCAGCCGGCCAGCTCCTCGGTTTTTTGGTCTCCAAACGCGGCATAGAGTGCAACCCTGTGAAGATCAAGGCCATTGAGAGAATGGAGGTCCCCAGCCGACTGCTGGATGTGCAGAAGTTCACCGGCTGCTTGGCTTCAATCAGCCGATTCATCGATCGGTGGCAGAAAGCTCGCCGTTGTATCAATTGATGAAGAAGGCCACCTTTTTTGAGTGGAACCACAAGGCGGATGAGGCATTTCTCCAACTGAAGAAGATGCTGGCGACTCCCCCGGTGTTGGCGGCTCCGACTCCCAAAGAGCCCATGCTCCTGTACATTGCCGCCACCAGCCGGGTGGTCAGCACAGTTATTGTAGTCGAACGCAAGGAGGAAGGCAAGGCGCTCCCAGTCCAGAGACCAGTGTATTACCTGAGCGAGGTACTGTCGACCTCCAAGCAGAACTACCCTCATTATCAGAAGATGTGTTATGGCGTACATTTCGCCGCCAAGAAGCTGAAGCCCTACTTTCAAGAGCATCCAATCAGTATGGTCTGCACCGCTCCACTCGCCGAGATCATCAGAAGTCGAGACGCTTCCGGCCGAGTGGCCAAGTGGGCTATCGATCTAGCTCCTTACACCATCTACTACCAACCTCGCACCGCCATCAAGTCGCGGTGGCCGACTTCCTCGTCGATGGCGGAGACTCGATGCTGCCGCTGCCGACTCTACTCATTGGCGATCGCATTTCGACGGCTCCAAGATGCGCCGCAGCCTCGGGCGGCGTCGTCCTCACCTCCCCCAAGGGCGACAAGCTCAAATACGTGCTGCAAATCCATTTCGCCGCCTCCAACAACGTCGCCGAATATGAAGCGCTCATCCACGGGCTCCGGCTTGCCAAAGAACTCGGCATCCGCCGGATCTTGTGCTATGGCGACTCCGACTTGGTGGTTCAGCAGTCATCCGGCGACTGGGACGCCAAAGACGCAAACATGGCGAGCTACCGCTTCCTGGCGCAGCAACTCAGCGGATATTTTGAAGGATGCGAATTCCTCCACGTACCAAGAAATGACAACGATCAAGCAGACGCATTGGCGCGAGTCGGCTCCACTCGCCAGGCGATACCTTCTAGCGTCGCCCTCCAACGCCTCCTCAAGCCGTCTATCAAGCCTTCACCAGAATCCGACTCCATTTTCGTGCCGGCTCCGCCAGAGATAGTCGGATCCGACTCCAAGACCCCAGCAAGCGACCTCAAGAAAGCCACAACCGGCCCAAGGACTGCGCCATCGGCCGGGGCGCGCCCGATCGGCCGAGGGATCGCCCGATCGTTCGGGGCTGGCGGTCGGCGGGACTTGAGCCCGACCGGATCGCACCTGTTGGCGGGAGCTGCCCGATCGGCCAGATATTCCCTCAATCCGACAAGCGGTCGCAGAATCCAACCCGCCGCCTCCCAGCCAGCCGCCCTTGTCCAAGTCATTGTGGTGGCGATTGAAGAGATAGCAGCACCTTCATGGGCGCAGCCCATCCTCAAGTTCCTAGTAAACAAGGAGTTACCAGCGAGATGAGACTCGGCTCGGCAAGTACAACGCCGAGCGGCAGCCTACACCATAGTCAGCAGAGAGTTAGTCGGCGCGGCGTTCTTGGTGTCCACCAACTGCGTGAGAATTAGAACAAGGCCAAGCGATCCTCGAGACATCCATTAGGGCGAGTCACGGCCACCATGCTTGCTTCAAGAGCTTCGTGACCTAAAGCCTTCTAAGACGGTTTCTTTTGGCCGACCGCCACGGAAGAAGCTAAAGAACTAGTCAAGAAGTGCAAGGGTGCCGGTGTTCGCTCCAAGCCCCTTGACGGCAACCTGCGCTGAAGACAATCCCCATCGCTGACCCTTCGCGGTTTGGGGCACGGACATGGTGGGACCTTTCAAGACGCCCGAGGCGGCCTAACTCATTTGCTTGTCGCGGTGGACAAGTTCACCAAGTGGGTAGAAGCAAAGCCCATCAAGAAATTAAACGGGCCCTAGCAGTGACCTTCATTGCCGACATCACGGTATGGTACGGCATACCGCACAAACATCATCACGGATAACGGCACCAACCGCTAAAGGCGCTTTGGCTCATTTCTCGCGCGACGCAGGGCATCCGCCCGGACCTAGCGTCCGTTGCCCATCCGCAATAAACGCCCGGTGGAGCGAGCCAACGGCCTCATCTGTCCGACATCAAGCCTCGATTGGTCGAACCACTCGGCGCTTCGGCGGCTGTTGGGTGGAAGAGCTGCTCGCCGTCCTCTGGAGTCTGCGCACAACCCCGAACAGGTCAACCGGCTTCACGCCGTTCTTCCTCGTCTACGGTGCCGAAGCCGTCATCCCAACGGATATACAATTCGACTCTCCACGAGTCTCCATGTACACCGAAGAGGAGGCCGAAGAAGCACGTCAAGACGGCGTCGACCTGCTGGAAGAGGGCCGACTGTTGGCACTCAATCGGTCCGCATCTACCAGCAGTAACCGCGCCGATACTATAATCGCAAGGTCAAGCCAAGATCATTCCAAGAGGCGACCTTGTGCTCCGCTGATTCAGAGAACAGCCGCCAGCACAAGTTGTCGACTTTGGGAAGGCCCTTCATCATCGACAAGGTGCTAGGGCAGCGCCTACTATTTGATCGGCCGCCGAAGCCTCGAGCACGCAAGAGGGACGACTCCGGCAAAGAAACAGAACGCCCGTGGAACGCAAATCTCCTTCGAAGATTTTACAGTTGATGCAGTATGTATCACGCTACCCCCCTTTGTATTAAGTACTAAAGACCTTAGGCCCCCCAAGACGAGCTCGGGGACTGCCTTTTTGATTACCTGTATAATATGGATCACGCTTCCGAAATGCTTTCTCCTTTTTCATCATACTGTCTGGCACCGGGTCCGACTAAGTCGGCCCGGGGACTCACCGCCTTGTGCTATGAAATGCTCCCCGAGGACGAAGTAATGTGTTGCGCCAAAGCCGTCTCTCGCTGAAAGCCGCAGCTCGCAGAGCGACCGTCGAAGCGGGGGACGGAAAGAGCGAGCACACACATAACGGCTAAGGACTTAAGAGCTACGATAGCCCAAGCCGCTCCCAGCTTCCCCCTCTCGAGTGACTCACGAGCGATCGGCTCATAGTCTCAACTTTTATCAAGGACGGCCGATCGTCGAGAGTCGGCTGTCGATTTCAGCCAAACTTGCTAGGATATTCTAAACGACTAAGTACTTGCCTCCCTAAAGTAGTGAGCACTTGACCAAGGCGGCAGATCCAGAGCGGCTGCCCGATCGGCGAGGCGACAACTAAAGGAAGGCGGCAAAGGAAAAGTCTAAAGAACCAAAGCAAGGAAAGGCGGAAATTTGATAAATATTTACATAAGGCCCTTGGCCGAATACACCCCGCGGGTGGAATTGTTCGAAACTGACAAGGTTTTTTAAGGAAGAACAAATGAGACAGGTAAAACCGAAGCATTCTAAGGGGCAGCCTCCGGAGCCGGAGGGTTGGAGGTGAAGGCGGTGTCGGAGGTTGGGGCAGTCGGCTGGGCGGTCTCGGCTTGAGTCGCCTCCGGCGATGCCGCCTTGTCCTTCCGAGGCGTTCTTTGGAGGCACGATCAGGTGGGGCTGGCCGCTGCCTCGCCCTGCTCCTCCTTCGCTTCCGCCCTCCGACTCGTCCTCTTCCTCGGCGCTGGAGCCGATCACCTCCGCCGAGTCCTCCTCGTACCCCGGGTGCATCCCGAACCACTCCGGCGGCACCTCCTCGCTGCCGTCGGTCCGCTCGGGCACGAAGATGCTGGTATCCGTGTACTCAGCGATGGCCGCCGCGCGCTCGGCAAGGGCGCCTTCCACGACCTCCAACTCGGCCTGGGCTTCTGACCGGAACGCGGCCAGGCGGTCTAGGTCCAGCCCAGGGTACCACCCTTTGACGAACTCCAAGGCCCGGCGTGCTCCGGCACGGGCCGAGGAGCCCCTCCAAGCTTCAAGCGATCGACGGTGACCTCGGCCGGTCGGCCGTCCGATTGGCGGTGCGAAGAGCGGCACCTCGAGCCTGGTAGCGGCAACGACTTGGGCGCCGGCGTGTTGAAGACGGCGCATCAGACGATGAGCAGGACGAAGGCGAGCCCCGATGCTAAGGAGCTGCTCATCGACGGTTCGGGGGGCGTTGGCGGCAATCACTTCGCCTTTTGCCCTCCGCTCCTCCCGAGCCGCCTCGATGGCCAGAGGGACGGCTTGCGAGTGACCGGGAAAGAAGTCTGCCAAAGACAAGAAATGGAGACAGTCAGAAAAACCAGAAAACAGTTCGACACAGAGTCGGAAGACCAAAGAAGAGAAACCAAGAGTTACCGTCGACGATGTCCTCGAGCTTGTGATAGCTGGAGGTCAGCATCGCCCCGGTCGGTCCAGCGGACCGCTCCATCTCGAATTCAGCTAGGAGGGCATCCTCCGCGACTTAGCGTCCTCCTGCGCTTTCAAGCGGTTCATAGCTTTCGGCCGCCTGCGTCGCCCGGCAGGTCGCGCTCTCGGACGAGCCTGTCGACTCCTCCTCCTTAGTGCGACGAGCGGTATTGGCCTCGCCCAGCTGCTCTGAAGGCGGCATTGGCGCAAGCTCAAGAAAGACAAAGCATCGTCAACAAGAAAGGTCGCGGGAGATCCGCCCGACCGCCCAGATCGGCCCGAATCTCGGGACTACAGCCCATGGTAGGCCAGCCGCGCCCATGAGAAGAAAGAAGGAAGGTCGCGGGGAGATCCGGCGGCGCGCCGGCGATCGTCCGAATCTCGGGACTACAGACCCTGTAGCGCTTGTGCGCCCAAGAAGGAAGAATTGGCTCACCTCGACTTTCCGCCGGATCAGCGGTCCGCCTCGGCTCCTCAACATTGCGGTGAAGGCGATGAGCGGAGGTTGTGGTATTCTGCAAGGCCGGCAAAGCAAAGTCGGTCTTGGAGCTCGCTAGAAGGAGTTCCGAGTCACCGCCTCAGCAGCCGACCTCGAACTCGGGACTACACCGGTGGGTGCAGCGCGCCCACGAAATTAAAAAAGGAAAAATGAAACATACCGGGACGAGGTCCGCAGGGCGAAGGCGCTTTGGTGTAAAGTTGAGGGTCGCCGCTTTGCGCAACTTAGACGGGCGTCGAAGGGCTGGTTCGGCGGGCGGTGCCGCCTTCACGCACTCCAGCCGGTGGGCGCGCACCGAGGCCTCGGCGTCGAGTTCGCCATATTGGCGGCGTCGATCTCGAAGCTTCGCGGCGCTAAGCTCATCCTCTCGATCCGGGGCGTGTTGGCACGGCGACTTGAAGAAGCAAGCTGCTTGCGCCGGCATCGCCCGCGATCGGGCGGATCCGCTGGGTCCACCGGCTGCTTGCCGTGACCTCGAAGACGGAGGCGGCGGAGGCGGCGGAGGCGGCGCGTTTGTATCCGAGCCGAGACGTCGCCGCCCTCCTCCGCGAGGGTTCGGGGTGCCGACCTCCCGGTCTGCCCGTGAACTCGGGGCGGCGGTCTTGATGACAGCGGGGACGAAATCGCCCGCTTCGGCGGCATTTAACGGCCTCCTCGGCATCCCGTTGCGCGCGGCGCGCCACGGCCTCCTCCAGTGTCGCTGGCATTGGCGGCCGCCTTCTCCGCCTCCGCCTTCTCGGCGGTCGGCCTCCTCCTCCTCGCGCTTCTCTCGCGTTGCGTGCCGTCGCCTCCCGGAGGTCGGCGGCAGGGTCAATCCGCCACATTGGATATGACGTCGCCCGACCCCATGACGGAAGGGACGGCGGCTCTCTCAAGGGAAAGGGGGGCGCTGGAGAAGAGTGGGGGAAAATCAGAAAGACTCAAGCAAAACCCAGAAAAGAAATAAGGAGTGAGAGACTCACGAAGAAATTAGTGGCGACCTTCTCACTTCCCTCCGGAAGCGGTTGGCCTTGGCCGCCTCCTCCCGCTGGTCGCGCGGCGTTCCTTGGCTTTCGACTGACCGCCCGGGCGACTCGGCCCAGCGTGATGCCTCTTTCGCCGGCTTGGCTGGAGGGCGGCTCTCTGGCGGCGTGGGGCGACTTCGCGTCGGCGTCGCCCTCGGGCGATCGGCCGAAGGTCGCCGACGGTCCGAGGCCGCCGTCTTCCTCCTCCCCGCCGCCTTCGGCGTCGGCCTCCATCGCCGCGGCCCCCAAGTCGGGGTCGTCGACATCGCTGACTTCGCGGTCGGGGACGTAGTCACGCGGCTCTCTCGTGGCGCCGGCAGCAGGCGCCGTGAGAGGGTTCTGCTCAAAGATGCCAACAAAATCAGAACTCGAAGTCGGACGCAAGCAAGATCGAAATTCATAGGAAAGCAACTTACCACTGGCGGGGGGTTGTCGCGCGAGTACGGCTCCTTACCGAACTGCCACTCCTCCGTTAACCCGCAGTGGGTGATGTGGTTCACCAAGTTCGCCACTTCTCCCCGCGGCATGTCCTTGGTGCACAGCCGGCTCGGATCGTGCCGGCCGCTCATCTGACAGATGAGGTGAGGCCGCCTTGGGCGAAACCCGCCGCACGCCACGGCGGCGAGAGATCGGAGGCGACGAGCCCCTCCGGCTAGCGTCATGACTTCGGAGGCGCCACGGCGCCGACTCCGGAGGTCAGCGACTTCGACCGATGGGACCAGCTGGGCGGCCGGCCAATCAGCGGCTCGGGGTTGAAGGGCGGCAAGTTGACCCAGTCGCCGTCGGTGGAGACGTTCTTCACGTAGAAGTACGTCTTCTGCCACATCTTCACCGATTTCACCAGCGGGATGGGCGGAAAGGGGTTGTCGGCCGTCGTCGCCGCACCTGATGTAGGTGCCGCACTGCGCCGGCGTGCCGGCAGCCTGAGTGCCGAGCTTCGAGGAGAAGAACTCCCCCCACAGCTCGAGGGTGGGGAGAACGCCGATGTAGCCTTCGCACAGGGTGGCGAAGGCGGAGAGAAGCACCACCGCATTGGGGGTGAGATGGTGCGGCTGCAACCTATGGAACTCAAGAAAGGAACGGAGGAACCCGCTCGCTGGGAGCCCCAGCCCGCGCATAAGATGCGAGCGGAAGATGACCCGCTCGCCCTCCGCCGGCGCGGGCCGGATCTCTCCCACCGGGCGCGGACGGGTTTGCACTAAGTCCGCGCCGGAGGCGGCGGGTTTGGCGGCGAACTCAATGTCCTCCGCCCCCATGTCCGAAAGCCGTCCCACACGCCGGAGCGCGCGGTGGGGGGGCGCGCGGAAGAGGAGCTCATCGCCCGGCGAGGAGGAGCACTGTGTTTCGCCGCGAGGAAGAAAGCAACAGAGCGGGGCGAAGGAAGAAGAGGGGCGAGAGAGCGGGGGAGGGAGTGCGCGTGCTGTGCCGCCGCTCCCCCTCTGCCTATTTATAGCCCAACGGGCTGAGAAGCCGAGGGGGTGACGTGGGGATTAACTGCACTCGCGGCCCCACGACGCCCACGACATCCCCACAAAGTTATCAAGCGCGTAAGAAGCGTGGGGATGCCAACCGCCCTCGGCCGCAGCGGATCCGCTCGGAAGCCGAGGCGCGGTAATGGCGGGCCCCACCTGGCGGCCCGTCCCGTCATGCGCGTGGGCAGAAAGGCTATCGCCTCCATGTGGGGCCACGCGACAGGACAGTCTCATAAATGACAGGGAAGCGTAACCGATACGCCGCCGGTTTCCCGCCACGACTTACGAGCGGCGGCTTCCTGTGGAGCCGTCCGACTCAAATGAGGCGGTTCAAGACGCTGGCGAATTTCCGGCCCGGCACCGCAAAGGCTGAAATCGCCAAGCCCCACGAGGCGGCGCACTGGCCGCCACTTCGGGACTACTGTCGGAGTAAAGGGCCACGGGTAGGCTGACCTGGGACCCAAGATCTTTCAAGACATCGGGGCAGGCCGCGCCCCTCAGCCGAGTCCCAGTCGGCGGCCTTCGAGAAGACCGAGCCCCGGTATGACCTTCGAGGAAGCCGAGTCCTTAGACGGCGACGAAACAAGCCGACTCCGGCTTGCGACCTTTCAAGGGGCCGACTATGAGAGTCGCCCGCGACCTTACACGAACCGTCGCGGGTACAGCCTCGGCGTGGCCGCCCCTCATGACCCATGGGAGGAAGGCATGGCTCTGATGAGCCGCGTCACCGTGAGATCTCCGGTGGCGCGTCCATTGTTGCCATGCCTCCCTCGACTTCAGCCACGCAGCACGAGCCTTGTGCCCACGACGGCGGCATGTACGGCCCGGAGATCGCCGGGCCCTCGTCGGTGAGAGAAGAAGATGGCCGGAGAGCTCAAGACGGCGGCCTGGAGTCGGCCTCCCAGTCGGCCGCCCCCGACCAGGGGCCCCACGAGCCATAAACAGATTGGATGGGGAGTGGCGGCGGTGATCGCTTTGGTAGACGGCGGCACTGTTCCCACGACCCATATGACCGAGCTGCGTCATCATCGAGCGCAGACAAGACGCATCGCTGAACATGGGGTCGGCAAGGGCCCTGCAGCAAGGGGAAGAGCGGCTGCAAGAGAGATCGACTACTGGGGTCACGCCAACAGAGATTACCGACCCCGGGTAGGCCTATATAAACCCCCCGGGGCACCCATGCAAAGGGTTCGGCCCTAGACAGGTTCTAGACACATAGCAAGAGGGGAAAGAGCTAGCCTTGCTCCTCCCTGCCTCCCAAACAGCTCGAGGAGCACCTTTGTACTATCATACCATAGTGATCATGCGGAGACCCCGCAGAGCAGCAGTAGGGGTGTTATCTCCTCGGAGAGCCCCGAAGCTGGGTAAGATTCGCCGGCGTGCAAGTCTTCGCCTCATCCCGTTTCCAGGCACCGGCGACGTTCTACTCGCCCCCACCATGATAAGCCACCCGTTGGCATATGTCGCATCCAACCCCCGACAGTTGCCGTTGACGCCACGGGTGGGTTGGCTTGCTGGGGAAGCCAAGGTTGCGCCGGGTTGAGTTGCCTTGCGCCAGCCGCTGCGGCCGGGTCGACGTACCTTGCCGAGTCGAGGGTCTTGGCCGGGTTGCGAGCCTTGCCCCGCTGTTTTTGAAATAGATCCGGGTTCCGTTGCCTGCCTGGGGTTCATCCCCCCGACAGTAGTCCCCAAAGCTGTGAAGGTCCGCCGTCTTTGGATGAGTGGGCCTTCGCAGCTTCTCCCTTGAGCAAGGCGGAATCTGCGAACACCGGGTCCGGCAACACGCACTGTGTGCCGGTTTTTTCGGAAACCGGATCGCGGCATCCCGGCCGTGGCGGGAACCGAGGAGTCCGTCGAATCTTGAGGCGATCCTCGCCTTCGTGACCTGGCGCCACGTGGTGCCCGAAGCGGAGGGGCTCGACAGCCCGCTGCGGACGGACTAGGCGACGGGTCGGCCCGCCGCCGCCGCCTTGGCCACACGTGCAGATTTATTGCGGCGTCTGGGGGCCGGTTGCACTTCCCCGCGTAGTTAGTGCGTGTGTACGTGCGCACTTATTGCGGGGTAGTGGAACGGGTGCGTGCAGACGATCCCACTTCCCCACGTTTGAACCGGGGCTTATAAATTGAGGGGGGCAAGGGGCGGCGGGCATTATTCTCGCTCGCGCCCTCCTGTCCCCCTGCTCTCGCTCTGCTCCTTGCCACCGATGCACAGCTGCGCCCGCGGCCCCGAGCAGAGCTCTTCTCCGTTGTCCTTCTTCCTTCCGCTTCTATCCATGGTGCTGCCATCGGGCTCTTGGATGGGCTCCAACGTCACCAACGACGACATCACGCAGCTTCGAGCTTCGCGGTGCTTGCCGTGGGAGACGGATGTTGGTGTCCTCCTGTCGCGCGGCGAGCAGAGGCCCCGACCCGAGGGGCAGGAGCGCGTCGTCTTCCTTACTCACTTCGAGCGCGGGCTCGGGCTGCCGGCGAGCACCTTCTTCCGCGCCTTCCTGGAGTTCTTCGGGCTTGAACCGCACCATCTCGGCGCCCGCGCCATCGTCCAACTCTCTGGCTTCGTGACCCTGTGTGAGGGGTACCTAGGGGTCGAGCCGACGATCGACCTCTGGGCGCGCTTCTTCTCCTTGAAGCAGCAGGGCCTGTCGGCCGGGGAGTTCGCCGACTGCGGCGCCGCCGTCATCTCCAAGTGGTCGGGGGCAGATTTCCCCAAGATTCCGCTCGAGGATTCTGCCAAGAAGTGGCAGAATTCCTTCTTCTACGTCCACAATCATGGTGCGGACCACATCAATCTTTCCCCGTTCGCCATCGCACCGCCGCGGGCGAAGACGAACTGGGGCTACTCGCCCCGGCGCCCGTCGCAGGAGATCGTCAACCTCTGCGAGCGGGTGACGTTAATGAGGATGCAGGAGGGGCTCATCGGCACAGACCTTCTCACCGCGTTCATCACCCGCCCGGTCCTCCCGCTTCAGAGGCGCTCCTGCCTCATCGGCGAGATGATCGGCCTACAGGACCCCAACCAAATGGGGTCGACGCGGCTGTCTGGGGAGCAGGCCACGCGCGCCGTCAACACCGTCTCCAGGGCCAATCTTGGAGAGGATTGGCGATTTGGCAAGGTGCCGTATAGCCAGGCGAACCCGGTGCCGCAGGTGAGCATCTGGTCTCCTTACTTTGCCGCCATGCATCTTCTTGTTTGTCCCGACGCGTCACAGGAGGTTCTTCTGAATGCGAGCCGGCATCCTTACGCCCGGGCTCTGCTGCAGGTGGCGCCGGTGGCACCAGGGGAGCCCGCGGCCCAAGGCGGCGAGGAGGTGTCCGAGTCTGACGCTGATGCTGTGCGCCGAGCTGGTAAGCTTTGAGTCTTTCTCTTCTTCATTTTGTCTTGAATTGTTGCTCGTGTCGTGGCTGTCAGATTTCGGGTTCCGGCAGACCCTTGAGGTTCGAACACTGGGGTGCGCGCAGAGATTTCGCCCTCTACCTACCTGCGCCCCGCCGACTTGCTAGGATCTAAACTATGGAAGGAACAACACAAGAGACACAGAGTTTATACTGGTTCAGGCCACCATTGCGGTGTAATACCCTACTCCACTGTGTGGTGTGGTGGATTGCCTCTTGGGCTGATGATGAACAATACAAGGAAGAACGGCCTCGTGAGGGTCTGTTCTTGGCTAGTGCGATGAACTACTAGGGGGAGTTCAGTCGCTCTCTCTACTGGTTTCTTGGCGAGGATCCTGTCTCTCTCTACCTTGTGGTGGCTAGTCCTATTTATAGGCAAAGGCCCTGGGCCTCTTCCCAAATATTGAGCGGGAAGGGCACCAACAATTGGCCATTTTGAAGGGGAACATCGGGTACACTTATCCTGACTAAAGTTGGTCCTCGCTTTGTCAAAGGCTCGTGGTGGTGGCCTTTGCTTGGGCTCCACAATGACTTCCTTCCTGCCGTTGGGCTGGTCTTGGTCTTGTTGCACGAAATGGATGCCTTTGCTTGATGCTCTACGCTTGCTTGCTCTTTGCACCAAAGAGGAAAGGAGGACACTCATGGGCTGGCGCCTGTCTGGGCGCCCTTGGTCGTCATGGCTTGCGCTATGGGCACCTTGTGAGGACCCGCCTTGAACTCTCTGCCTCCTCGTGAGCTGCCTGATGAGGCCGTGCTCGAGGAAGCTCCTTGTCGTCCGCCCCCACGAGGCTTGGCCCCTCACGAGGTCTTG
Source organism: Aegilops speltoides (assembly GCA_021437245.1). Lineage (NCBI taxonomy): Eukaryota > Viridiplantae > Streptophyta > Magnoliopsida > Poales > Poaceae > Aegilops > Aegilops speltoides. The sequence goes on from CM038143.1 coordinate 483,912,870, forward strand.
AGCTTGTGTTGATGAAGATGGGCCGTCTGGGCCCCCCTTTGAGCCACGCCGCAGCCGCAGCGAGCAAGTCTCGAGGACCCCATTCCTGAACGCCGACAAGAGCCCCTGCCCAAAGGCGCACCGGTCTTGGCCGAGTAGAGAGGCAAAGGGCAAGTCTGGCGCCTGGAGCCCCTAACAACATGCGGACCTTGGGCGCCGCGTGGCGGTTGATTGGACGTGGGCGGCACTGTTCCCCCACGCCTCCTTATTTTGTGCCATGCTAGGCGGACTCGTAGTCGCACACCGCCGCTCCCCTTTTCGTCGCCCGAGCGTCCTCTGCCCTTCCTCCTATCGAACTCCAGCTTCCGCTTTCAATCCAATCTCGAACCTTCCCCCCTTCTGCTACCATGGCTCCGACGAAGAAGGGAAGAGGGAAGAAGCTCATGCCTCCGCCTCTCTCACCGTCGTTGGTGGCCCCCGCCGTCGACCGGTCGATCATAATCAATCGAGAGGGCTTGGGCAAGGTCAACTCGGCTTTGGCCACCATCTTCAGCGAATGCGGGAGGACGACGACCTGGCCCGCGTCTTGCTTCTCCCTCGACAGGATAATCACTGAGGTCCGGTATTTCGCCGACGCCCTATGGGCAGGATTGGTTCCCCCTTTTTCCGATTTCTTCAATGTCGTGCTCTCCCACTATCAGATCCACATGATGCATTTGGGTCCTGAATCCATCACTCTTCTTGCGGTCTTCGCCTTCGTTTGTGAGGCAATGATGGGCATCCTTCCTTCGGTTGCCTTGCTGTGCCACTTCTTCTCTCTACGCCTTGTCGGCCCCACCCAATGCTCGGGGTGCGTGAGCTTCATTGCTGCACCTGAGACAGCGGCCTAAGGGATCGACTTCAGTCTTCCTCCGCCAAGCACTGGTTTGTGGCGGTGGCTGTATGTGGATGTAGGGGTGCCCAGCCCCTGCTGTCGGAGCCATCTTCGCCTGCTGTCCCCAACTCAGGCTGGGGCCAGGAGACACTCACGAGTTCCCGGCTCGTCTTCGTCTGGCGTCGCTTCGCGTTCTTGAGGGCGCTCGGCGTGACGGCGCCCAAGATAGTGAAGGAGTTCCTGCTACGCCGTGTTGCCCCTCTCTAATGCCATTCTCACCGGATGTGGCCTTCAACGGGCGTGAGGATCGGATGAGGCTCCAGGAAGAGGACCTGACGCCTGAAGCGCTGAGGAAGGTGCTCTTGGTCTTGACTGGGGACCCCACCCCCGGCAGCATCCGGCAAGGGGGGCCTTGCTGTACCTCTGCCCGAATAGAAGCGACTTTGTGAATCAGATGCCCATCTTTGAGAATGGGGGTTGCGCCCTGCTGGCCTCCAGGGGCCTCGCGAGAACCCAGTGGTGGTGGCCGCCCTTGCAGTCGGCCAAGGCGACTCTTCCTCAAGTGGCGGAGCAGGGAGGCATGAGCCGCCGGAGGCCGAGGGGGCCCCCGCTGAGGTGACAGCGCTGGGCGGTGCTCATGAGAGAGCCGCCCCTGAGGCCCGTGCTGCTGTGGCTGAGGGAGGCGAGCGGCTGCCCGCAGCGCCTGCGGCTGAGGCCCCTGAGGCCCTAGCTTCTCTTCTTGGTGAGGCGACCGGCAGCGCGCATCAGGCAGACGCCCCAGACGCAGGTCGCCTTGACGCTTCTTCCTCGTCGCAGGCTGACCCTTGCGCTCGACTCTTGGGTCGCTTCCGTGTGGACTTCGAGGCCCTCCGGAAGAGAAGGGAGGCCCTGGGTGACGATTACCCTTGTCGCCTGCTGAAGCATAGGAAGTACTTCGCCACCGATGAGTAAGCCTTCTCCCTTCCCAGCTCCTAATCCTTCCATTGCTTTTCCTGATCCTTGCTCCGCAGGGCCCTTCCCGCCGAGCTCAAGGAGATGACTGAGGAGCCATCCCCCTTGTCTCCGCCCTTTCCACCGTCTTCGAGCACTCCGAGCAGTAGAGCCCTTGCGGTGAGGCCGATTGGAGAGACGAACCATCCTGAGGCGCATCGCGACCCTGCGCGCCTTGCGACCTTCTTCCACGAGCCTTCTTGTGGCATAGCCAGCCTGCCGTGGACTTCTCGTCTGGCCGTGGGCCGTGATTGGCTGGGGTACTCCCTGCGCTCTTCATTTGGGGATGGACTGGCTGTGCCAAAGCTTGAAGCGGCGTGGCCGTCGCGAGGGCGCCATCCCGGCCCCCGCCCGGAGGGGAGTCTTGGTCGTGTCCCCGGCGCCGCTTGGGGCGGATGATGGTGTGGAAGAGCGTACTCGAGCGCGCCGGGCGCGCCGCTCTTCGCCAAGGTTTTTTCGAGGGCGGCCGACGCGTGAGCCTGCTTGGTGAAGCTTCGGCTGATGAGGGCCGCGCGCTTGAGGCCGAGGGCCTGCGCCTGGTTGCAGAGAGGCGCGAGCTGGAGACAGCTGTCGCTCTCGCATGCTATCAGCGCGATCTTGACGTTGAGGAGGCCAAGGCGTCGCTGGCGGCCTCTCGGGAGGTCCGTTCCCGGGCCGTCGAGGAGGCCCGAGAAGCTGACCGGCGGCGAGAGGCGACGGAGGAGCGGGCACGGGAACTCCTGGCTCGGTGCCGCTCACTGGAGGAGCAGGTGGAGCTGCGCGAGGCGGCCCTTGCATCGATGAAGGTGGCTTCAGGCGACCCAGCAGAGCTCCAGAAGCGTGAGGAGGCGCTGACGCTGGAAGCCGCTGAACGCGCACGCGAGTATGAACGCCTGGAGCCAAGGGAGCACTTGGTGACGAGGCGGAGGATGATGTCACTACGCGGGAAGCCCGTGTCTTGGAGGAGGTTGGACGTCGGGTGGCGACGACGCGCTTGAACCTCGAGCGCGAGTTCGAGGAGAGGCTAGGGTTGATCCGGACCAAGGCTGAAGGTAGGACTGCTGTCTTGAGGGTCAAGCTGGAGCAAGCGACGCGGCGGGTCGATGCTTTGCGGGCCGCACTTGAGGTGGCGCAGGGGGAGTCAACTACCTCCCATGCCGAGGTGCTTCTCCTTCGCCAACGGGTGGACGAGGCCGAGGCCGTCCTGCGCTGTGAGAATCGCGGACGAGATATGCCGTGGCAGATCTGGGAGCATGAGCACAGCCCCATGCTCCTGCGCTTTGGGAGAGAGCCAACACAGCCTTGGGTAACATCTGCGAGGCGGCTGTTGGCGAGCCGCACACAGTTAACTACGCCGGCAACCTTCAGTTCTTCACCGACGTGGTGACGCAGCTGGAGGCGCGGTCGGTCAGAGCTGACAGATTGGTGGAGGAAAGGAGCCGCGCCCTGCTCGGGCGCGCCTTTTCTCGTGTCTTCAGCCATCTCCGGAACATGGATCCCTAATTCGACTTCGACGCTGCCATCGCCCCAGTCCCCTAGGCTGTACGGGACGACCTGGCGCACTGGGTGGAAGACAACGTGGACGCTCTCATCAGGGCCTTCGCTTCAGATAACGACGACGCGATCGTGGCCGCCGATGAGGGCGGCGTGGTGAACGGTCCTGACGCCGCTGATGGCAACGCAGAGGGCGATGGCGAGGCCAGCGACGCCAGCAACAGTTCGGGCGGTGCTCCTGAGGATGCATTGGGGGATTTATCCGACTGACCGCGTATCGTTCCTGTCTCCTTACCCTGCATGAATAGAACTCAGATTTTGACCTGATGGTTGTAAGAGCATTTTGGGAGGGGGTGCCCCTCATGTAAAATTCATGTTCAGCGTACTAGTGGATGCTACATCACCCACACCAAGTAGTTGGCTAGGCGACGAGCCGGCTGGCTAGTTTACCTTTGTCCCGTGGGGGCCCTGAGATAGCTTGTGGGAGGCTGTGGTGTCTCGAGTGTCTCCTGATCGAATCCATAGGATCCGCAGTAGAAGCCTCCTGAGAGGATAGGACGACGGCAGTCTGGGCTGCACGCAAGCTTGGCCAGACCCGGCTCGCGACGGGCTCACGAGGGGAGGCAGCTGAGGCGAAGTGGTAACCGAAACGCGAGAGATTGCTCGAACGAGACTAAGCACCCCTTCCCCAAACAGACGCAAATCTCAAATTTGAGTCCAACTTAAATCCAGCGGGGGAAAGCGACAACCAAGGGAAAAGCAATGAAAGTAGAAAAAAGGCCGCGTCCGGCACCTAGTCTAGTCTTGGACGTCTTCTCACCAGCGCGGAGCTAAGTGCTGCCACTAGGCGTGGGAGGGAGCCCCAGGGCCTGAGGCCAGCACCCCGAGACTCAGGCGTGTACAACCCCACTCATTATTACGTGAGAGTGTCACGGGCGGCGAGGCTTCACAGCCTTGGGCCTTCTTCACAGTACCGTCCTTGCTTCATATCGCCAGGACGAGGCCCGCCTTTGCGCCACACTCTAGTGCCATCAACGACGACCGGAAACCGGGACGTCGATGAAATATAGCATCGCCAGCTGAGTTCCCCGACGACCATGGGTCCTCAGCCAGGGGCAGGCCCTGAGGCACCTCCCTAGCAGAGGGCCTACCTCCTAAGAACGCCTTGCTCCGAACGCCGCGGTGGTGATGCCGGATCCCGGCCCCTCTCCTGCAGCCCCCGACGCCCTCCTCTTGAGGGGTAGGAGACCGTGGGAGCGGGGCAGTTGCTTGCTGCGGCGACCTGCACCTCCTGCGATCCATGATTAGCGTATGCCTGCTCCTGAGGAATTAGTGGTACCCGATAATCGTCGCTTCCAGCGTGGCCGGTGGGGCCGTACCAGGGCTCCTGGAAGAGCTCAGCTTCTGGCGCCTCGTCCCCCCAGCTTGGGCTGAGGAGCGAGCCTTGTTCGCCCTCATGCGGGTGCCCTTGGTCCATCATGTGGGGCACGTATTCTTCTGGGGCCGCCACCCCGAAGGCCGCGCCATAGCACTCCGCATGCCATGCAGCTCACGCTTGATCGCCCACACGGGGTGGTGGCCTTGTGCCCATGGGGCCATGGGTGTGACGAGTCCTTCTTCGCTGGCCGGGGGCGGAGTCAGCGCTGCCGTTGGCCCGGTGCTGACAGCTTCGCTGGTGTTAGGGTAGCCCTGGAGCCCGCGGGTGCGCGTGGAGCCCCCGTGCAGGCCGCCCTAGACCTGAGATGGGAGCTGGGTGCAGAAGGGGTGAGCCCCCGAGGTGGCAAAGCCCAGGAGCTCACCCGCTCTAGCAGCACGTTGCGGCCGCCTTCCATCAGCTGCTGCAGCAGCTCATGAACCCTTGTCGTATGCCCTTGAGTTCGCCTGCTCCGCGTGGTGTCTGGCGGCGTGGTGGCGTGGTTGGAGGCCCTTGCTGCCGACCGCGCCTGCCGCGGTGTGAGAGCTGTCGGAGCCTGTCCGCGTCGCCCATGGCCCGCAGCGCCCTGCGGATCGCGAGCTGCCTTGGGCATGGGGTCACTCGGGGCGAGCGGCTCTGCGCGGGCGGGCCAAGCCGCCCAGGGATCAGGGTTGCCTGCCTGGTCGCCGGACATGGTGATGACAATGCGACGGGATGCGAAGTGGCAGAAGGCGGATGCCGGCGCACCCCTAGCTGGCGCGCCAAATGTCGGATTTCGGGTTCCGGCAGACCCTTGAGTTCGAAAACTGGGGTGCACGCGGAGATTTCGCCCTCTACCTACCTGCGCCCCGCCGACTCGCTAGGATCTTAACTACGGAAGGAACAACACAAGAGACACAGAGTTTATACTGGTTCAGGCCACCATTGCGGTGTAATACCCTACTCCAATGTGTGGTGTGGTGGATTGCCTCTTGGGCTGATGATGAACAATACAAGGAAGAACGGCCTCATGAGGGTCTGTTCATGGCTGGTGCGATGAACTACTAGGGGGAGTTCAGTCGCTCTCTCTACTGGTTTCTTGGCGAGGATCCTGTCTCTCTCTACCTTGTGGTGGCTAGTCCTATTTATAAGCAAAGGCCCTGGGCCTCTTCCCAAGTATTGAGCGGGAAGGGTGCCAACAATTGGCCATTTTGAAGGGGAACATCGGGTACACTTATCCTGACTAAAGTTGGTCCTCGCCTGTCAAAGGCTCTGGTGGTGATGCCTGCTTGGGCTCCACAATGACTTCCTTCCTGCCGTTGGGCTAGTCTTGGTCTTGTTGCACCGAAATGGATGCCTTTGCTTGATGCTGTCGCCTGCGCTTGCTCCCTTTGCACCAAAGAGGAAAGGAGGACACTGCGCGGGTTGGCGCCCGTCTGGCGCCCTTGGTCGTCATGGCTTGCGTGATGGGCACCTCGTGAGGTACCCTGCCTTGAACTCTCCGCCTCCTCGTGAGCCAGCCTGATGAGGCCGTGCCTGAGGAAGCTCCTTCTCGTCCGCTCTGCGAGGCTTGGCCCCTCGCGAGGGTCTTGAGCTTGTGTTGATGAAGATGGGCTGTGATGGGCCCCCCTTTGAGCCACGCGCGGGCGCGCAGTAAGCAAGTCCGGGACCCCTGTTCCCGAGAATGCCGGCAATGATGAAAGCGACATTGACGCCGTTGCTTGGTGTAGCGTTAGGCGGGGAGGCAGCGATCTTGGCGGGCAGGTCCTCGCATGGGGCGGCGCTGAGCCGCCCGCATGGCAAGGAAGCGTCGCGCCGCGACCCCGCGGATCAAAGCGCGCAGCGGACCCGGCCGAGCTCGGAAGGCCGGCCAAGAAGAAGCGCGCGAAGCCGACTCCGGTCCCAGTCTTGTCATGGTAAGTTTTGTTTCTTGCCCGTGCCCTGATTTCTTGTCTCTTTTGCTTATTTTGCCTTCTACTTCAGGTCACCGATCGCGCTGGCGAGGGCGGCGGCGTAGGCCGCGGCCACCAAAGGGACCGCGTTCTACAGGAGCCGATCCGACCTTGCCGGCCTGGCCGGGGAGGAGGGACGAGGCGATTCAGACCCCGGCCTGGACCCGGACGACGCCGAGGCCTTGGCCTAGAGTGACAGGAACCGGGCCGAGGCGGAGCTAGAGGCGGCGTTGGTCTGGGCTTGGACCGACGCCGCGGCGGTGGCGTGGGCGCGAGGCGGCACGGAGCCGGCCTGGCGCGAGATGCCGGAGGGCATGGTGGTGGAGGCGATGGTTTTTGAACCATCGTCGGTGAGGGAGCACGGCCGTGGGGGCCGGCCCGAGGTGGTGCTCCTCGACCAGGAGGTCATGGAGGTGGGGGGCGATAGCTTGCCGCGAGCAGACATTGTCAGCGCGGGGGGGGGGGGGTGATGGTGGTGGGCGGCATCCCGGAGGGGGCGCTGTAGGCGGCGGCGCCGCAGGCGCCGTCGGCTATGGAGGAGGCACCGCAGGCGGCGGTGCCTGAGGTGGTGACGCAGGGCGCCCCAGTGTCAGAGGAGGTGCTGGCCGCATTGCAAGCGGCCAGCGGGGGGCATGCCTTGGTGCCCCGGCAGCACGGGCGCCGAGCTCTCATGCCGCATCCCGCATGGAGCGGGGGCGCGGCCGTCTTCGGGCCCAGACCCAGGAGGAGGCGGCGCTGGATGCCGTCAGCCGCCGTCTGCGAGGCCGGACGGAGCGCCTTGAGGCCTTTGCCCAGGCCGAGATGGAGCTCGCCGTCCTGGTAAGTCCCTCTTCTTATTGTTTTCTTGTGATTTTATCTCTGTGGGGGCACGCCAGCGCACCCATTGGGTGTAGCCCCCGAGGTTCGGGCCAACTATGTAGTAGTTGGGCTGAACCTTAGGAGCGTTGGCCTTGTGTTGACTTTGGTCTTCTTCTTCAGCACCTTGACGCCTTCCGGGTTGCCGCCTTCAACCGGCTCCTAGGCAAGCATCGGGAGCTCAAGGAGCAGCTTGCTGCCAAGGAGGAGGAGCTTCGCGTCGCCGCAGGTACTTTGTTGAGTTCTTTTCTTCTAGTGGGCGCGCTAGCAAGCACTTATCGGTGTAGCCCGAGATTCGGGCCAAGCAGGTAACAGTTGGGCCAAATCTTAAACCTTGTCTTATTTTTTTCTTCCCTGCTGAGTTCTTCTTCTTTGCAGCCGAGGTGCTGTCTTGGCGGACCGGGCTATTCCGGCTGGTCATCACTATGACCGCTCGTTGCTGATTTCGCCGTCTCGCCGAGGCGGCAGCCTTGGCGCTGGCGGCGGCCGCGGCCTGGCGGTCTCTTGACGAGGCCAACCGGCTGCACGAGCAGCTGGCGGGTCACAAGAGCCGCCTCGAGGCTGAGGTGGAGCTCCTTAAGGCGGAGGCCGCCAAGGCGGTGGAGGCGCAGCAGGCCCTGGTCGAGGCAGACCAGCAGCACGGCCAGCTGGCCGATGACAAGGGCCGGCTCCAGGCCGAGGTGGAGCGTCTGCGGGAGCAGGCCACCACGGCTGAGGAGGCCCGCCGGGCCGAGGCTCACCGCCGTGAGGCGGCCGAAGACAAGGACGCCGAACTGAAGGCAACCCTTGCTAAGGCGGCCGACCTGGAGAGGGTGCTCGGGGAGCGGGACCGTGTCTTGGAGCAGGAGCGACGTGGTACGTTGCTCGAGGCGCAGCACCTGGAAGAGTCTTTCTCCAGTAAGTGCTGCTTCTTCGTTGTTTGCCGGGTCAGGACCCGACCCTTTCATCTTTGTTGCTCTTCTGACTTGCTTCGTCTTTGGCCGCAGGGGCCTTTCCGGAGATGCATCGGCTGGCGGAGGAAGTCGTCCGCTATCAGCGCGACCCGACCGGCGTTGTTGGGTCCGGGACGGATCCGCTGATGGCCTGGACCTTCCCGGAGATCATTGCCGCTGCTGAGGCCCGGCTGCGGGCCTTGGGGACGCAGATGGAGCGGCTGTCCCGAGCTGGTACCGCGATGACGGCGGCCTTGTGGCCGGATTCCGTCCATCCGCGCAGCTTCTCGCGTCTGGCGCGCTGGTTGGAGATGGGCCCGGATCGCCTTAGCGACTGGCGTGTTTCCGCCGCCCGGGCCGGTGCTGAGATGGTGCTCCGGATCGCGCTATCTTGGCATCCGGATCTTCAGCTGGACGCACTGATGGGTCAGCACGCTGGCTCGGAGCACTTGCTGCAGGAGTAGGCCGGCCGGATCGCCTCCCGGGCCAGCTATATCGCCGAGTTCGCCTTCCACGACAAGTTCCATCTGGAACGGACGGAAGATGGCGCGGTCGTGGATGGCGACGGCTACAGCTTGCTTCTTCGCGACCCGGAGGGCAGCTCGAAGGAGACGGGCGTCTACGGTGACGCGGAGGTCGAAGAGGACACCGGTGCTTCGCTGGACCCAGAGGCCGGCTGGGGGGAGCCGTCGACGTCGCGACGCGGCGCTGGGAATGCCTGAGAATCTTTTGTAGAAAATTCTGTTAAGTAGCAGGTCCACCCACCCACTGGGGGTTTTCAGGGTGTAATGAACTCGGGTCGTGGGCCTTTGCTTGAAACATTTACGTGTAAATGTTGTGAGTGTTTATTTGCTTTTTGCCTTCTGCTTTTTTTGAACTTATTTCGTGTGTTGCTCCTCTCTAAAACTTCCCCCCCGCGAGTCAGACGGCCAAGGCTCCGGTCCGTGACAAGGAGTTCGGCTCTTCGAGAGGCGGCCACAGGAGTTGGGTCCTTAAAAACGTTGAGCGCGAGCGAAGCACCCACTGGGCCGGCTGGCAGCAATCCGGCTTGGCCGGTTGGTGAGCAGTCGATCGTGCGGCTAACTTAGTTGACGAGCGTCGGGCCAGGTTGGTCGACCCGGCGGCTTTAACTTAGTGTATGAATCGTAGGGGAGCTTTAGCCCGTTGTGCTTGCCTGCCGTCAGCCAGAGCTACATCTGTGCTTTTAGGGTGAAGTGGGGGGCCACGACATCCTACCATGTCAGGAATCACTAAGTGAAGCGGCGGGGTGATGATCAAGCCAACCAGCCCCCGAGCCCCCGGGTCGAGCTTGTCGAGCCGGCGGCCGGGTTCGGTAGTAATGTGGTGTGAAATATGGGCGCAATAAATTGGTCGGCAAAAGGCAGCCCTCGAGTCTCGTTCGGGGACCCCATAGTTTCATATGCTTACAAAAGGCGTTGATGCATACATTCGTTCGGCTAACTGTAAAACAGACGGAGGAGTTCCGCGTTCCACGGCCGGGTCGTTTCTTCGCCGGTGGTGTCCCTCTTGCGCTTCTTTGATTTGTGTGCGTCGATGAGGTAGTAGACATTATGGTCGCGCAAAGCCCTGCTCACAATGAACGGGCCTTCCCATGGAGAGGACAGCTTGTGCTGGCCTGCCTGCTCTTGGGCGAGTCGAAGGACGAGGTCGCCTTCGCGGAATGCGAGAGGCTTGATCTTCTTGCTGTGGTAGTGCCTCAGGCCTTGCTGGTAGATAGCCGAGCGGCTAAGTGCTAGAAGGCATGCCTCTTCGAGCAGGTCGACGCCGTCTTCGCGTGCTTCTCTTGCTTCTGCTTCGGTGTACATCGTGACGCGCGGCGAGTCGAACTCGACGTCGGTCAGGATGATGGCTTCAGATCCATTGACGAGGAAGAACGGGGTGAACCCGGTCGACCGATTTGGTGTTGTGCGCAGACTCCAGAGAACCGCGAGCAACTCGTCGAGCCAACTGCCGGGTGAGCGGACAAGTGGCTCGACGAGTCGCGACTTGATGCTGGACAGGATGAGTCCGTTGGCCCGCTGGACCTGCCCGTTGGACTGCGGATGTGACACGAAGGCCAGGTCGAGGCGGATGCCGGAGACGGAGCAGTATTGCTCGAGCGCACCCTTGGCGAAGTTGGTGCTGTTGTCGGTGATGATGCTGTTCGGCATGCCGTAGCGCACCGCTATGTCCTTGATGAACTGGACGACTATTGGCCCGTCCAGTTTCTTGATTGGTCTTGCCTTGATCCATTTGGTGAACTTGTCCACTGCCACGAGCAAGTGCGTCATGCCGCCTCGAGCGGTTTTGAAGGGTCCCACCATGTCGACTCCCCAGACCGCGAAGGGCCAGACGATCGGGATGGTGCGGAGTGCTGACGCTGGCTGGTGGCTGCGTTTGCTGAAGCGCTGGCATCCTTCGCACTTGAAGACGAGCGACTCGGCGTCTTCGAGGGCCGTTGGCCAGTAGAAACCATGGCGGAACGCCTTGGCCACGAGGGATCGAGATGCGGCGTGGTGCCCGCACTCGCCCTGGTGAATGTCGAGGAGGATGTCGATGCCGCGGTCCTGCTCGACGCAGCGCTGGAACATGCCGGTAGAGCTGCGCTTGGCGAGCTCGATGTTGATGATGCTGTAGGCGGACCCCGACGCTGAACTTGCCGAGCCTCGGTCTCGTCCATGGGGAGAACCCCGTTCTCCAGCCATTCTGATATCGGCAAGGCCCAAGATGGGGCCGTGATGGCGGTGAAGACTGCCACCTGGGTGGGTTCCGAGTCGGCGGCTCCTGGGCCGGGTTGAGCAGCCCCCAGGTTGGTGACGGCGACGGCCGGGTCCGGGGTGATGGTGGCCGGGTTGGGCTGAGCAGCCCCCAGGCTGGGTTGAGCAGCTCCCGTGTCACACCCAAGATGCAACCCTATCCTAAAGGAACTCGAAGGTCCCACCAAGGATAGAAGCGCATCTTGAAGATGCTTTTGCAAGGTGGATATCATTACATCACCATTACATAATAGATGGGGATACATACATAAGGCATACAATGCCACACGAATACAACATCATCTTACATAAGAGCACCATCCGACTACGGATGAAACACAAACAGAAACTCAAACAACATCCACCCTGCTAGCCCAGGCTTCCGACCTGGAACCTATCCCCTGATCTAAGAAGAAGCAAAAGCAGAACTCCAAACAAGCAAACATCGCTCTCGCGTCATGATCATCACATAACCTGTACCCGCAACTGTTGTTGTAGTAATCCGTGAGCCACGAGGACTCAGCAATCCCATTACCATGGGTATCAAGACTAGCAAAGCTAAATGGGAAAGGAAGGGGTAAAGTGGTGAGGTTGCAGCAGCGAGTAAGCATATATGGTGGCTACCATACGCAAATAAGAGTGAGAAGAGAGCAAGCAGAACGGTCATGAAGCTAGAAATTATCAAGAAGTGATCCTCAACTCCTACTTACGTCAAACATAACCCAAAACCGTGTTCACTTCCCAGACTCCGCCAAAAAGAGACCATCACGGCTACACACATGGTTGATGCGTTTTAATTCGGATTTGGTGTCAAGTTATCTACAACCGGACATTAACAAATTCCCATCTGCCACATAACCGAGGGCACGGCTTTCGAAAGTTTATACCCTGCAGGGGTGTCCCAACTTAGCCCATGATAATCTCTCGCAATCAACGAAGGATACACCTTCTCCCAGGAAGACCCGATCAGACTCGGAATCCCGGTTTACAAGACATTTCGACAATGGTAAAACAAGACCAACAAAGCCGCCCGATGCGCCGACAATCCCGATAGGAGCTGCACATATCTCGTTCTCAGGGCAACACCGGATAAGTCAAGCTACGAGTAAAACCAGACCTCGAGTTTCCCCGAGGGGGCCCCGCAGGCTGCTCGGTTCGGACCAACACTTAGAGAAGCACTAGCCCGGGGGCTAAAATAAAGATGACCCTCGAGAGAGCGACTCCAAAGGGAAAAGTATAGGTGGTGGTGAGGCAAATGGTAAAACCAAGGTTGGGCCTTGCTGGAGGAGTTTTAATCAAAGCGAACTGTCAAGGGGGTCCCATAAATCACCCAACCGGATAAGGAACGCAAAATCCGGGAACATAACACCGGTATGATGGAAACTAGGGCGGCAAGAGTGGAACAAAACACCAGGCATAAGGCCGAGTCTTCCACCCTTTACCAAGTATATAGATGCATTAATTAAATAAGAGATATTGTGATATCCCAACATAAATCCTGTCCACCATGGAGCAATCTTCAACTTCACCTGCAACTAACAACGCTATAAGAGGGGCTGAGCAAAAGCGGTAACATAGCCAAGCAAAGATTTGCTAGGAAGGGTGAAAAAGGTTAGAGGCTGACATGGCAATTTGGGGGGGGGGGGGGGCTTGACGAGCAAATGATAGGTAGCGCAGCAAAGCGATAGAACGAAGCAAACTAGCATAGCAATCATAGTAGTGAGATCCAGGGTAGCGGTCATCTTGCCTGAAATCCCGCTAGGAAGAAGAACGATTCCATGAAGAAGATGAAGCCACGAAGACGAACCAAGCGTAGACGAACGAATCCTCACGATCGCAACGAAACAGGAACTATCGAGAAGAAACACACAACATGGTAAACACACCACACATAGGCAAGACAAGATGCACAACCAAGCATGATGCATGACAAGGCTACATGAAGCTACTCATGGCAAGAGATGATGCATACAAGAACAACACATCAAGGCAAGTTTAAATGAGGTCGGGAACACCATATAACAATTCCGGTAAGTCCTCATATGCAAATTTCGAAATTGGTCCAGATCTGAATAAACATTAAATTCAAGTTGTTAAACAGCAAGTTAAAATGCACCAAGATGATCTACACGAAATTCTAGTCAAGTTACATATAAAGTTCATTTAGATCAGAGCTACGACCTAGAAGATATGAGCAAAACAAGTTAAACATGACATTGAGGCAAAATGCATACAAACATCAAGCAAACACTTCAAAACAAGGATGCAACATGATAATATGAAACTACATGCAAAATCAAGCAAGTTTTATATAGAGCACACTCAAAACGGAGCAACGGTTCAACACGTACACATCATACAAGGACAAAGGGCATGCTGTCCAAAACAGCAACTAGGCATATTGCAAGCATCAAGACAACATGCTACAGCACCCCAACATAAAAACAAAAGGCATGGACATGATGAACAGGTAAATCATAACAAAACATGAACACTGAGCTATCTCCAGAAACTACTATAACATGCTCAAAAGGACATGGCAAGATTGCAAATAATAACAGTTTCAGACTTTGCAGAAATAACATCAGGTTGCAATGTTTAGAGCTATCAAACAACATGTTACAGGAACTTACACTGGCAAACAAAGGTATGGCATGAACCTAATAATTGCATAGAACAAAAGTCCTTTACTGACCATGAGCCAAAAGGGATCAGAAGATATGATGGCACCCAGGTAAACAATGGCAAGTTATATGACAGATTCAAACATGGCAGGAACAACAATAAGTAGGCATGTTGGTGAGATTGTACCACTCACCACAGAGCAATACATGGCATGGCAAGGCAACCAGCAGTAATAATACATGTTTATGAAGCTAAGCATGGCAAGAGCAAGTTCATAGGGTGCATGGATCACTACCAACAATCATGGCAACATTGAACTTAATGTTAACAGGCTGATAGCAATAATATTTAGCAACTTTGGAGCATGATAAGAACAATCTACAACAAGCCATAAATGCAACCAGGGGAATGGATGGATAGAGCATGACATGTATAACAAAACATCCTTAGTGAATATCTCCAGATTATGCACAGAATGACTTGTAGCAGAAGGTTTAAATAGCATCATGATATAGCAGATTCAGCCTAGAAAAACAGTAACAACAAGTACCCTACTTAACAAGCTTGATGCACTCACTACAAGACTCAAAAAAAATACATGGATTGCACCAATGTAAGGACGGCATGATGCAGTTCAGAACAGATGTAGAGCTCATGCTCATAGGATGCACACATCAAATGCAACGAAAAAGACAAATCATCAAGTTATAACAGTTTCAGTAGATTAACATCATATAGCACTCTTGCAACAATGATTCAGGAATCAAAATGGACTCAAACAAACATGGCACAATGGAATGAAATGTAGAGCATCTCAAAACGAACATTTTGACATATTACACACACAAAACGGAGCTACATGCACAGAGTTATGATGCGATGAACAGGGCAACATTATGCTGAAAACTACGGGGACTTGGGCAAAAAAACGAAGTCAACCTCGTGGATCCAGATCCAGATTGGGGCGGCGCGCGAACCGAGGCGGCTGGGCTCGCCGGAGTGTGGCCGGAGGAGAAGGGCCGGCGGGGTTGAGGAGGAGGCCGGCCGGCTGGAGGGAGGCCGAGGCGGCGGGACGCGGCGCCGCGCGGAGGAGATCCGATGGGGTCGGCGGGCACCGCCGCGGGACGCGGAGGCGGCAGTCTTGCGGAGCAAAGCGGCGTGGGAGGCACGCTGTGGAGCTGAGCGAAGGCGGCGGAGGCGCTGGGGCGGCGCCAGGGAGCCGGGCCATGGGCGGGGCGGCGCTGGCAGGCAGCAGGAGGCTGTTGGCGGCTGGGGGCCACGTGGTGCAGTGTGTTGGCCAGGCGGTGGAGACTTTGTCCGGCTCGGGCCGGACATGTCCGGCGGCGCAGAGGGGAAAAGCTAGGGTTAGGGGTGGAAATCATCCGCGAATTTGGACGGGGAGGGCATATTTATAGATTCTGGGAGCTAGGAGAGTCCAAATGAGGAGCGGTTTTCGCCCACACGATCGTGATCGAACGGCCGAGAGCATGGATGGGGTTAGGATGGGTTTTGGTCCACTTTGGAGGGGTGTTGGGCTGCAAGACAAAAGGGGCTTTGCGGTTATCCGGTTAACCGTTGGAGTATCAAACGACCTCCAAATGGCATGATACTTGACAGTCGGTCTACCGGTGGTGTACCAAGGCCGCTTGGCAAATCACGGTCCATTCCGAGAATGTTTAACACCCACTCACAACAGGAGAAAAAAGGGGAACGCCGGGGGACATAGGGGTGTCAGATTGCAAAACGGACAACGGGGAAAATGCTCGGATGCATGAGACGAACACGTATGCAATGCAATGCACATGATGACATGACAAAATGCAACACGCAAGCAAATGGCATGGCAATGACGGCGAATAACTGGCAGACACTTGGCGCATCGAATCCGGGGCGTTACAACACTCCTCCACTAACAAGAGATCTCGTCCCGAGATCTTAGGACCGAGACGGAAGGGAAAAGGGATGGGGTGAAACAGGAACTCAAGAGAAGAAGCAAAGAACCAAGAGGACTCGAGAAGAAGATATTAACGAAGAGAATGACAAGAATCGAAAACTCACGGAATCAGATAGACTATGAAACCACTCCGGTTAGAACGAGATAAGAAACAAATAAGACTGAAAGAATTTGGGCAGCACTCCGGCTGAAGATGGAAAGAATAGAACACGAGCTTGAGAGGATGGAACGATACTTGATGAAGACATGACACAAAACCTCCGGAAAGAATTGAAAGAGTTGAATGAAAAGAATGGAGAAGAAAATGGCAACTTGTGCCACGAATGAAATTGAAAGCATCTTTAGAAGGAAGGTTATAACGGAGTTGTTGAGAAAATCAACAACGAAAAGAATAAGCTTGTTGTGGTCTTATAGGTAACATCTCAAGATCATAAGGTGATAACCGGCCACAAACGGAAATGATTGGATAGCTGAGAGGAAGGAAAAAAATGCAAAACTCCACTTCAAAAGAATACGGAGAATTAATTACACTTCGAGACGCGAGAAGAAAAGATACTTGAATTCCTCCAACAAAATCTTGATGAACTCTTGAAGAATGAATTAAATCATGAAGAACCACCATGAAGAACTCCGGTGACAAAAGGATGATGAGATAGAAATGAAGGTTGAAAAAAATAAAGATTCAAGCCTTGCGATGATTCAGATGGAGGTTCCGACAAAATGGCCGAGGAAATTTGAACTCCGGAAAAGAAAAGATGAAAACATCTGGAACTAGAATTTATTCAACAAGAACAAACTCCGAAGGAAGGGATTACTCACTTGGATGAAATAAGAATAAGATTTATTGTATGCTTTGTTGGGTAACATAGTAATTTCAAAAATTTTCCTATGCACATGCAAGATCATGGTGATGATATAGCAACGAGAGGGGAGAGTGTTCGTCCACGTACCCTCGTAGACCGTAAGCGGAAGCGTTATCACAACGCGGTTGATGTAGTCGTACGTCTTCACGATCCGACCGATCCAAGCACCGAACGTATGGAGCCTCCGAGTTCAGCACACGTTCAGCTCGATGACGATCTCCGGCCTCCGATCCAGCCGAGCTCCGGAGATGAGTTCCACAAGACGACAGCGTGCAGGACGATGATGATGTTCTACCGGCGCGGGCTTCGCCTAAACTCTCTGACGATATGACCGAGATGGAATATGGTGGAAGGGGCACCGACACGGCTAAGGAACGATCCGTAGATCAACTTGTGTGTCCATGGGGTCCCCCTACCCCGTATATAAAGGAGTGGAGGAGGGAGGGCCGGCCCTCTACTATGGCGCCCTAGGGGAGTCCTACTCCCACCGGAGTAGGATTCCCCTTCCTAGTCCAACTAGGAGTCCTTCCATGTATTAGGAGTAGGAGACAAGGAAGGGGAGAGAGAAGGGAAGGAAGGAGGGTGCGGCCCTCCCCTAGTCAATTCGGACTAGGCCATGGGGGGCGCGGCCTGCCCTAGGTAGCCCTCTCTCTTTCCCTTGAGGCCCAATAAGGCCCAATACTTCTCCCCGACGAATTCCCATAACTCTCCGGTACTCCGAAAAATACCCGAATCACTCGGAACCTTTCCGAACTCCGAATATAGTAGTCCAATATATCGATCTTTACGTCTCAACCATTTTGAGACTCCTCGTCATGTCCCCGAACTCATCCGGGACTCCGAACTCCTTTGGTACATCAAAACTCATAAACTCATAATATAACTATCATCGAAACCTTAAGCGTGCGGACCCTACGGGTTCGAGAACTATGTAGACATGACCCAGAACTATTCTCGGTCAATAACCAATAGCGGGACCTAGATGCCCATATTGGCTCCTACATATTCTACGAAGATCTTTATCGGTCAAACCGCATAACAACATACGTTGTTCCCTTTGTCATCGGTATGTTACTTGCTCGAGATTCGATCGTCGGTATCCAATACCTAGTTCAGTCTCGTTACCGGCAAGTCTCTTTACTCGTTCCGTAATACATCATCTCGCAACTAACTCATTAGTTGCAATGCTTGCAAGGCTTAAGTGATGTGCATTACCGAGAGGGCCCAGAGATACCTCTCAGAGCATTGGAGTGACAAATCCTAATCTCAAAATCGCCAACCCAACAAGTACCTTTGGAGACACCGTAGAGCACCTTTATAATCACCCGATTCGTTGTGACGTTTGGTAGCACACAAAGTGTTCCTCCGTAAATGGGAGTTGCATAATCTCATAGTCATAGGAACATGTATAAGTCATGAAGAAAGCAATAGCAACATACTAAACGATCGGGTGCTAAGCTAACGGAATGGGTCAAGTCAATCAGATCATTCAACTAATGATGTGATCCCGTTAATCAAATAACAACTCTTTGTTCATGGTTACGAAACATAACCATCTTTGATTAACAAGCTAGTCAAGTAGAGGCATACTAGTGACACTCTGTTTGTCTATATATTCACACATGTATTATGTTTCCGGTTAATACAATTCTAGCATGAATAATAGACATTTATCATGAAATAAGGAAATAAATAATAACTTTATTATTGCCTCTAGGGCATATTTCCTTCAGTCTCCCACTTGCACTAGAGTCAATAATCTAGATCACATCACCATGTGATTAACATGGATAGTTCACATCATCATGTGATTAACACCCATAGTTCACATCGCCATGTGACCAACACCCAAAGGGTTTACTAGATTCAGTAATCTAGTTCACATCGCTATGTGATTAACACCCAAAGAGTACTAAGGTGTGATCATGTTTTGCTTGTGAGAGAATCTTAGTCAACGGGTCTTTCACATTCAGATCCGTTATGTATTTTGCAATTTTCTATGTCTACAATGCTCTGCACGAAGCTACTCTAGCTAATTGCTCCCACTTTCAATATGTATCTAGATCGAGACTTAGAGTCATCCAGATCGGTGTCAAAACTTGCATCGACGTAACCCTTTATGACGAACCTTTTGTCACTTCCATAATCGAGAAACATATCCTTATTCCACTAAGGATAAATTTTGACCGTTGTCCAGTGATCTACTCCTAGATCACTATTGTACTCCCTTGCCAAGTTCAGTGTAGGGTATACAATAGATCTGGTACACAGCATGGCATACTTTATAGAACCTATGGCCAAGGCATAGGGAATGACTTTCATTCTCTTTCTATCTTCTGCCGTGGTCGGGTTTTTGAGTCTTACTCAATTTCACACCTTGTAACACAGGCAAGAACTCTTTCTTTGACTGTTCCATTTTGAACTTCTTCAAAATCTTGTCAAGGTATGTACTCATTGAAAAAAACTTATCAAGCATCTTGATCTATCTCTATAGATCTTGATGCTCAACATGTAAGCAGCTTCACCGAGGTCTTTCTTTGAAAAACTCCTTTCAAACACTCCTTTATGCTTTGCAGAATAATTCTACATTATTTCCGATCAACAATATGTCATTCACATATACTTATCAGAAATATTGTAGTGCTCCCACTCACTTTCTTGTAAATACAGGCTTCACCGCAAGTCTGTATAAAACTATATGCTTTGATCAACTTATCAAAGTGTATATTCCAACTCCGAGATGCTTGCACCAGTCCATAGATGGATCATTTGGAGTTTGCACATTTTGTTAACACCTTTAGGATCGACAAAACCTCTTGGTTGCATCACATACAACTCTTCTTTAATAACTCCATTAAGGAATGCAGTTTTGTTTATCCATTTGCCAGATTTCATAAAATGCGGCAATTGCTAACATGATTCGGACAGACTTAAGCATAGATACGAGTGAGAAATTCTCATCGTAGTCAACACTTTGAACTTGTCAAAAACTTTTTTTTTGCGACAATTCTAGCTTTGTAGATAGTAACAATACTATCAGCGTCCGTCTTCCTCTTAAAAATCCATTTAATTAACATGGCTTGCTGATCATCGAGCAAGTCAATCAAAGTCCATACTTTGTTCTCATACATGGATCATATCTCAGATTTTATGGCCTCAAGCCATTTCGCGGAATCTGGGCTCATCATCGCTTCCTCATAGTTCGTAGGTTCATCATGGTCTAGTAACATGACTTCCAGAATAGGATTACCGTACCACTCTAGTGCGGATCTTACTCGGGTTGATCTATGAAGTTTAGTAACAACTTGATCTGAAGTTTCATGATCATTATCATTAACTTCCTCACTAATTGGTGTAGGTGTCACAGGAACCGATTTCTGTGATGAACTACTTTCCAATAAGGGAGCTGGTACTGTTACCTCATCAAGTTCTACTTTCCTCCCACTCACTTCTTTCGAGAGAAACTCCTTCTCTAGAAAGGATCCATTTTTAGCAACGAATGTCTTGCCTTCGGATCTGTGATAGAAGGTGTACCCAATAGTCTCCTTTGGGTATTCTATGAAGACGCACTTCTCCGATTTGGGTTTGAGCTTATCAGGATGAAACTTTTTCACATAAGCATCGCAGCCCCAAACTTTAAGAAACGACAACTTTGGTTTCTTGCTAAACCACAGTTCATATAGTGTCGTCTCAACGGATTTAGATGGTGCCCTATTTAACGTGAATGCAGTTGTCTCTAATGCATGATCCCAAAACGATATTGGTAAATCGGTAAGAAACATCATAGATTGTACTATATCCAATAAAGTACGGTTATGACGTTCGGACACATCATTATGATGCGGTGTTCCAGGTGGCATGAATTTGTGAAACTATTCCACATTGTTTTAATTGAAGACCAAACTCGTAACTCAAATATTTGTCTCCGCGATCAGATCATAGAAACTTTTATTTTTCTTGTTACGATGATTTTTCCACTTCACTCTGAAATTCTTTGAACCTTTCAACTATTTCAGACTTATGTTTCATCAAGTAGATATCCCCATATCTGCTCAAATCATCTGTGAAGGTCAGAAAATAACGATACCCGCCGCGAGCCTTAACACTCATCGGATCGCATACATCGGATGTATTATTTCCAATAAGTCGGTTGCTTTCGCTCCATTGTTCCGGAGAACGGAGTCTTAGTCATCTTGCCCATGAGGCATGGTTACTTAAGCATCAAGTGATTCATAATCAAGTGATTCCAAAATCCCATCAGCATGGAGTTTCTTCATGCGCTTTACACCAATATGACCTAAACGGCGATTGCCACAAATAAGTTGCACTATCATTATTAACTTTGCATCTTTTGGTTTCAATATTATGAATATGTGTATCATTACGATCGAGATCCAATGAACCATTTTCATTGGGTGTGTAACCATATAAGGTTTTATTCATGTAAACAGAACAACAGCTTATTCTCTTACTTAAATGAATAACCGTATTGCAATAAACACGATCAAATCATATTCATGCTCAACGCAAACACCAAATAACATTTATTTAGGTTCAACACTAATCCCTGAAGTATAGGGAGTGTGCGATGATGATCATATCAATCTTGAAACTACTTTCAACACACATCGTCACTTCACCCTTAACTAGTTTCGCATTTGATACGCAACTCCCATTTGAGTTACTACTCTTAGCAACTGAACCAGTACCAAATACCGAGGGGTTGCTATAAACACTAGTAAAGTACACATCAATAACATGTATATCAAATATACCTTTGTTCACTTTGCCATCCTTCTTATCCGCCAAATACTTGGGGTAGTTACGCTTCCAAATGACCAGTCCCTTTGCGGTAGAAGCACTAAGTCTCGAGGCTTAGGTCCAGACTTGGGCTTCTTCACTTGAGCAGACAACTTGCTTGCCGTTCTTCTTGAAGTTCCTTCTATCCCTTTGCCTTTTCTTGAAACTAGTGGTCTTGTTAACCATCAACACTTGATGTTCTTTCTTGATTTCTACCTTCATCGATTTCATCATCATGAAAAAACGGGAATCATTTTCATCATCCCTTGCATACTATAGTTCATCACGAAGTTCTACTAACTTGGTGATGGTGACTAGAGAATTCATCAATCACTATCTTATCGGAAGATTAACTCCCACTTGATTCAAGCGATTGTAGTACCCGGACAATCTGAGCACATGCTCACTAGTTGAGCGATTCTCCATCTTTTAGCTATAGAACTTGTTGGAGACTTCATATCTCTCAACTCGGTATTTGCTAGAAATATTAACTTCAATTCTGGAACATCTCATATGGTCCATGATGTTCAAAACATCTTTGAAGTCCCGATTCTAAGCCATAAAGCATGGTGCACAAAACTATCAAGTAGTCATCATATTGAGCTAGCCAAACGTTCATAACGTCTCAGACTGCTCCTGCAATAGGTCATCACCTAGCGGTGCATTAAGGACATAATTCTTCTATGCAGCAATGAGGATAAACCTCAGATCATGGATCCAATCCGCATCATTGCTACTAACATCTTTCAACACAATTTTCTCTAGGAACATATCAAAATAAACATATGAAAGCAACAACGCAAGCTATTGATCTACAACATAATTTGCAAAATACTACCAGGACTAAGTTCATGATAAATTTAAGTACAATTAATCATATTACTTAAGAACTCCACTTAGACAGACATCTCTCTAGTCATCTAAATGATCACGTGATCCAAATCAACTAAACCATAACCGATCATCACGTGAGATGGAGTAGTTTTCAATGGTGAACATCACTATGTTGATCATATCTACTATATGATTCACGCTCGACCTTTCGGTCTCCGTGTTCCGAGGCCATATCTGCATATGCTAGGCTCGTCAAGTTTAACCTGAGTATTCCGTGTGTGCAAAACTGGCTTGCACCCGTTGTAGATGGACGTAGAGCTTATCACACCCGATCATCACGTGGTGTCTGGGCACGACGAACTTTGGCAACGGTGCATACTCAGGGAGAACACATCTTGATAATTAGTGAGAGATCATCTTAAAATGCTACCGTCAATCAAAGCAAGAATAGGATGTATAATAGATAAACATCATATGCAATCAAAATATGTGACATGATATGGCCATGATCATCTTGCGCCTTTGATCTCTATCTCCAAAGTGCTGTCATGATCTCTATCGTCACCGGCACGACACCATGATCTTCATCATCTTGATCTATATCAATGTGTCATCACATGGTTGTCTCACCAACTATTGCTCTTCCAACTATTGCTATCGTATAGCGATAAAGTAAAGCAATTATTTGGCACTTGCATCTTATGCAACAAAGAGACATCCATAGGGCTTCTGCTAGTTGCCGATAACTTCAACAAAACATGATCATCTCATACAACAACTTATATCTTATCACGTCTTGACCATATCACATCACAACATGCCCTGCAAAAACAAGTTAGACGTCCTCTACTTTGTTGTTGCAAATTTTACGTGGCTGCTACGGGCTTAAGCAAGAACCAATCTCACCTACGCATCAAAACCACAACGATAGTTTGTCAAGTTGGTGCTGTTTTAACCTTCTCAAGGACCGGGCGTAGACATACTCAGTTCAACTAAAGTTGGAGAAACTGACACCCGCTAGTCACCTGTGTGCAAAGCACGATGGTAAAACCAGTCTCGCGTAAGCGTACACGTAATGTCGGTCCGGGCCGCTTCATCCAACAATACCGCCGAACCAAAGTATGACATGCTGGTAAGCAGTATGACTTATATCGCCCACAACTCACTTGTGTTCTACTCGTGCATATAACATCAAACCATAAAACCTAGGCTCGGATGCCACTGGTTGGGTAACGTATTAATTTCAAAAATTTCCTACGCACATGCAAGATCATGGTGATGATATAGCAACGAGAGGGGAGAGTGTTCGTCCACGTACCCTCGTAGACCGTAAGCGGAAGCGTTATCACAATGCGGTTGATGTAGTCGTACGTCTTCACGATCCGACCGATCCAAGCACCGAACGTACGGAGCCTCCGAGTTCAGCACACGTTCAGCTCGATGACGATCTCCGGCCTCCGATCCAGCCGAGCTCCGGAGATGAGTTCCGTCAGCACGACGGCGTGGTGACGATGATGATGTTCTACCGGCGCAGGGCTTCGCCTAAACTCTGCGACGATATGACCGAGATGGAATATGGTGGAAGGGGGCACCGCACACGGCTAAGGAACGATCCGTAGATCAACTTGTGTGTCCATGAGGTCCCCCCTACCCCCGTATATAAAGGAGTGGAGGAGGGGAGGGCCGGCCCTCTACTATGGTGCGCCCTAGGGGAGTCCTACTCCCACCGGGAGTAGGATTCCCCCTTTAATAGTCCAACTAGGAGTCCTTCCATGTATTAGGAGTAGGAGACAAGGAAGGGGAAGAGAGAAGGGAAGGAAGGAGGGGGTGCGGCCCCTCCCCCTAGTCCAATTCGGACTAGGCCATGGGGGGGCGCGCGGCCTGCCCTAGGCAGACCCTCTCTCTTCCCGCAGGCCCAATAAGGCCCAATACTTCTCCCCGACGAATTCCGTAACTCTCCAGTACTCGAAAAATAACCGAATCACTCGGAACCTTTCCGAACTCCGAATATAGTCGCCCAATATATCGATCTTTACGCCTCAACCATTTTGGGACTCCTCGTCATGTCCCCGATCTCATCCGGGACTCGAACTCCTTCGGTACATCAAAACTCATAAACTCATAATATAACCGCCATCGAAACCTTAAGCGTGCGGACCCTACGGTTCGAGAACTATGTAGACATGACCTAGAACTATTCTCGGTCAATAACCAATAGCGGGACCTGGATGCCCATATTGGCTCCTACATATTCTACGAAGATCTTTATCGGTCAAACCGCATAACAACATACGTTGTTCCCTTTGTCATCGGTATGTTACTTGCTCGAGATTCGATCGTCGGTATCCAATACCTAGTTCAATCTCGTTACCGGCAAGTCTCTTTACTCGTTCCGTAATACATCATCTCGCAACTAACTCATTAGTTGCAGTGCTTGCAAGGCTTAAGTGATGTGCATTACCGAGAGGGCCCAGAGATACCTCTCCGACATTCGGAGTGACAAATCCTAATCTCAAAATACGCCAACCCAACAAGTACCTATGGAGACACCTGTAGAGCACCTTTATAATCACCCAATTACGTTGTGACGTTTGGTAGCACACAAAGTGTTCCTCCGGTAAACGGGAGTTGCATAATCTCATAATCATAGGAACATATATAAGTCATGAAGAAAGCAATAGCAACATACTAAACGATCGGGTGCTAAGCTAACGGAATGGGTCATGTCAATCAGATCATTCAACTAATGATGTGATCCCGTTAATCAAATAATAACTCTTTGTTCATGGTTAGGAAACATAACCATCTTTGATTAACAAGCTAGTCAAGTAGAGGCATACTAGTGACACTCTGTTTGTCTATATATTCACACATGTATTATGTTTCCGGCTAATACAATTCTAGCATGAATAATAGACATTTATCATGAAATAAGGAAATAAATAATAACTTTATTATTGCCTCTAGGGCATATTTCCTTCATTCTTATCCTTCATCAAATTAAATTGATGACAAGCAATGGATTTTTGCATACTACTTATTCTTCTTGAAAAGGATTAAGGGAAATATGGCGCAAAACTTGAGAAAGTCTTCATGAACCACCGGTAGGATAGAAAAGAACGAATTAATATATGTGATAATCAAGGAAAAGAATCTTGAACGAACCACCGTTAGAATTCGGAAAAGACTAACGAAAGAGAATGAATCACCGTGGAAGAATTAAAGGAACAAATATGCTAGAGGGGATTTAGATGCAAAAGAACAAAAAGATCATGATCTGATTAAAGAACACTTGAATGAAGCACTGGGATAAATAGAGAACGATAACTGGAATGATGGCCTCCGATAAAAAGAAATGGAAAAAAACAACTCCTGACATACTCTAGATGGGTAAGAAACAATATCTGACAAATGGAATAATTTAAGAGGATAACATGAAGCTAGAACCACGAAACTTCGAGATAACACACAAAAATTAGAGGAAAAACTCTTCTTCGGACTTGAAATGACGACGGAAAACACCACCAAAATTACTGAGATACTCTGGGAGAATGAAAAACAAAGAGGAAGGGTTGAACCAAAGATGAAAATAATTGAAATCGATCTTGAAAAGGCATGTGACTGATGAAATTCATTCTTACATCACACTTGAAAAGAATTTTTTTTGACTGTGAACTGTGGGACACACTTGAAAAGAATTAGTGATGGCTCCAGAATAATTAGAAGAGTCAGGTAAGATCCTGGGAAAAGACCTGTGGGTTAGGGCCCACTGAAGAAAACACCGTTGGAAAGGATTGTTGAACAGATAGATGATGCACCGGAACAATTGAAATATTTGAATGAGGTGGCAACCTTGAATTAATTGGAACACAGACGAATCTTCTGAGATGTCTTGAACACTCCGGAAGGATAAACTGGTGAGAGGCGAACGAGTAAGGGGAAAACATTTGAGCCGAGGAAAGAATATAATCACTACCGAAAAATGGAATTGAATCCACCGGAAAAGAAACAGATGAAGAATGACGAACGAGACGAGAATTCACCGGTTGAAACAATTGACGAAAGACAGAAGAGGCTCCGCACGAATGAAATTGATGCTCGAAACAGACTCAGACTCCGGGAAGAAGAGGGTGGGAGGGCGGGAAAACAAAGGCAACTTGGAAGGGGAAAACCACTGAATTACTTCAGGAGGAAAACACCGGTTGAAAGAATGCAAATGCTTCGCACGAGTAGGATGGATACTCGATTACGGACTCCGGTTCCGAGAAGAAAAGGGTGGGCGGGTGGGAAAAAGAAGACAACTGAGGATTGAACTTGGCAAAGATAAAGAGGCTCGAGTCAACTTGATGAGAAATGCACCGGATAAAAGAGCTGAGAACCAACGATCGGAAAACCAACTGCGTGATCCTAAAGAAAGTTTGAAAGGGAAGAGGAGTAATTCAAAACACCTACGTCAAGATTCCTCACCAGAGCGACGAAGGGGCTGAGGAGTAAAAAGAATTCCTACTCTCCGGTATAACTAGACTCCGAAAACAATTTTCTTCTAGACTCGACAACGGCCAAACTACACGATCAATCAAGGGGGCTCCTAGGGTCGGTCGAGGCTCTGATACCAACTTATCACGCTCAAGATGTGACCCTATCCTAAAGGAACTCGAAGGTCCCACCAAGGATAGAAGCGCATCTTGAAGACGCTTTTGCAAGGTGGATATCATTACATCAACATTACATAATAGATGGGGATACATACATAAGGCATACAATGCCACACGAATACAACATCATCTTACATAAGAGCACCACCCGACTATAGATGAAACACAAACAGAAACTCAAACGACATCCACCCTGCTAGCCCAGGCTGCTGACCTGGAACCTATCCCCTGATCGAAGAAGAAGTAGAAGCAGAACTCCAAAACAAGCAAACATCGCTCTCGCGTCATGATCATCACATAACCTGTACCTGCAACTGTTGTTGTAGTAATCTGTGAGCCACGAGGACTCAGCAATCCCATTACCACGGGTATCAAGACTAGCAAAGCTAAATTGGAAAGGAAGGGGTAAAGTGGTGAGGTTGCAGCAGCGACTAAGCATATATGGTGGCTACCATACGCAAATAAGAGCGAGAAGAGAGCAAGCGGAATGGTCGTGAAGCTAGCAATGATCAAGAAGTGATCCTGAACTCCTACTTACGTCAAACATAACCCAAAACCGTGTTGACTTCCCAGACTCCGCCGAAAAGAGACCATCACGGCTACACACACGGTTGATGCGTTTTAATTCGGATCTGGTGTCAAGTTATCTACAACCGGACATTAACAAATTCCCATCTGCCACATAACCGCGGGCACGACTTTCGAAAGTTTATACCCTGCAGGGGTGTCCCAACTTAGCCCATGATAAGCTCTCGCGATCAATGAAGGATATACCTTCTCCCAGGAAGACCCGATCAGACTCGGAATCACGGTTTACAAGACATTTCGACAATGGTAAAACAAGACCAGCAAAGCCGCCCGATGCACCGACAATCTCGATAGGAGCTGCACATATCTCGTTCTGAGGGCAACACCGGATAAGTCAAGCTACGAGTAAAACCAAACCTCGAGTTTCCCTGGGGGGGCCCCGCAGGCTGCTCGGTTTGGACCAACACTTAGAGAAGCACTGGCCCCGGGGGGGGGGGGCTAAAATAAAGATGACCCTCGAGAGAGCGACTCTGAAGGGAAAAGTATAGGTGGTGGTGAGGCAAATGGTAAAACCAAGGTTGGGCTTTGCTGGAGGAGTTTTATTCAAAGCGAACTGTCAAGGGGTCCCATAAATCACCCAACGCGTAAGGAATGAAAAATCCGAGAACATAACACCGGTATGACGGAAACTAGGGCGGCAAGAGTGAAACAAAACACCAGGCATAAGGCCGAGTCTTCCAGCCTTTACCAAGTATATAGATGCATTAATTAAATAAGAGATATTATGATATCCCAACATAATCCTGTCCACCATGGAGCAAAAGCGGTAACATAGCCAAGCAACGGTTTGCTAGGAAGGGTGAAAAAGGTTAGAGGCTGACATGGCAATTTGGGGGGGCTTGACGAGCAAATGATAGGTAGCGCAGCAAAGCGATAGAACGAAGCAAACTAGCATAGCAATGGTAGTAGTGAGATCCAGGGTAGCGGTCATCTTGCCCGAAATCCCGCTAGGAAGAAGAATGATTCCATGAAGAAGATGAAGCCACGAAGATGAACCAAGCGTAGACGAACGAATGCTCACGATCGCGACGAAACAGGAACTATCGAGAAGAAACACACAACATGGTAAACACACCACACATAGGCAAGACAAGATGCACAACCAAGCATGATGCATGATAAGGCTACATGAAGCTACTCATGGCAAGAGATGATGCATACAAGAACAACACATCAAGGCAAGTTTAAATGAGGCCGAACAACATATAATAATTCGTAAGTCCTCATATGCAAATTTCGAAATTGGTCTAGATCTGAATAAACATTATGTTCAAGTTGTTAAAAACAAGTTAAAATGCACCAAGATGATCTACACGAAATTCTAGTGAAGTTACATATAAAGTTCATTTAGATCGGAGCTACGACCTAGAAAATATGAGCAAAACAAGTTAAACATGGCATTGATGCAAAATGCATACGAACATCAAGAAAACACACAAAAACAAGGATGCAACATGATAATATGAAACTACATGCAAAATCAAGCAAGTTTCATATAGAGCACACTCAAAACGGAGCAACGGTTCAACACGTACACATCATACAAGGATAAAGGGCATGCTGTCGAAAACAGCAACTAGGCATATTGCAAGCATCAAAACAACATGCTACAGCACCCCAAAATAAACACAAAAGGCATGAACATGATGTACAGGTAAAGCATAACAAAACATGAACACTGAGCTATCTCCAGAAACTACTAGAACATGCTCAAAAGGACATGGAAAGATTGCAAATAATAACAGTTTCAGACTTTGCAGAAATAACATCAGGTTGCAATGTTTAGAGCTATCAAACAACATGTTACAGGAACTTATACTAGCAAACAAAGGCATGGCATGAACCTACTAATTGCATAGAGCAAAACTGACTATGAGCCAAAAGGGATCAGAAGATATGATGGCACCCATGTAAACATGGCAAGTTATATGACAGATTCAAACATGGCAGGAACTACAATAAGTAGGCATGTTGGTGAGCTTGTACCACTCACCACAGAGCGATACATTGCATGAAAAGGCAACCAGCATTAATAAGACATATTTACGAAGCTAAGCATGGCAAGAGCAAGTTAATAGGGTGCATGGATCACTACCAACAATCATGGCAACATTGAACTTAATGTTAACAGGCTGACAGCAATAATATTTAGCAACTTTGGAGCATGATAAAAACAATCTACATCAAGCCATAAATGCAACCAGGGGCATGGATGGATAGAGCATGACATGTATAACAAAACATCCTTAGTGAACATCTCCAGATTATGAACAGAATGACTTGTAGTAGAAGGTTTACATAGCATCATGATATAGCAGATTCAGCCTAGCAAAACAGTAACAGCAAGTACCCTACTTAACAAGCTTGATGCACTCACTACAAGACTCAAAAAAATACATGGATTGCACCACTGTAAGGACGGCATGATGCAGTTCAAATCACATGTAGATCTCATGCGCATAGGATGCACACATCAAATGCAACGAAAAAGACAAATCATGAAGTTATATCAGTTTCAGCAGATTAACATCATATAGCACTCTTGCAACGATGATTCAGGTATGAAGATGGCCTCAAACAAACATGGCACAATGGAATGAAATGTAGATCATCTCACAACATACATTTTTACATATTACACGCACAAAACGGAGCTACATGCACAGAGTTATGATGCGATGAACAGGGCAACATTATGCTGAAAACTACGGGGACTTGGGCAAAATAAAAACAAAGTCAACCTCGTGGATCCAGATCCAGATCGGGTGGTGCGCGAACCGAGGCGGGCTGGGCTCGCCGGAGGTGGCCGGAGGAGAAGGGCCGGGCGGGTTGAGGAGGATGCCGGTCGGCCGGAGGAGGCCGAGGCGGCGGGACGGGCGCCAGCGCGGAGGAGATTCGGGCGGGTCGGCGGCACCGCCAGCGGGACGCTGGAGGAGGCCGGCGCCGAGCAGGCAGCGTGTCCGCAGAAAGACGGGAGGCGCATGGCGAGCTCGGGCGGCGGCGCGGAGGCGCCGCCGCTGGGTGCGGGGGCGGCACCAAGGAGCCGGGTTGGGGGCAAGGCGGCCAGGGGCCACGTGGCGCAGCGTGGTTGACCTGGCGGCGGCAGTGACTTTGTCTGGCACGGGCCGGACGTGTCCGGCGGCGTGGAGGGGAAAAAGCTAGGGTTAGGGGTGGAAATCATCCGCGAATTTGGACGGGGAGGGCATATTTATAGATTCTGGGAGCTAGGAGAGTCCAAATGAGGAGCGGTTTTCGCCCACACGATCGTGATCGAACGAACGAGAGCATGGAGGGGGTTAGGATGGGTTTTGGGCCACTTTGGAGGGGTGTTGGGCTGCAATACAAAAGGGGCTTTGCGGTTATCTGGTTAACCGTTGGAGTATCAAACGACCTCCAAATGGCACAAAACTTGACAGGCGGTCTACCGGTGGTGTACCAAGGCCGCTTGGCAAATCACGGTCCATTCCGAGAATGTTTAACACCCACTCACAACAGGAGACAAAAGGGGAACGCCGGGGGACATAGGGGTGTCGGATTGCAAAACGGACAACGGGGAAAATGCTCGGATGCATAAGATGAACACGTATGCAATGCAATGCACATGATTACATGACAAAATGCAACACACAAGCAAATGGCATGGCAATGACGGCGAATAACTGGCAGACACTTGGCGCATCGAATCCGGGGCGTTACACCCCGGGCCGGGTTGAGCAGTCCCTGGGCTGGGTTGAGCAGTCCCTGGGCCGGCTTGCGGCCCGGCCGGGTCTTCTGGGACGTGGATGGACTCAGAGTCCGGCGATGGATTGACGGACGGCTTGCGCATGTACTCAAGGGAGACGCCAGACAGGATGGCTTGACGTGACGAGGCGATCTTGGCGAGCGTGTTGGCTGCCTCATTCTCCGCGTGCGGGACGTGGAGGAACTCGCAGCCATCGAAGGATCCGGACAGCTTCTGGATGAGGAAGCGATAGCTTGCCATGTTGGAGTCGTGGGCGTCCCACTCGCCGGAGCAGTGCTGTACCACCAAGTCCGAGTCGCCGTCGGACAGGATGCGCCGGATGCCGAGTTCCTTGGCAAGCCGGAGGCCGTGCACAAGGGCTTCATATTCGGCGACGTTGTTGGAGGCGGCGAAGTGGATCTGGAGTGCGTAGCGGAGTCGGTCACCCTTCGGAGATGACAGTACGAAGCCTGCCCCTAAGCCGAGTCACATCTTGGACCCGTCGAAGTGCATGCACCAATGTGTCGAGTCGGGAGGCGACGGCAGGTACTGGGTCTCGGTCCAGTCGACGAGGAAATCGGCCAGGGCCTGAGACTTGATCGTGGTGCGGTGCTCATAGAGGATGGTGTGGCCGGCTAGCTGGATTGCCCACTTGGCGACCCGGCCGGAGGCGTCCCGGCACCCAATGATTTCTCCGATAGGTGCCGTGCTGACGATGGTGACAACATGTTCTTGAAAGTGCTGCTTCAGCTTCTTGGCGGTGAGGTACACGTCGTAACACATCTTCTGGTAGTGCGGGTAGTTCTGCTTGGAGGTGGAGAGCACTTCGCTCAGGTAGTAGAATGGACACTGGACGACCTGGATCTTTCCCTTCTCCGGTCGCTCGACCACCAGCACTGTGCTGACCGCCCGTGAGGTCACGACTATGTAGAGCAACAACGGCTCCTTGTCGGTCGGCGCGGCCAGGACGGGTGCGGTGGAGAGCATGCGCTTGAGGTCTTGGAAAGCTTCGTCCGCCTTGCTGTTCCACTCGAACGGGCTTGTTTTCTTCATTAGCTGGTACAGGGGCAGTGCCTTCTCACCCAACCGGCTTAGAAACCGGCTGACCGAGTCTAGGCAACCTGTGAACTTCTGGACATCGCGCAGCCGGGTTGGCTTGCGCATGCGCTCGATGGCCTTGATCTTCTCCGGGTTCGCCTTGATGCCGCGTTCCGAGACGAGAAAACCGAGCAGCTTTCCGGCTGGGACGCCGAAGACGCACTTTTCCCGGGTTGAGCTTGACCTTGTATTCGTGGAGGTTGGCGAATGTTTCCTTCAGATTGTCGAGGAGCGTGATGTGCTGCTTGGTCTTCACCACGATATCATCCACATACATGTGGATGTTCTTGCCGAGTTGCGGTAGCAGGCACTTTTGCATGCAGCGTTGGAAGGTGGCGCCGACGTTCTTCAACCCGAATGACATGGTGATTTAGCAGTACACTCCGAAGGGCGTGATGAAGGATGTCTTCATGGCATCGACCGGGTCCAGCTTGATCTGGTGATAGCCGGAGTAGGCGTCCAGGAAGGACAGCAGCTCGCACCCGGCGATCGAGTCGATGACTTGGTCGATCCGCGGGAGGGTGAACGGATCCTTGGGACATGCCTTGTTGAGGCTGGTGTAATCGATACACATGCGCCAGGTCTTGTTTTTCTTTAGGACGAGGACTGGGTTGGCCAGCCACTCGGGGTGAAACACTTCCATTATGAAGCCGGCCGCCAAGAGCTTGGTGACCTCTTCACCAATGGTTCTTCTCTTCTCTTCGGAAAATCGACGGAGGGGTTGATGGACAGGCTTGGCGTCCTTGCGGACATGGAGTTTGTGCTCGGCATACTTCCTCGGGATACCCGACATGTATTTGGGGGTCCATGCGAAGATATCCCGATTCTCACGTAGGAAGTCGACGAGCTCGCCTTCCTATTTGCTGTCAAGGCAAGCGCCTATGACAACGTACTTGCTGCAGCTGGGATCTTCCGGGTTCAACTTCACTTTCTTGGTTTCCTTGGAGGTCTTGAAGGCGGCCTCATCGGCCGGGTCCAGGGTCGGGATCGACGCGTCGGAGGCCTCGCCGGCCAGGGTGACGATCCGGTCAAGCTGGCGCTGCTCCTCGGCAATGACCAGCGACTCGGCCAGCTTGGCACCGTCTCGGGCGCACTCGAGAGACTTGCGGTAGTCGTCGGTGACGGTAATTAGGCCCTTGGGACCCAGCATCTTCATCTTCAGGTACGCTTAGTGGGGAACCGCCATGAATTTGGCGAGCGCGGGCCGGCCCAGTAGAGCATGGTACACGCTGGATAGGTCCACCACCTCAAACCAGATTGGTTCGTGTCGGAAGTGGCTGCTGTCGCCGAACAGGACGTCAAGCCGGACCCGGCCAATGGGTGAACAGGAGAGGCTGGGTACGATGCCGTGGAAGACGGTCTGGGTTGGCTCCAGGTCCTCGGCCTTGAGGCCGAGCTTGGTCATTGTGTCGCGGTAGAGGATGTTGATGCTGCAACCGCCGTTGATGAGGACTCGGGAGAACTTGTAGGTGCGCCGCGTGACGATTGTAGGGTTGAGGATGAGGGCGTATCCACCCGGACTCGGCATGACTGCCGGGTGATCCTCCCGGGTCCAGGTGATCGGACGCTCCGACCAATGCATGAAATCCTTCTTGGCCGAGACGACGGTGTTCACCTCCTGCAAGAGGAGGCGCTCGCTGCGCTTGTCATCGCCGAGCCTGGTGAAGACGACATAGGACGCGTTCAGGTCCGGGTAGGCGTCGTTCCGCATCGCGCCGCCGGCGGGGGGCGGCGGTGGAGGCGGAGGCGGCTGTCCCGCACCCGGAGCCAGAGCCGGAGCCGGAGGAGGCGGGACGTCGCCCCTCATGATGCGCTTGGTGATGGCACACTGTCGAAGCGTGTGCGTGGAGGGTCTTGCGCCGCTGTGGTGCTTGCATGGGGCGTAGAGCATCTCTTCAAAGCTCATGGTGGGTTGCCATGCCATCTTGCAGGTCTGCCGGCGCTTCGCTGCCGGGTCCGCCGCGGGCTCGACGGCCACGACGAGCCAGTTGTCGTGACATTGCGCTGGCTGCTCGGCCTTGCGCTTGTTGTTCTGGCGGTGCTGCTGTCGGCTACCTTCGCCTGCCGGCTTCTATGGAGGGACCGGCTTCGCCTTGCCGGCCTCGTCCAGCGCCACCTAGATCTTCATGGCGGAGTCAGAGTTGGCGTACTTGTCCGCAGTCACCATGAGCGCGGCCATGGTGGCCGGCTCGGAGCGTAGAAGCTTATGCTTGAGGAGGGTGCCGTCTCGGCACCCGCTGACGAAGTATTGGATCGCCTGGACTTCATGGACACCCTCACAGCTGTTCCGGAGCTCGGTCCAACGTGCAAGGTACTCGCGGCCGATCTCCATCGGCCCCTGCACGCACATGGCGAGCTGGCTGGGGCGACCGGGTCGCTTGTACGTCCCTGTGAAGTTGCGGACAAATGCTTCCTTGAAATCGACCCATGCGTTGATGCTGCCCATCGGCAGGCTGTTCAACCATGTGCGAGACGATCCTTGGAGCATGAGTGATGCGTAGCGCACGGCGAGACGATGATTGGCACCGGTGATGCCAATGGCCGTGGTGTAGTCGGTGAGCAGGTCTTCTGGCTTCACGGTCGCTTTGTACTTGGGGGTGTCGCGGGGAAGCACGAACCCCTTGGGGAAGGGCTCCTCCCGTATGCGTGGGCCGAAACACGCCGGCCCGATAGCGCCGCTCTCCTCCACCTCCATGGAGCAAGCAAGCTGATCGAGGCGGTGGCACGCGTCGGCATCAACGATGGCGCGCGGGCTGAGTCGGCTGGCGGCCAGGCCCCGAGGGCCCGGGTCGGATGGAGCCGGACGCCGGCCAGGCTGGCCGGGTCCGCGCTGGTCTTCGGGCGGGCTTGTTGCCTGCACCGCGGGGCGGTGCGGCGGGTTGCGCTGGTCCGCCTTGGCCGGAGTGCACTCGCCGGGCGGCGAAGAGCCGTGCAGCGTGAGGTCGCTGGTCAGCAAAAGGCGGCGGAGCGGACCCCGCCGGCTTGGCGAGCTGGTTAAGGCGATCCTCCTTGGTGTTGGCGGCGTGGAGGAGCTCACGCATCCGCCCGATGTGCTCCCTGAGCTCCTCGCCCGCGAGTTGGTCGAGGCCGACCGCGGCTGCCTCCGCAGCGCGCATGTTCTTGCTGGGGTCTCGTAGACGGTCCGGCTGGCGCCGAAGGCCCGGCCGATTGCTCCTCCCCGGGTGCGAGTATCAGCGGCCCGGCTCGGCTCGGCTGTGGTGGGCGTGAATCCATGGGTGGCGTCGTGCTCCATCTGAGAAGCTTCGAGGCGGCATCTGGTGGCGGCCAGCATTTCGGACAGGTCCAGCATTTGCTGGCGCCTGTCCTCGAGCTGGGTTCGGGCTTCAGCAACATTGGTGGCATCAACGTCGGTGCTGATGGGGATGCGGAGGCTCTGCATCGCGGAGTGCAGCGGGTCGGACGGCTCCGTCCATGCCGTGGCGGCCGTGGCTTCGGCGGCTCTTCTCGCCTTGCTCGACGAGGAAGAGGCGCCATCGCCGGTAATGAAGACCTCTACGTGGGCGTCCATCGCCCCGGCAGTGAATCCGCCGCTAAGAGAAAGCGGGGAGTCAGAGTAGCTGATCACCCCACTAGGGTACTCGTCGGTCGCGAGCGCGTCGGAGATGCGCAACACGGTGAAGGACGTGGCAAGCGCCCCGACGACGTCGTCCGCCAGAGCGATGGACTCGTCGGAGTAGGAAAGGGGCCTCGTCCAAAGGATGCTTCCGGCCAGCTCCTCGAACTGCCCCACGGCGGGCGCCAACTGTCATGGTGGGCGCACGACAGATGCCAAGGGATGGCTAAAGAGAGGAGGAGGCTCGAGGGCGCTGGTGGGCTTCGGAGGCGAGGTTGATATGCGCGGGCGCTGGACGCCGGACATACCCAGGTTCGGGGCTCTCCGGAGAGATAACACCCCTAGTCCTGCCGAGTTTAGTTGGATGGTGGATAGTACAATGTCGCTCCTGGAGCTGTTTGGAGGAGGAAGGAGGCTGGCCAAGGCTCCGGCTGCTCCTTCTTCTTGGTGTTGCTATGTAGTGGCTAGTCCTATCTTGCTTGTTCTATCTCGTGTGGCTTTGCATGCCATGTGTCTCATATGTCTCTGTTGAATGTCTCCCAATCTCTCTCTCTCTCTCCCTGTAGGCATGGACTCCTGGGGGGTTTTATAGACCAACGCACCCAGGGTTACAATGGTAACATGCCGAGTCGGTGGGTCCATATTGTCGGCGTCCGGGGTACCGGGCTGGGTCCCGCTTGGGGGCCTGTGGTTCGCCGGGTTCTCCTAGGTGCGGGCCTCGCGTGCCTAGGGGGACTATGCGTCGTCTCATCGATCGTCATGGCGTGGCCGAGTCGAGCCGCGCACAGTGTTCTCCGTCAGGCCGCCGCTTGCTGTTGTCAGCGGTGAGGGCGGGAACACTGTTGTCGTGCTAGCCCTGGTCAGCGGGTAGGTAAGGGGCACTGTTGCCACGCTCTGGCTGACCATGGGCATGGGCGGGGGCACTGCAGTCTTGATCATCAGTGATTGAGGTCTCGTCCCATTGTACGACCTGGATGGGACGGGAGCTGACCCGTGGCTTGGTTGTCGTGGATGCCACGGGTGGGTTGGCTTGCTAGGGAAGCCAAGGTTGCGCCGGGTTGAGTTGCCTTGAGCCAGCCGCTGCAGCCGGGTCGACGTACCTTGTCGAGTCGAGGGTCTTGGCCGGGTTGCGCGCCTTGCCGGGTCGAGCGACCCGGCCTGGCGCACGCCGGTTTGCGGGGCGATGTGGGCCCTGCTGTTTTGAAATAGATCCGGGTTCCGTTGCCTGCCTGGGGTTCATCCCCCCGATACTAACCATAGACATGTGTTGTCATTTGATGAATGAGATAACATCATTAGTAGAATGATGTGATGGACAAGACCCATTCGTTAGCTTAGCATTTTGATCGTTCAGTTTTATTGCTATTGCTTTCTTCATGTCAAATACATATTCCTCCGACTATGAGATTATGCAACTCCCAGATACTGGAGGAATGCCTTATGTGCTATCAAACATCACAACATAACTGGGTGATTATAAAGATGCTCTACAGGTAGCTCCGAAGGTGTTTGTTAGGTTGGCATAGATCGAGATTAGGATTTATCACTCCGAGTATCGGAGAGGTATCTCTGGGCCCTCTAGGTAATGCACATTGTCGGTGTCAAAACCGGCGGATCTCGGGTAGGGGGTCCCAAACTGTGCGTCTAGGCGGATGGTAACAAGAGACGAGGGACACAATGTTTTTACCCAGGTTCGGGCCCTCTCGATGGAGGTAAAACCCTACGTCCTGCTTGACTAATATTGATGATATGGGTAGTACAAGAGTAGATCTACCACGAGATCACAGAGGCTAAACCCTAGAAGCTAGCCTATGGTATGATTGTTGAGAGGTAATGTTCGTCCTACGGACTAAGGCCCTCCGGTTTATATAGACACCGGAGAGGCTAGGGTTACACAGAGTCGGTTACAATGGTAGGAGATCTACATATCCGTTTTGCCAAGCTTGCCTTCCACGCCAAGGAAAGTACCTTCCGGACACGAGCCGGAGTCTTCAATCTTCTATCTTCATAGTCTGGGAGTCCGGTGGATATTGATAGTCCGCTGTCCGACACCCCTAGTCCAGACTCCTCAAGAGTCCCTCGAACCGTCTTCAATGACGATAAGTCCGCGTATAATGTTCGCATTGCAAGGCGGGTTCCTCCTTGAATAATTCGAGAAGATAATGAACACCAGGATAATGTCCGCTCGCAAAATACTCCACATTCCAATCGAGAGAGAATAAAACATATATACCGATCCAATCTGGCCGACGATTATGCGGCGTACATCACACCGCTACCAAGCCCTTGTTTGAATTACTATACCACCCAAAGACGCTTAGCTAAGCGGTTTCTTGGCACGCCCCGTCAAGCGTAGATCGTGTTCCCTTATTCCGGATTCTCATCAATACGGCGTGGGTAACCCAACCGCGCCATTGATGGTGGCGCTTGGGAGATAAGTGAGTTTTACCAGGCCGGTGAGGGACGCATAGTCTCGTCCGCCTATATATAAGGGATAAGGATTTACCTTCTCACCTACGCATTCTTCCTCCTTTGCTTATCTATCCCTGCGAACTCAAGCTCCAACGCCCAAGCTCGTGCATCCCACCTCGACCCTTCTCCGAATATGTCCGGAGGGGAGGCAATGGATGGCCTCCACCGCCAAGGAGGAGGACATCACCAAGCTGCGCGACGCCGGATACCTTTCCAGCGACATCGCAGATCGGGTTGCCCGACGCGGGCAGCTCATCCCTACCCCAGGGCCTCATGAGAGGGTCGCCTTCCTTCCCCACTTCCTCCGCTGGATCTGGGCTTTCCGCCCATCCATTCGCCCAGGGCTCATGTTTTACTACGGCCTGGATTTCCACGATCCGAGCCGAACTTCGTCCTCAACATCCCGGCGCTTATCGCCGTGTGCGAGGCCTTTCTCGCATCCGCCCCACTTCGCTGTGGCTCAAGACCTTCAACGCAAGTCAAGGTTGTGAAGGGACGCAAGCGAATGCGGAGGCGCCATGTTGGGCAAGCCGCCCAACGCCCCTTGGCTAGAAGGGACCATCGTGGACTCCGCCAAGGGGTGGCAATCGGGTGGTTCTACATCACCGAGCCGCCGCAAGCCTACATGGGCGTGGCCCCCGAATTTAGATCTGGAATCCCCACGCAGCTCACCTCCTGGAAAGAGAAGGGCTTGCAGTGGGGTGATCCGGTGGAGGTGACGGGACTTCGAGCCTGCATCAAGAAGCTGGTGAGCAATAGGCTCCGGCTCGTTGACGTGGTCCAGGTCATGCTTCTCCGGCGGATTCTCCCATGCCAAGAACGGGCATTCAATTTGTGGGAGTTTAATCCGGAACAACACCAGACATTGAGCGGGCTCTTCGATACAATGTACGAAGGAGCCTGGAGGGTGCTGTTCAAGGGCGCCGGTTTCTACATCCGCCGAATCAAGACCGCTGGATTCAGCTCATGAGCCTCCGACCGACGAGGTAAGTGATTCACCCCATTACGGGACACTTGTAGTAATTAGACTAACTCTAGCGAGGTTTTAATCTGCCTCTTCCTTTGACAGAATGGATGGAGAATGCCCACTGCTCATCAGCCCGGCCCCATGCCGAAGAACCAAGTGGATGCCCGCTAGCAAGGTTGCTGGTTCCGCACCGCACGTGGTGCCGGAGAAGAAGGCCAAGAAGGTGGCCACGGGACTCGAAAGAGTTCTCAGAATCAGCGCCCGACGACGACGAGGACTCTCCCCCAAGACGAGGAGGAGGAGGAGGAGTACTCTCTCCGGAGGAGGAGAGAAGAAGAGGAAGGCCTCCCAATCGGGCGGCGAAGGGTCCAAGAGGGGAGAACTATCCTCGATAGTTTCGCCAACATCAATGTTGGCGAGGATGAGTGGCCTCAAGGGCTAGGCGTCCGCAGGATCGTAAGTATTCAGATCGCTTATATGCCGTACATTGTATGCCATGTAGTGTCCTTCTAACGCCGCATTCTGCCTGTAGTCCGCCGCTGACGATCTTGCCGACTCGATGAGCGGGTCTTTGGCGCCGCCGGATGTAAATTCTATCCCGATCGCCGCTACCCGCGCGCCGATTAAGGATGACGAGGCGGAATCCCAGAGGGACCCGCCAGAGGAGGCCCGAGGCGCCGTCGCGCCCTTCCGACTTTGTGCGGACTCTACCTCGAACCCGTGAGCGGTTCCAGAGTCCGCAAGCGCCCTTCAAAGAAGGGCAGGACCGTGACGCAGCGGCCCCGCCCAACCGAGGCGCCGGATAACTCGGCCGGAGGCGCTTAAAGGCGCCCATCGAAGAACACCGCACTCTCATGAGTGCGGTGATTGAGAAGGTCCAGCTCGCCAAGGGCGGGCTGACTGAAGCTCGCAACAGCCTTCTAACAGGCTTTGAGGTAAGAAGTTTAAAATAATGTAATGTAATACCGCATAGACAAGAGTTCTCGATGCTTAGTTCGTGTTCGGAAAGAAAAGCCGGACTAAGGATCTAACAAGATATACGCAGGTTGCTAAAAATATGTCAATATGGGTTTGCAGGCTGCGCTGTTGACCTCTCGCCGCACTAACGGCGGAGGTCGAGGCATCAAGAAGGACCTTGAGCGGTCGGAGCAAGAGCTCACCATGCCAAAAGGCAGCTCAAGGAAAAAGAAGGTGAATAACACCACTTTAAATAAGTACCTTACAGAAAAGGGTTTTGGTTGCAAACAAAATTAATGAGGATAATATGTGTCTTGCAGGGGCCACTAACGAGGTGGCAGCCCTGAAGGATGCCGTGTCCGTGGCCGAACGCAATGCGGCCACCGAACAGGCTGAGCGAGAAAAGCAAGCGGCACTGGTGGCGGAAGTTCGGCAAGAGCTCCAGGCTCTCATGGAAAAGCATGAGAGTTTGGAGCGTGACTCCAAGACTCGAGAGTCCGAGCTTGCCTCGGCTCTCGAAAGTGCCAAGTCCACCAAGGCCAAGGCCCAGAAGGCTGATCAGGAGGTAGAGGACATGAAGAAGATAGCGGCGGGTAAGGCGTTTTTCATGCAGAGCAAGCATGTTAATGTAAATTACCGGATACTTACCCGAATTCGGAGCTCTCCAGGGGCATTTGCAGATCTGCCGCGTAGTGCGTCTGATGCCGCCGCATTCTATCGTGGTGAGGAGGGGAGCTCAACGGAGAAGGTCTTCGTCTCAAGATGTCGAGGCCGCCATCCGTGTTCTCAAGCAACCAGTTAAGCAGCTGGTCGAACTCCACAAGGTAGCTGAGGAGGCCATGAAGGGCCTCACAGTCTAGCTGTGGCCTGGGCAGGCCATGCCTGGCAGCTACTTTGGCCTAGTGCGACGGCCTACTTTGGCTGGTGGATGCATGCCCCAGGTTGGATGTAATCAAGCGCTCCGCCTGCATTGAAGGCGCTCGTCGGGCCCTTGCCCGCATAAAGGTGCAATGGGGCAAACCGGATGCGGAGAAGCTTCACGGATCCGCCGGGCAAGGAGCATCGCACACGGAGCGATATTATAAAGTTGTCCAAGGGAGCCTGCGATATTGCGATGAGTGCCCCGAAATGTAATCTTTGAGTGAACTCGCTGTGTTTTTATTCTCAGGCGCTGAAAACTTCGCTTATATGCGCCATGAGCAACGCTTGTTGAATTTAAAATATTACCTCATGTGCGGCCGCTTGTTAAATCGAGAGATGGCAAGTCGTTGGCTTCACCCCCCAAGCCACGAAAGTGCCGGGTGTTCGTGATAAACTTGAGCACTCTTGTTCCCATTGTTGGGTCCATCTAGGAGGCGCCAACACGACGTAACAAGGCAACCGGACTTATAATGCTTGAACACTCTCACTTAGCCATAGAATTCTATAATTTTAAATTTCGTGAAGCCTCGGTATTCGAAGATCAATCCGGGCGCTATCCACGCCTTCGCTTCGGACATCATCCGAACTTCGTCAAGCAGCATGAGTCTTTAGGGACCCGAAGGACCTCTCAAACAGCGACCAGTCTCTTGCCTTATCATGCCGCCGTTTTAGCTTTCCATCGAGGCGTTAACCTGCTCAACCGGGCGCAATCGCAGGGTTCTCCAGTGCTACCTTAGCCGACGGAACGGAACGTAAGGTACCAAAACATGGGAGCCGGCAAACCCAACTATTGACCCAAGATATGATTCGAGATGATTCATATAATGCTATAAGTTCGGGTGCCGACTTGTGAAAGTGTTCGACTTAATCACACCATAATCTGGGGAATGAAGCCCTCGTGTATTCGGCCGCACTAAAGTATACAGTGCAAGATGTCATATAATGAACATATGTAAAAGATAATGCAATTGCAATGAAAAGGTAATGTACTTGCAAAAAGGAAGTGCTGCGTTATTTATGAAAGAAGGTCTGTGTTGGTGTCAAAACCGCGGATCTCGGTAGGGGGTCCCTTAACTGCGCCTAGGCGGATGGTAACAAGAGACGAGGGACACAATGTTTTACCTGTGTTCGGGCCCTCTCGATGGAGGTAAAACCCCACGCCCCGCTTGATTAATATTGATGATATGGGTAGTACAAGAGTAGATCTACCACGAGATCAAAGAGGCTAAACCCTAGAAGCTAGCCTATGGTATGATTGTTGAGAGGTAATGTTCGCCCCACGGACTAAGGCCCTCCGGTTTATACTGCAGAACCGGAGAGGCTAGGGTTACACAGTAGTCGGTTACAATGGTAGGAGATCTACATATCCAGAGCTGCAAGCTTGCCTTCCACGCAAAGGAAAGTACCTTCCGCACACGAGCCGAGTCTTCAATCTTCTATCTTTGTAGTCCGGGAGTCCGCGGATATTGATAGTCCGGCTGTCCGGACACCCCTAGTCCAGACTCCTCAAGAGTCCTCGAACCAGTCTTCAATGACGATAAGTCCGGCGTGCATAGTGTTCGGCATTGCAAGGCGGGTTCCTCCTTGAATAATCCAGAGAAGATAATGAACACCGTGATAGTGTTCGACCGCAAAATAAATTCCACATTCCAATCAGAGAGAGAATAAAACATATATATCGATCCAATCTGGCCGACGTATTATGCGGCATGACATCACACCGCTACCAAGCCCTTGTTTGAATTACTATACCACCTCAAAGACGCTTAGCTTAAGCGGTTTCTTGGCACGCCCCGTCAAGGTAGATCGTGTTCCCTTATTTCGCATTCTCATCAATACGTGCGTAGTAACCCAACCGCGCCATTGATGGTGGCGCTTGGGAGATAAGCGAGTTTTACCAGCCGGCGAGGGATGCATAGTCTCCCGCCTATATATAAGGGATAAGGATTTACCTTCTCACCCACGCCTTCTTCCTCCTTTGCTTATCCATCCTGCGAACTCAAGCTCCAACGCCTAAGCTCACAAGATCCCACCTCGACCCTTCTCCGAATATGTCCGAGGGGAGGCAATGGATGGCCTCCACCGCCAAGGAGGAGGACATCACCAAGATGCGCGACGCCGATACCTTTCCGGCGACATCGCAGATCGGTCGCCCGACGCGGGCAGCTCATC
Source organism: Aegilops speltoides (assembly GCA_021437245.1). Lineage (NCBI taxonomy): Eukaryota > Viridiplantae > Streptophyta > Magnoliopsida > Poales > Poaceae > Aegilops > Aegilops speltoides. The sequence continues at coordinate 483,956,275 of CM038143.1, forward strand.
CCTACCCTGTGGCCTCATGAGAGGGTCGCCTTCCTTCCCCACTTCCTCTCGCGGATCGGCTTTCCGCTCCATCCATTCGTCGGGGCTCATGTTTTACTACGGCTTGATTTCCACGATCCGGCGCCGAACTTCGCCCTCAACATCTCGGCGTTTATTGTCGTGTGCGAGGCCTTTCCTCGCATCCGCCCCACTTCGCCTGTGGCTCAAGACCTTCAACGCAAGTCAAGGTTGTGAAGAGGACGCAAGCGGAATGCGGAGGCGCCATGTTGGGCAGCTGCCCAACGCCCCTTGGCTAGAAGGGACCTTCGTGGACTCCGCCAAGGGGTGGCAATCGGGATGGTTCTACATCACCGAGCCAAGAAGTTTACATGGGCGGCGGCCCCAATTTAGATCTCGAATCCCCACGCAGCTCACCTCCCGGAAAGAGAAGGGCTTGCAGTGGGGTGATCCGTGGAGGTGACGGACTTCGAGACTGCATCAAGAAGCTGGTGAGCAACAGGCTCCGCTCGCCGACGTGGTCCAGTCATGCTCCTCGGGCGGATTCTCCCATGCCAAGAACGGGCATTCAATTTGTGGGAGTTTAATCCGGAACAACACCAGTCATTGAGCGGGCTCTTCGATACAACGTACGAAGGCGCCTGGAGGGTGCTATTCAAGGGCGCCGGTTTCGCGTCGCCAATCAAGATCGCGGATTCAGCTCGCAGTCTCCGACTGACGAGGTAAGTGATTCGACCCCATTACGGGACACTTGTAGTAATTAGATTGACTCTAGCGAGGTTTTTAATCTGCCTCTTCCTTTGAAAGGAATGGATGGAGAAGGCCGAGCTGCTCATCAGCCCGGCTCCCATGCCAGAAGAACCAGTGGATGCCCGCTTAGCGAGGCTGCTGGTTCCAGCACCGCACGTGGTGCCGGAGAAGAAGGCCAAGAAGGTGGCCACGGGGACTCGAAAGAGTTCCCGTAATCAGGCGTCTGACGACGACGAGGACTCCTCCTGTCACAGCCCTAGAATATTGTTTGTAAATAGTTGCATCTTCATCCAGGCATCATATTTAAATTTCTGAAACATGAATTGAGGATTGTTGAAGCCTCAAAACTTTAATTAAAAAAGCAAAAAGAACCTCGAAATTGCATTCAGTGTTTCCAAAATGGCCTTAAATAATGTTGGTTATATTTGGCAAAGGTTTTTGCACCAAACCAAAAATAATGAGCATTTTTGAGGAATATTTTGGGCACTGAATTTAAATCATTATTTTATTTGCATTTGGAATTATATTCATAACTTGTATAGAATATATTTCCAAATACCCTGAAACATTTTATGTGCTGTTGGAAAAGTCCTTCTAGCAACATAAATTATTCAGAGGATATTTGGCATTGTTTTGAATTTGTTTAAATTCGAAAACAGTGGCAAAATAAAATAAAAAGGGAAACAGAACAGAAAACTAAAAGAATAAGACTCACCGGCGCAGCCACCTAGCGCCCACTGCCCAGCCCACCACCGCTGCCCTGCCGTCTTCCTCCTGGACAAGGGGACGGGCGTGCTGGCCGCCGCTGGCCTTGCGCGCCACCTCCTGCTGCTTGCCGCTTCGCTTCCGGGTGGCGCCACGCGACGCCTCGAACCTCGCGCTCTCCCGCCTCCTCTCCTCCTCTATCTCTCTCGACGTAGCCACCGAACGCCATCGCCGCCGCTGCCGCCACCGCGCCATCGCCCACCTCGCCGCCGGTGCCTCGTAAGAACCGCCGCACTTCTTCTTCGTCTCCACCAACCCACGGACGCCGAAGCCCCGAGCGCCGCCCCCGACGCCTTCTTCCTCCTCGGCCACCGCGATCGCTGGCGACCTTCCGCCGCCACCAGCCCCTCCCGAGCACGCCGAGGCCTCCGCTTAACTCACCGTGAGCCGCGTCTTTTCCTTCCTTCCCGGCTCGCTCCTATCCAGAAGTCGCTGATTCCACCGAGCCGCGAAGCTCGCTCCGCCGCCATGCCGCCGCTTTGCCACCGACACCTAGAGCCGAATCGATCATCGCGCCAGAAGCGCCAAGGCATCACAAGGTGCCCGTAGCACCTCCGTGGCCTTCGCCAGGCGGTATAACGCCGACCCCGAGCACACCCGACGCGCCGCCGCCTTCACTCGCCGCCGACGCTGTTTCCGCCACCCCAAAGACTTCCCATCGGCACCACCGGACGCGCGAGTCCACCAAAGAAGACGCAACGCCTCTCCGCTGCCGATTTGGTCGACGGAGGACCAAACTCAAGCCGCCGCCGCCTCGGCCCTCGCCCGGCGGCTAAACGCCGGGTCGACCGCTCGACCGGGCGGGTTTGACCCGCCTACCAGGTTTAACCTCTCTCATCGACGAGCGGGCCCAGGCCCCTATTTAATTAGTGTTAGTTAACTAAGTTAATTTGATGATCCACTGACATGTGGGCCCAGCCCTGCTGACGTTTTAGTTAGTGTTAGCTTAGGGCTAATTAACTCCGTTAATTAACTGAGACACTGACGTATGGGCCCCACTGGTCAGGTTTGACCCGGAGGCGCCCAGTTGACCTGCTGATGTCATGATGACGTCAGGCTGACGCAATAAGTATTTTCTGGATTTATTTTTATACAGGAAATTCCAGAAAATGTCCTAAACTTCTAAAATTCATAGTAATTCAACCGTAACTCCAAATTAAACAAGTTATATATGAAAAATTATCAGAAAAATTCAAGGAATCCATCTGTACCATTTTCATGCATGTTTGAACAATGTTTGTCCTCTGTTTTGGACAAAACGAATAAAGGGCATTTAAATAATCATATATGGAGTTGGAATTTGAATCATGTATTCAAACCAACTTCATTTAAATCATAGCTAGGTGCATTAGCTCAAATCACAGCATATTGCCATGTCATGATCATGCATCATATTGTAGCATTGCATTGATTGTGTTCTTTCTCAGTTACCGGTGTTTGTCCCCTCTCGATAGACGTTGTACCGACGATGTGATCGTTGACACCGATGAAGACTCAATGTTATCTTGAAGTGCCGTGCAAGCAAAACCCCTTGTTCATTCCGATACAATCCTACTCTCTCGCTCCTGCCTCTTTATCTGCATTAGGACAACAACGATTCATCTGTTACTTGCTGCGGTAGCTGAACCCCTTTATCCTTTGCATGACCTGTCATTCCACAGTAAATAGATGAAACCCACTAGCATGAGTAGGAGTTGTTTGAGCCTTGTTGTGCCTACTCATACATGCTTGTTTGTCATGCCTGCTACTGCGTAGAGTTGAGTCGGTCTGATCCATCGAGGATGAATCAGAGGTGTGTGAACATGTCCTACTGTGTGTGAGCTAAGTGTGTGAACACGATTTGGTAAAGGTAGCGGTGAGAGGCCATGTAGGAGTACATGGTGGGTTGTCTCATTGAAGCCGTCCTTAGGAACTGAGTTCTGTGTTTGTGATCCATGATTCAGCTACTACCATGCATTGGGCCCTGAAATATGACCCCGCTCGACTTCTTATTCACCCTTGTCCTCTGTCCAGGAGTTGCAAGTAGTTTCTGGTGTTTGTAGTATGCTGGAGGCCCGGCGCAGGTCTTGACCGTAGGGGTGGGCTGTGATGCGGTAGGCACGCGTGGCGGGTAAACCGGCGCCTGATTGGTGTCACGGAACCCTGTTCACATCGTTTGGGGCTGTGAGCGAAACTTCGGCCGGAACTCCTCATAGATGGAACCCAAATAGGCGATAAACCTGGACTAGAGACTTGAGTGTCTAGGTAGGTCGTGGTCTACACCCACGTCGGCTTTCGCTTGAAGTCTGCCGAGCACATGTCGTGTGCAGACGCTAAGTGGTGGAAACATGTATGAAGAAGTACACCCCTGCAGGGTTAATATGATCTATTCGAATAGCCGTGTCCGCGGTAATGGACTTCTAGGTTGCTTATAACAGTTCATAGAGAAGTGAAAGTGGATACTCTAAAATACGCAAGATAAGTGTGAGTGCTATGGATGGCGTTCTCGTAGGGGGACGGAGCGGATCCATAGTGGTGTATTGATATGGTGAATATGTGGACTCGTGTGCGCCACCTCAAAAGAGTTACTTGCAGTCGTAGTTTAGGATAGCCACCGAGTCAAAGCTGGCTTGCTGCTGTTAAACCCCACCATCCCTTTTGTTGATAATGATGCATATGTAGTTAGTTACGATGTAAGTCTTCTGGGTACATTTGTACTCACGTTTGCCTATTTTATGTTTTTTGCAGAGAGACTTGAGTCTCGCTAGTAGTTCCACGTGGACTTGACGCTTAGCTTGTTACCTCAGCTACGATCTTGTGCCCTCGGCAGATCTGGTAGATAGTCGCTTCTAAGCCTTTTTCATTTGTAGATGTCGTACTCGGACATATTAGCTTCCGCTTGTGCTTTGACTTGTATGTTTCAATGTTGGGTCATGAGACCCATGTTTGTAATATCTCGCTCCTCGAGCCTAATGAATAAATACTCGAGTCGAGAGTCATGTTGTGATGCCATGTTGTATTTGCACATATCGAGCATATTGTGTGTATGTTATTGAAATGCTTGGTATGTGTGCGATCTGACTATCTAGTTGTTTATCTTTAGTAGCCTCTCTTACCGGGAAATGTCTCCTAGTGTTTCCATCGAGCCATGGTAGCTTGCTACCGCTCAGGAACACTTAGGCTGGCGGCATGTGTCCTTCTTCGTCTCGTGTCTGCGTCCTCCGGGAAATGTCACGCGTTGAGTACCGGAGTCCTGTTAGCCCGCTACAGCCCGGTTTACCGGAGTCCTGCTAGCCAGTGCTACAGCCCGGAACTTACTCGCTGATGACCGACACGTTCGATGCTGGGTCATGGATGCCTGTCCCTGTAAGTTTGTGCCACTTTGGGTTTACGACTAGCCATGTCAGCCCGGGCTCCTTATCATATGGATGCTAGCGACACTATCATATACGTGTGCCAAAAGGCGCAAACGGTCCCGGGCAAAGGTAAGACGACACCCGTGGGGATACCGTGCGTGAGGCCGCAAAGTGATATGAGGTGTTACATGCTAGATCGATGTTGCATTGAGTCGGGGTCCTGACACCTCCCCCGAAGACGAGGAGGAGGAGGAGGAGTACTCTCTCCCGGAGGAGGGAGAGAAGAAGAGGAAGGCCTCCCCAATCGGGGCGGCCGAAGGGTCCAAGAGGGGGAGAACTATCCCCCTGAACAGTTTTGCCAACATCAATGTTGGCGAGGAAGAGTGGCCTCCAAGGGCCAGGCGTCCGGCTGGATCGTAAGCATTCAGATCATTTATATGCCGTACATTGTATGCCATGTAGTGTCCTTCTAACGCCGCATTCCGCCTGTAGTCCGGCCGTTGACGATCTTCCCGACTCGATGAGCGGGTCTTTGGCGCTGTCGGATGTAAATTCTATCCCGACTGCCTCTACCCCGCGCGTCGACGAGGTGGAATCCCACAGAGGGACCCGCCGGGAGGAGGCTCCGGAGGCGCCGTCAGGCATCCTCCCGGACTTTGTGCCGGACTCTACCTCGGAACCCGTAGCGGTTCCAGAGTCCGGCAAGCGGCCCCTTCGAAAGAAGGGCAGGACCGTGGCGCCGGCGGCCTCTGTCCAACCGGAGGCGCTGGATAACCTGCTGGAGGCGCTTAAAGGCGCTTCCATCGAGGAAGAACACCGCGCTCTCATGAGTGCGGTGATTGAGAAGGTCCAGCTTGCCAAGGGCGGGCTGACCGCTCTCGCAACAACCTTCTAACAGGCTTTGAGGTAAGAAGTTTAAAATAATGTAATGTAATACCGCATAGACAAGAGCCCTCGATGCTTAGTTCGGTGTTCAAAGAAAAGCGGACTAAGGATCTAACAAGATATACGCAGGGTTGCTAAAAATATGTCAATATGGGTTTGCAGGCTGCTTGTTGACCTCTGCCACATTAACGGTGGAGGTCGAGGCGCTGAAGAAGGACCTTGAGCGGTCGGAGCAAGAGCTCGCCATGCCAAGAGGCAGCTCAAGGAAAAGAAGGTGAATAACACCACTTTAACTAAGTACCTTCTGAGAAAAGGGTTTTGGTTGCAAACAAAATTAATAAGGATAATATGTGTAATGCAGGGGCCACTAACGAGGTGGCAGCCCTGAAGGATGCCGTGTCCGTGGCCGAACGCAATGCGCCACGTAAGGCTGAGCGAGAAAAGCAAGCGCACCGGTGGCGGAAGTTCGGCAAGAGCTCCGTGCTCTCATGGAAAAGCATGAGAGTTTGGAGCGTGACTCAAGACTTCGAGTCCGAGCTTGCCTCGCTCTCGAAAGTGCCAAGTCCGCCAAGGCCGAGGCCCGTAAGGCCCATCAGAGGTAGAGGACATGAAGAAGATAGCAGCGGTAAGGCGTTTTCATGCGAGCAAGCATGTTAATGTAAATTACGGATACTTACCCGAATTCGAGCTCTCCAGGCATTTGCAGATCTGCGGCGTAGCGCCCGATGCCGCCGCATTCTATCATGGTGAGGAGGGAGCTCAACGGAGAAGGTCTTCGGTCTCGAGATCGAGGCCGCCATCCGTGCCCCCAAGCGACCGGTGAAGCAGCTGGTCGAACTCCTAAGGTAGCCGAGGAGGCCATGAAGGGCCTCATAGTCCGGTTGTGGCTGGGCAGGCCATGCTCGGCAGCTACTTTGGCCTAGTGCGGCGGCTGGTGGATGCATGCCCTAGGCTGGATGTAATCAAGCGCTCCGCCTGCATTGAAGGCGCTCGTCGGGCCCTTGCCCGCATAAAGGTGCAATGGGGCAAACTGGATGCGGAGAAGCTTCTCACGGATCCGCCGCCGCCGGGCAAGGAGCATCGCACGCCGGAGCGATATTATAAAGTTGTCCTAAAGGGAGCCTGCGATATTGCAGATGAGTGCCCCCGAAATGTAATCTTTGAGTGAACTCGCTGTGTTTTTATCCTGTGCACTGAAAACTTCGTTTATATGCGCCATGAGCAACGCTTGTTGAATTTAAAATATTACCTTCTGTGCGGCCGTTTGTTAAATCTGAGAGATGGCAAGTCGTTGGCTTCAGCCCCCAAGCCACGAGTGCTGGGGTGTTCGGTGATAAACTTGAGCACTCTTGTTCCCATTTTGGGTCCATCTAGGAGGCGCCAACACGATTTAACAAGGCAACCGGACTTATAATGCTTGAACACTCTCACTTAGCCATAGAATTCTATAATTTTAAATTTCATGAAGCCCCGGTATTCGAAAACCGAATCCGGGCGCTATCCACGCTTCGTCGGACATCATCCGAACTTCACTCAAGCGGCATGAGTCTTTAGGGACCCGAAGGACCTCTCGAACAGCGACCATCTCTCGCCTTATCATGCCGTCAGTTTTAGCTTTCCATCGAGGCGTTAACCCGGTTCAACCGGGCGCAATCGATGGTTCTCCAAGGCTACCTTAGCCGACGGAACGGAACGTAAGGTACCAAAACATGGGAGCCGGGCAAACCCAACTATTGACCCAAGACATGATTCGGAGCTAATTCATATAATGCTATAAGTTCGGGGTGCCGCACTTGTGAAAGTGTTCAGACTTAATCACACCATAATCTGGGGAACAGAAGCCCCTGGTGTATTCGGCCGTACCAAAGTATACGGGTGCAAGATGTCATATAATGAACATATGTAAAAGATAACGCAATTGCAATGAAAAGGTAATGTACTTGCAAAAAAGGAAGTGCTGCGTTATTTATGAAAGGAGGTCTGCTAATAGAGCGGACTGATACAAATAGTGCGGTAAGCAAGGGATTTGGACTAAATTAACATGTCCCCCTCCAGGGCTAAGCTGCAGACTTGGTGTATGTAATCGAATTTAATGCTTGTAATGGAGACCACCTGAGTGTTCGTCGCAGCCATCTTTAATCCCTGACTGTTGCATCGTGAGTTCGGCAAGTTCGCGCCGGTCAGGCTTCGTTAATGGAGTCCTCAGATACGCAAAAGAAGAAAAGATAAAAAATAAAACCAAGGGGGGCGCTCGCCTGAGCCCCTGGTGTGGTCGAGCCGCACTCTTTGGTCCTTGTGGTTAAGCCCCTCCCCTGCGCCCATGGTATCTCCAAAGCGTAATGATGTACGCGGGGTGTTATTCTTGTGATCATGCGCGGGTGAGGGTTGGGGCCGCATTGCTACGCGTGCTCTGATCGCGCCAGGTGGTCTTGGTTATTATTGCTCCGGGCGCGCTTTGATGTATCCGACTTTTTAATTGCCGGACTAGAGAATTGCCGTAGAAGGCTGCTCTGTACTTCTGCCGCGAGAGCCGCTGTATGTTCCTCCGTTCGGAGGGAGCGTTCCGTATTCCCATTAACCGTAATGACTCCACGAGGGCCGGGCATCTTGAGCTTTAGGTATGCATAATGCGGCACCGCGTTGAATTTTGCAAACGCGGTTCGTCCGAGCAGGGCATGATAGCCGCGACGGAACGGGACTATGTCGAAAATTAACTCTTCGCTTTGGAAATTATCCGGGGATCCGAAGACCACTTCGGTGTGGTGAGCCTGCATGCAGCTTGGCTTCCACTCCTGGGATGACACCTTTAAAGGTTGTCTTAGTAGGTTTGATCTTGGATGGGCCTATGCCCATTTTGCGCATTGTGTCCTGATAAAGCAGGTTCAGGCTGCTGCCGCCGTCCATCAAGACTCTTGTGAGGTGAAATCCATCTACGATTGGGTCTAAGACCAATGCGGCGAATCCGCCATGGCGTATACTGGTCGGATGGTCTCGTCGATCGAAAGTGATCGGACAGGAGGACCATGGATTGAGTTTCGGGGCGACTGGCTCCATCGCATAGACGTCCCGTAGTGCGCGCTTCCTCTCCCTCTTGGGTATATGGGTTGCGTAAATCATATTCACCGTCCGCACTTGTGGGGGGAAACCCTTCTGTCCTCTTTTTTTCGGCGGCCGGGTTTCTTCCTCGTCGTCGCTATTTAGCCCCTTGTCATTGTGTTCGGCAATTAACTTGCCAGCCTGCTTGAACACCCAACAATCTCTATTGGTGTGATTAGCTGGCTTTTCGGGGGTGCCATGTATCTGGCATGAGCGGTCGAGTATTCGGTCCAGATTGGACGGACCCGGAGTGGTTCTTTTAAATGGCTTCTTCCGTTGATTGGGTTTGGAGCCTCGGAATCCGGCATTGACTGCCGTATCCTCCTTGTCGTCGCCGTTAATGCGGCGTTTGTTTTTGATTCGACGTGACCTGCCGTTGTTGTCCTTAGTGTCCGGACTGCCAGAATTTTGCGGAGATTGTTGTTGCGGGCTAGCCAGCTGTCCTCTCCCGCACAAAAGCGGGTCATTAACGATGTGAGGGCTGCCATGGATTTCGGCTTTTCCTGCCCCAGGTGCCGGGCTAGCCATTCGTCCCGGATGTTATGTTTGAAGCCTGCAAGGGCCTCCGCATCCGGACAGTCGACGATTTGATTTTTCTTCGTCAAGAACCGTGTCCAGAATTGTCTAGCCGATTCGTCTGGCTGCTGAACAATGTGGCTTAGGTCATCGGCGTCTGGTGGTCGCACATATGTACCTTGGAAGTTATCAAGGAACGCGGCCTCCAGGTCTTCCCAACACCCAATTGACTCTGCGGGCAGGCTGTTAAGCCAATGCCGAGCTGGTCCTTTAAGCTTGAGTGGGAGATATTTGATGGCGTGGAGATTGTCGCCGCGGGCCATATGGATGTGGAGAAGATAATCTTCGATCCACACCGCGGGGTCTGTTGTACCATCGTAAGATTCGATATTTACGGGTTTGAACCCTTCGGGGATCTGATGATCCATTACTTCGTCAGTGAAGCATAACGGGTGTGCGGCGCCCCTGTATTGAGCAATCTCGCGACGCAGCTCGAGGGAGAGTTTTCTGCTATGTTCGGCCCGGCCGGCGTTATGTCCGGCGCGACGGTATTCGTCGTGGGTCGTAGGGCACCCACGTGATCCATAGATGGATCTGGATTGTCTTGCTTTGTCCTCCAATATGTCTCGCAAGTCCGGCGCGTTCCCTTTTGGCTTCGTATTCTTGGAATGATGCCAGGGTACGATTTTGGCTGGGGGCTTGAATGCCTCTCTGTCGGGGCCACGGGGTGGTCGGTCAGCCATGTCATGCGCTGGTGATGAAGGTATGTACGCTTCCTCCTCTAATCGGGGGAGCAGCTTGCGTCTTGGGTAACTTTTGGAGGGACGTTCGAGTTTATACTCTTCGGCCGCGAGGACCTCTGTCCATCGATCGGCCAGCAGATCTTGATCAGCTTGGAGCTGTTGCTGCTTTTTCTTTAGGCTATTTGCCGTGGCTATGAGCCTGCGCTTGAAGCGCTCTTGTTCGACGGGATCCTCGGGCACGCATTTAATTCATCATCGTTGAGGCTTGCTTCGTCTTTGAAGGGAGGCATATAGTTATCATCCTCAACCCTTCGCCGCCGCCTGTCGTGAGGGCTTGCCTGCGTCCTCCGCCTGAGTCTTGCGGGGAGGGATCGTCTTCGGCACTCTCCGGGTGTTATTGTCTCCGTGCGGAATCTCCATTCTTCTTTGTGGCGGGATTTGGGCGGCGCCACGGCGCCGGCGTTTGGGTTGCTTCTTTAGAGAATCTTCCTCCGCTGCTTTTTTCGCCATCCCTTCTTTTGGGGTATCCACCATGTAGACGTCAGATGACGAGGTGGCCTTCCGATTGCCTGTGGGCGCTGGGTTCTGTTCGTCTCCGGCATCGTCGTCCATAGCGTCGATGTCGTCGGAGTCGAAGTCTAGCATGTCGGTTAAATCTTCAACCGTGGCTATAAAGTGGGTGGTGGGTGGGCTCTGAATTTCTTCGTCGTCCGAACTCCAACCGTCCTGGCCATAGTCCGGCCAGGATTCTCCTGATAGCGAGAGATGCTTCAGAGAATTCAGGATATCGCCAAAAGGCAAGTGCTGGAAGATGTCTGCGGTGGTGATTTCCATAACCGGCGCCCAATCCGGTTTAATTGGTAGGGGCGTGGGAGGCTCGGAGTCCGGCGAGGAGTCCGGCGCCCGGGATCACGAAGTTTGCAGGGAAAAGATTGGTATTCGCCCATCGCCGTGGATGTTGAAGCCCCTGTGGCGCGCTATCCACCGCCTCGACATGGGCAATCGGCCCGGGCTAGTGGCCGGAGCGGATCCGAAAGCGCCACCAAAGCATTGTCCGCGGCAGAGCTAGATCATGCCCATCGCCACAAAGGCGGCGCGCTTGGCTGTGGCTCGAGTCCGCCGAAGATCAAGTCTCCGCGGTCATCGCCCGAAGTTCAAGCTTCCGAATCGACCGACGGCCGGGCGTAGCTTCGATCTGCTCCGGATGGCCAAGAGAATTGCCCGCGATGCAAAGCCGCCGAATACGAAGATCTGTCGGGGAGAAAAGTCTCACCCGGACAACGTTGATGGTTGAAGATGCCATCGAGCCTATCGGGACGCGACAGAGGAACTCTCAATGAATGCACCAATGTCGTGTCAAAACCGGCGGATCTCGGGTAGGGGTCCCGAACTGTGCGTCTAGGCGGATGGTAACAAGAGACGAGGGACACAATGTTTTACCTGGTTGGGCCCTCTCGATGGAGGTAAAACCCTCGCCCTGCTTGATTAATATTGATGATATGGGTAGTACAAGAGTAGATCTACCACGAGATCAAAGAGGCTAAACCCTAGAAGCTAGCCTATGGTATGATTGTTGAGAGGTAATGTTCGTCCTACGGACTAAGGCCCTCCAGTTTATATAGACACCGGAGAGGCTAGGGTTACACAGAGTCGGTTACAATGGTAGGAGATCTACATATCCGTATTGCCAAGCTTGCCTTCCATGCCAAGGAAAGTACCTTCCGAACACGAGCCGGAGTCTTCAGTCTTCTATCTTCGTAGTCTGGGAGTCCGGCGGATATTGATAGTCCGGCTGTCCGGACACCCCCTAGTCCAGGACTCCCTCAGTCTGCTAATAAAGCGGACTGATACAAATAGTGCGGTAAGCAAGGGATTTGGACTAAATTAACATGTCCCCCTCCAGGGATAAGCTGCAGACTTGGTGTATGTAATCGAATTTAATGCTCATAATGGAGACCACCTATTTGTTCGTCGCAGCCTTCTTTAATCCCTGACTGTTGCATCGTGAGTTCGGCAAGTTCGCCGTCGGACAGGGCTTCTGGTTAATGGAGTCCTGTATACGCAAAAGAAGAAAAGATAAAAAATAAAAAATAAAACCAAGGGGGGCGCTCGCATGAGCCCCTGGTATGGTCGAGCCGCACTCTTGGGTCCTTGTGGTTAAGCCCCTCTCCTGCGCCCATGGTATCTCCAAAGTGTAATGATGTATGTGGGGTGTTATTCTTGTGATCATGCGCGGGCGAGGGTTGGGGCCGCATTGCTACGCGTGCTCTGATCGCGCCAGGTGGTCTTGGTTATTATTGCTCCGGGCGCGCTTTGATGTATCCGGCTTTTTAATTGCCGGACTAGAGAATTTCCGTAGAACGCTGCTCTGTACTTCTGCCGCGAGAGCCGCTGTATGTTCCTCCGTTCAGAGGGAGCGTTCCGTATTCCCATTGACTGTAATGACTCCACGAGGGCCTGGCATCTTGAGCTTTAGGTATGCATAATGCGGCACCGCGCTGAATTTTGCAACGCGTTCGTCGGAAAGCAGGCATGATAGCCGCTCTGAACGGGACTATGTCGAAGATTAACTCTTCGCTCGAAATTATCCGGGATCCGAAGACCACTTCGGTGTGACCGAGCCTGCATGATTGGCTTCCACTCCTAGGATGACACCTTTAATGGTTGTCTTAGTAGGTTTGATCCTGGATGGGTCTATGCCCATTTTTGCGACCGTGTCCCGATAAAGCAGGTTCAAAGTTGCTGCCGCCGCCCATCAGGACTCTTGTGAGGTGAAATCCATCGACGATTGGGTCTAAGACCAATGCGCGAATCCGCCATGGCGATATTGGTCGGATGGTCTCGTCGATCGAAAGTGATCGGACAGAGGACCATGGATTGAGTTTCGGGCGATCGCTCCATCGCATAGACGCGTCCGTGAGTCGCGCTTCCTCTCCCTCTTGGGTATATGGGTTGCGTAAATCATATTCACCGTCCGCACTTGTGGGGGAAACCTTCATCCTCTTTTTTTCGGGCGGCGGGTTTCTTCCTCGTCGTCGCTATTTAGCCCCTTGTCATTGTGTTCGCAATTAACTTGCCAGCCTGCTTGAACACCCAACAATCTCTATTGGTGTGATTAGCTGGCTTTTCGGGGTGCCATGTATCCGCATGAGCGGTCGAGTATTCGGTCCAGATTGGACGGACCGGAGTGGTTCTTTAAATGGCTTCTTCCGCTGTGGGTTTGGAGCCTCGAATCGCATTGACCGCCGATCCTCCTTGTCGCCGCCGTTAACGCGGCGCGTTTGTTTTGATTCGACGTGACTCTGCCGTTGTTGTCCTTAGTGTCCGGACTGCTAGAATTTTTGCGGAGATTGTTGCTGCGGGCTAGCTAGCTGTCCTCTCCGCACAAAAGCGGTCATTAACGATGTGAGGGCTGCCATGGATTTCGGATTTTCCTGCCCCTGTGCGGGCTAGCCATTCGTCCCGGATGTTATGTTTGAAGGCTGCAAGGGCCTCCGTGATCCGGACAATCGACGATTTGATTTTTCTTCATCAAGAACCGTGTCCGTAATTGTCCGCCGATTCGTCTGCTGCTGAATAATGTGGCTTAGGTCATCGGCGTCTGGTGGTCGCACATATGTACCTTGGAAGTTATCAAGGAACGCGGCCTCCAGGTCTTCCCAACACCCAATTGACTCTGCGGGCAGGCTGTTAAGCCAATGCCGAGCTGGTCCTTTAAGCTTGTGGGAGATATTTGATGGCGTGGAGATTGCCGCCATGGGCCATATGGATGTGGAGAAGATAATCTTCGATCCACACCGCGGGGTCTGTTGTACCATCGTAAGATTCGATATTTACGGGTTTGAACCCTTTGGGGATTTGATGATCCATTACTTCGTCAGTGAAGCATAACGGGTGTGCGGCGCCCCTGTATTGAGCAATATCGCGACGCAGCTCGAGGAGCGCTATCGCTATGTTCGCCCGCCGGCGTTATGTCCGCGCGACGGTATTCGTCGTGGGTCGAGGGCGCCCACGTGATCCATAGATGGATCTGGATTGTCTTGCTTTGTCCTCCAATATGTCTCGCGAAGTCCGCGCGCGTTCCTTTTGGCTTCGTATTCTTGGAACGATGCCAGGGTACGATTTTGGCTGGGGCCTGAATGCCTCTCTATCGCGCCACGGGTGGTCGGTCAGCCATGTCATGCGCTGGTGATGAAGGTATGTACGCTTCCTCCTCTAATCGGGGAGCAGCTTGCGCCTTGGGTAACTTTTGGAGGGACGTCGAGTTTATACTCTTCGACGCGAGGACCTCTGTCCATCGATCGCCAGCAGATCTTGATCAGCTTGGGCTGTTGTTGCTTTTCTTTAGGCTATTTGCCGTGGCTATGAGCCCGCGCTGAAGCGCTCTTGTTCGACGGGATCCTCGGCACGATTTAATTCATCATCGTTAAGGCTTGCTTCGTCTTTGGAGGGAGGCATATAGTTATCATCCTCAACCCCTTAAATGCGCCGCCTGTCGTGAGGGCTTGCTTCTGCCCTCCTCTGCGCTGAGTCTTGCGGAGAGGATCGCCTTCGGCACTCTCCGGAGTGTTATTGTCTCCCGTGCTAGAATCTCCATTCTTGCTGTGGCGGGATTTGGAGCGGCGCCGCTGACGCCGGCGTTTGGGCTGCTTCTTTAGAGAATCTTCCTTTGCTGCTTTTTTCGCCATCCCCTTCTTTTGGGGTATCCACCATGTAGACGTTGTATGACGAGGTGGTTTTCCAAAGGTTCTGTGGGCGCTGGTCCTGTTCGTCTCCGCATCGCCGCCCATAGCGCCGATGTCGCCGGAGTCGAAGTCTAGCATGTCGGTTAAATCTTCGACCGTGGCTATAAAGTGGGTGGTGGGTGGGCTCGAATTTCTTCGTCGTCGAACTCCAACCGCCCTGGCCATAGTCCGCCAGATTCTCTGATAGCGAGAGATGCTTCAGAGAATTCAGGATATCGCCAAAAGGCGAAAGTCTTGGGAAGATGTCCGGGCGCTGAATTGCATAACCGGCGCCTAATCCGGTTTAATTGGTAGGCGCGGGAGGCTCGGAGTCCGGCGAGAGTCCGCGCCGGGATCACGAAGTTCGCAGGGACAAGATTGGTATTGGCCCATCGCCGTGGATGTTGAAGCCCCTGTGGCGGCGTCTATCCACCGCCTCGACATGGGCAATCGGCTCCGGGCTAGTGGCCGGAGCGAATCCGAAAGTGCGCCACCAAAGCACCGTCCGTGGCAGAGCTAGATCATGCCCATTGTCACAAAGGCGGGCGCGCTTGGTGTGGCTCGACTCCGTCGAAGATCAAGTCTCCGCGTCATCGGCCGTGAAGTTCAAGCTTCGAATCGACCGACCACCGGGGCGAGCTTCGATCTGCTCCGGATGGCCAAGAGAATTGGCCCGTAGTGCAAAGTTGCCGAATACGAAGATCTGTCCGGGAGAAAAGTCTCACCCCGACAGCATTGATGGTTGAAGATGCCATCGAGCCTATCGGGACGACATGAGGAACTCTCAATGAAAGCACCAATGTCGGTGTCAAAACGGCGGATCTCGGTAGGGGGTCCCGAATCGTGCGTGTAGGCGGATGGTAACAAGAGACGAGGGACACAATGTTTTTACCAGGTTCGGCTCTCTCGATGGAGGTAAAACCCTAACGCCCCGCTTGATTAATATTGATGATATGGGTAGTACAAGAGTAGATCTACCACGAGATCAAAGAGGCTAAACCCTAGAAGCTAGCCTATGGTATAATTGTTGAGAGGTAATGTTCGTCCTACGGACTAAGGCCCTCCGGTTTATATAGACACCGGAGAGGCTAGGGTTACACAGAGTCGGTTACAATGGTAGGAGATCTACATATCCGTATTGCCAAGCTTGCCTTCCACGCCAAGGAAAGTACCTTCCGGACACGAGCTGGAGTCTTCAATCTTCTATCTTCGTAGTCTGGGAGTCCGGCGGATATTGATAGTCCGGCTGTCCGGACACCCCCTAGTCCAGGACTCCCTCACACATCATAAGAAGCCTTGCAAGCAAAGTGACTAATGAGTTAGTTACATGATGATGCATTACGGAACGAGCAAAGAGACTTGCTGGTAACGATATTGAACTAGGTATGTGTTGGGGAACGTAGCAGAAATTCAAAATTTTCCTACATGTCACCAAGATCTATCTATGGAGAAACCAGCAACGAGGGGAAGGAGAGTGCATCTACATACCCTTGTAGATCGCTAAGCAGAAGCGTTCAAGAGAACCGGGTTGAAGGAGTCGTACTCATCGTGATCCAAATCACCGGAGATCCTAGTGCCAAACGGATGGCACCTCCGCGTTCAACACACGTACAGCCCGGTGACGTCTCCCATGCCTTGATCCAGCAAGGAGAGAGGGAGAGGTTGAGGAAGACTCCATCCAGCAGCAGCACGACGGTGTGGTGGTGGTGGAGGAGTGTGGCAATCCTGCAGGGCTTCGCCAAGCACACCGCGGGAGAGGAGGAGGACTTGGGAGAGGGGGAGGGCTGCGCCAGAACTTCGTGTGTAGCTCCCATGCGCCTCCCCACTATATATAGGGGTGGAGGGGCTGGTTTCTTGCCCTCCAAGTCCATTGGGGGGTTGGCCAAGGTGGGAGGAAAGAAATCTCATCATTTCCTTCCCCACCGATTGTTATCCCCCTTTTTTAGGGATCTCGATCTTATCCCTTCGGGATATGATCTTATTCCTTCTAAGGGGGGATCTTGGTGCGCCTTGACCATGGGTGTGGGGCCTTTCACCCACTACCCACGTTCATGTGGGTCCCCCCATGCAGGTGGGCCCCACTCCGGAACCTTCTAGAACCTTCCCGGTACAATACCGAAAAATCCCGAACATTTTCCGGTGGCCAAAATAGGACTTCCCATATATAAATCTTTACCTCCGGACCATTCTCGAACTCCTCGTGACGTCAGGGATCTCATCCGGACTCAACAACATTCGTAACCACATAAAACTTCCTTTATAACCCTAGCGCCATCGAACCTTATGTGTAGACCCTACGGGTTCGGGAGACATGTAGACATGACCGAGACGTTCTCCGGTCAATAACCAACAGCGGGATCTGGATACCCATGATGGCTCCCACATGTTCCACGATGATCTCATTGGATGAACCATGATGTCAAGGACTCAATTAATCCCGTATACAATTCCCTTTGTCTAATGGTATTATACTTGTCTGAGATTCGATCGTCGGTATACCGATACCTTGTTCAATCTCGTTACCGGCAAGTCTCTTTACTCGTTCCATAACACATCATCCCGTGATCAACCCCTTGGTCACATTGTGCACATTATGATGATGTCCTACCGAGTGGGCCCAGAGATACCTCTCCGTTTACATGGAGTGACAAATCCCAGTCTCGATTCGTGCCAACCCAACAGACACTTTTGGAGATACCTGTAGTGCACCTTTATAGCCACCCAGTTACGTTGTGACGTTTGGTACACCCAAAGCATTCCTACGGTATCCGGGAGTTGCACAATCTCATGGTCTAAGGAAAAGATACTTGACATTAGAAAAGCTTTAGCATACGAACTACGATCTTTGTGCTAGGCTTAGGATTGGGTCTTGTCCATCACATCATTCTCCTAATGATGTGATCCCGTTATCAACGACATCCAATGTCCATGGTCAGGAAACCGTAACCATCTATTGATCAACGAGCTAGTCAACTAGAGGCTTACTAGGGACATGGTGTTGTCTATGTATCCACACATGTATCTGAGTTTCCTATCAATACAATTATAGCATGGATAATAAACGATTATCATGAACAAGGAATTATAATAATAACTAATTTATTATTGCCTCTAGGACATATTTCCAACAGTCTCCCACTTGCACTAGAGTCAATAATCTAGTTCACATCGTCATGTGATTAACATTCACAGGTCACATCGCCATGTGACCAACATCCAAAGAGTTTACTAGTGTCATTAAACTAGTTCACATCATCATGTGATTAAGACTCAATGAGTTCTGGGGTTTGATCATGTTTTGCTTGTGAGAGAGGTTTTTTAGTCAACGGGTCTGCAACATTCAGATCCGTATGTACTTCGCAAATCTCTAGGTCATATTGTAAATGCTGCTTCCACGCTCCACTTGGAGCTATTCCAAATGGTCGCTCCACTATATGTATCCGGTTTGCTACTCAGAGTCATTCGGATAGGTGTTAAAGCTTGCATCATCATAACCCTTTACGCCGAACTCTTTATCACCTCCATAATCGAGAAACATATCCTTATTCCTCTAAGGATAATTTTGACCGCTATCTGGTGATCCACTCCTTGATCACCTTTATACCCTCTTGCCAGACATGTGGCAAGGCACTTATCAGGTGCGGTACTTAGCATAGCATACTGTAGAGCCTACGTCTAAAGCATAGGGGACGACCTTCGTCCTTTCTCTCTTTTCTGCCGTGGTCGAGCTTTAAGTCTTAACTTCGTACCTTACAACTCAGGCAAGAACTCCTTCTTTGACTGATCCATATTGAACACCTTCAAGATCATGTCAAGGTACGTGCTCATTTGAAAGTACTATTAAGCATTTTGATCTATCTTACAGATCTTGATGCTTATTGTTCAAGTAGCCTAATCCAGGTTTTCCATTGAAAAACACTTTTCAAATAACCCTTTATGCTTTCCAGAAATTCTACATCATTTCTGATCAACAATATGTCAATAACATATACTCATCAGAAATTCTATAGTGCTCCCACTCACTTCTTTGGAAATACAAGTTTCTCATAAACTTTGTATAAATCCAAAATCTTTGATCATCTCATCAAAGCGCATATCCAACTCGAGATGCTTGCTCCGGTCCTTAGAAGGATCATGGAGCTAGCATACCTTTTAGCATCCTTAGGATCGACAAAACTTCCGATTGTATCACATACAACCTTTCCTTACGAAGACCGGTAAGGAAACTCTTTTGACATCCATCCGCCAGATTTCATAAATGCAGCTAATGCTAACATGATTCCCACGGACTTAAGCATCGCTACGGATGAGAAAATCTCATCGTAGTCAACTCCTTGAACTTGTGAAAAACTCTTCGCCACAAGTCGAGCTTCATAGACGGTGACATCACCGCCCACGCCCCGCTCTTCTTAAAGATCCATTCATCTCAATGGCTTTCCGATCATCGGGCAAGTCCACCAAAGTTCATGCTTTGTTATGATACATGGATCCTATCTCGGATTTCATGGCTTCTAACCATTTGTTGGAATTTGGGCCCACCATCGCTTCTCCATAGCTCGTACATTCATTGTTGTCTAGCAACATGACCTTCAAGACATGATTACTGTACCACTCTAAAGTAGTACGCATCCTTGTCACCCTACGAGGTACGGTAGTGACTTGATCCGAAGTTTCATGATCACTATCATAAGCTTCTACTTCAATTGGTGTAGGTGCCACAGGAACAACTTCCTGTGCCCTGCTACACACTAGTTGTAGTGACGGTTCAATAACCATATCAAGTCTCCACCATCCTCCCACTCAACTTTCCGAGACAAACTTTTCCTCGAGAAAGGACCCGATTCAAGAAATAATCCCTATTGCTTTCGGATCTGAATTAGGAGGTATATCCAACTGTTTTGGGTGCCCTATGAAGATGCATTTTATCCACTTTGGGTTCGAGCTTATCAACCTAAAACTTTTTCACATAAGCCTCGCAGCCCCAAACTTTTAAGAAACGACAACTTAGGTTTCTCCAAACCATAGTTCATACGGTGTCATCTCGACGGAATTACGTGGTTCCCTATTTAAAGTGAATGTGGTTGTCTCTAATGCCTAACCCATAAACGATAGTGGTAATTCGATAAGAGACATCATGGTATGCACCATATCCAATAGGGTGCAACTATGATGTTCGGACACACCATCAAACTATGGTGTTCCAGGTGGTATTAATTGTGAAACAATTTCCACAATGTATTAATTGCGTGCCAAAGCTCGTTACTCAAATACTCATCTCTATGATCATATCATAGATATTTTATCCTCTTGTCACGATGATCTTCAACTTCACTCTGAAATTACTTGAACCATTCAATAATTCAGACTTGTGTTTCATCAAGTAAATATACTCAACATCTACTCGAATCATCGTGAAGTAAGAACATAACGATATTCATCAGATGCCTCAAAGACTCATTGGACTGCACACATCAAAATGTGTTACTTCCAACAAGTTGCTATCTTGTTCCATCTTATCGAAAACGAGGCTTTTAGGTCATCTTGCCCATGTGGTATGATTTGCATATCTCAAGTGATTCAAAATCAAGTGAGTCCAAACGATCCATCCGCATGGAGTTCCTTCATGCGTATACACCAATAGACGTGGTTCGCATGTCTCAAACTTTTCAAAAACGAGTGAGTCCAAAGATCCATCAACATGGAGCTTCTTCATGCGTTTTATACCAATATGACTTCATGGCCAGTGCCACAAGTAAGTGGTACTATCATTACTATCTTATATCTTTTGGCATGAAAATGTGTATCACTATGATCGAGATTCAATAAACCATTCGTTTCAGGTGCAAGACCATTGGAGGTATTATTCAAATAAACAGAGTAACCATTATTCTCCTTAAATGAATAATCAGACATGCGATAGACATAATCCAATCATGTCTATGCTCAACACAAACACCAAATGACAATTATTCAAGTTTAATACTAATCTTGATGGTAGAGGGAGCGTGCGATGTTTGATCACATCAAACTTGGAAATACTTCCAACACATATCGTCAGCTCACCTTTAGCTAGTCTCCGTTTATTCCGTAGCTCTTTTATTTCGAGTTACTAACACTTAGCAACCGAACCGGTATCTTAATACCCTGGTGCTACTAGGAGTACTAGTAAAGTACACATTAACATAATGTATATCCAATATACTTTTATCGACCTTGCCAGCCTTCTCATCTACCAAGTATCTAAGGTAATTCCGCTCTAGTGACTATTCCCCTTATCACAGAAGCCCTTAGTCTCGGGTTTGGGTTCAACCTTGGGTTTCTTCACTGGAGCAGCAGCTGATTTGCCGTTTCATGAAGTATCCCTTCTTTCCCTTGCCCTTCTTGAAACTAGTGGTTTCATCAACCATCAACAATTGATGCTTCTTCTTGATTTCTACTTTCGCGGTGTCAAACATCGTGAATACCTCAAGGATCATCATATCTATCCCTGATATGTTATAGTTCATCACGAAGCTCTAGCAACTTGGTGGCAATGACTTTGGAGAAACATCACTATCTCATCTGGAAGATCAACTCCCACTCGATTCAAGTGATTGTTGCACTCAGACAATCTGAGCACAAGCTCAACGATTGAGCTTTTCTCTCTTAGTTTGCAGGCTAAGAAAATCATCGGAGGTCTCGTACCTCTTGACGTGGGCAGAAGCCTGAAATCCCAATTTCAGCCCTCTAAAACATCTCATATGTTCCGCGATGTTTCAAAAACGTCTTTGGTGCCTCAATTCTAAACCGTTTAACTGAACTATCACGTAGTTATCAAAACGTGTATGTCCGATGTTCGCAACATCCACAAATGACGTTTGGGGTTCAGCACACTGAGCGGTGCATTAAGGACATAAGCTTTCTCTCGTCCGCATAATCGCCATGTCAACTTTCAACTATATTTTCTAGGAACATATCTAAACAAGGAAACTAAAGCGCCGAGCCACGACATAATCTGCAAAGATCTTTTGACTATGTTCAGGATAATTAAGTTCATCTTATGAACTCCCACTCAGATAGACATCCCTCTAGTCATCTAAGTGATTACATGATCCGAGTCAACTAGGCCGTGTCCGATCATCACGTGAGACGGACTAGTCATCATCGGTGAACATCTTCATGTTGATCGTATCTACTATACGACTCATGCTCGACCTTTCGGTCTCTGTGTTCCGAGGCCATGTCTGTACATGCTAGGCTCGTCAAGTTAACCCTAAGTGTTTTTGCATGTGTAAAACTGTCTTACACCCGTTGTATGTGAACGTAAGGATCTATCACACCCGATCATCACGTGGTGCTTCGAAACGGCGAACTTTAGCAACGGTGCGCAGTTAGGGGAGAACTCTTCTTGAAATTGTTGTAAGGGATCATCTTATTTACTACCGTCATTCTAAGTAAACAAGATGCATAAACATGATAAACATCACATGCAATCAAATAGTGACATGATATGGCCAATATCATTTTGCTCCTTTTGATCTCCATCTTCGGGGCTCCATGATCATCATCGCCACCGCATGACACCATGATCTCCATCATCGTGTTCCATGAAGTTGTCTCGCCAACTTATTACTTCTACTACTATGGCTACCGTTAGCAATAAAGTAAAGTAATTACATGGCGTTGTTCAATGACACGCAGGTCATACAATAAATAAAGACAACTCCTATGGCTCTCGCCGTTGTCATAATCATCGACATGCAAGTCGTGATTCTTATTACAAGAACATGATCAATCTCATACATCACAAATCATTCATCACATTCTTCTTGGCCATATCACATCACATAGCATACCCTGCAAAAACAAGTTAGACGTCCTCTAATTGTTGTTGCATGTTTTACGTGGCTGCTATGGGTTTCTAGCAAGAACGTTTCTTACCACGCAAAACCACAACGTGATATGCCAATTGCTATTTACCCTTCATAAGGACCCTTTTCATCGAATCCGCTCCGACTAAAGTGGAGAGGCGGCACCCGCTAGCCACCTTATGCACCAAGTGCATGTCAATCGGTGGAACTGCCTCACGTAAAAGTGTACGTAAGGTCGGTCCGGCCGCTTCATCCCACAATACCGTCGAAACAAGATTGGACTAGTAACGGTAAGCATATTGAACAAAATCAATGCCCACAACTACTTTGTGTTCTACTCGTGCAAAGAATCTACGCAATAGACCTAGCTCATGATGCCACTGTTGGGGAACGTAGCAGAAATTCAAAATTTTCCTACGTGTCACCAAGATCTATCTATGGAGAAACCAGCAACGAGGGGAAGGAGAGTGCATCTACATACCCTTGTAGATCGCTAAGCGGAAGCGTTCAAGAGAACGGGGTTGAAGGAGTCGTACTCGTCGTGATCCAAATCACCGGAGATCCTAGTGCCGAACGGACGACACCTCCGCGTTCAACACAAGTACAGCCCGGTGATGTCTCCCATGCCTTGATCCAGCAAGGAGAGAGGGAGAGGTTGAGGAAGACTCCATCCAGCAGCAGCACAATGGCGTGGTGGTGGTGGAGGAGCGTGGCAATCCTGCAGGGCTTCGCCAAGCACCACGGGAGAGGAGGAGGACTTGGGAGAGTGGGAGGGCTGCGCCAGAACTTCGTGTGTAGCTCCCATGCGCCTCCCCACTATATATAGGGGTGGAGGGGCTGGTTTCTTGCCCTCCAAGTCCATTGGGGCGTTGGCCAAGGTGGGAAGAAAGAAATCTCATCATTTCCTTCCCCACCGATTGTTATCCCCCTTTTTTAGGGATCTCGATCTTATCCCTTCGGGATATGATCTTATTCCTTCTAAGGGGGGATCTTGGTGCGCCTTGACTAGGGGTGTGGGGCTTTTCCCCCACTACCCACGTTCATGTGGGTCCCCCATGCAGGTGGGCCCCACTCCGGAACCTTCTAGAACCTTCCGGTACAATACCGAAAAATCCCGAACATTTTCGGTGGCCAAAATAGGACTTCCATATATAAATCTTTACCTCCGGACCATTCCGAACTCCTCGTGACGTCCGGGATCTCATCCGGACTCAACAACATTCGTAACCACATACAAACTTCCTTTATAACCCTAGCGTCATCGAACCTTAAGTGTGTAGACCCTACGGGTTCGGGAGACATGTAGACATGACCGAGACGTTCTCCGGTCAATAACCAACAGCGGGATCTGGATACCCATGATGGCTCCCACATGTTCCACGATGATCTCATCGGATGAACCATGATGTCAAGGACTCAATTAATCCTGTATACAATTCCCTTTGTCTAATGGTATTGTACTTGCCCGAGATTCGATTGTCGGTATACCGATACCTTGTTCAATCTCGTTACCGGCAAGTCTCTTTACTCGTTCCGTAACACATCATCCTGTGATCAACCCCTTGGTCACATTGTGCACATTATGATGATTTCCTACCGAGTGGGCCCAGAGATACCTCTCCGTTTACACGGAGTGACAAATCCCAGTCTCGATTCGTGCCAACCCAACAGACACTTTTGGAGATACATGTAGTGCACCTTTATAGCCACCCGCCACGCGTTGTGACGTTTGGTACACCCAAAGCATTCCTACGGTATCCGGAGTTGCACAATCTCATGGTCTAAGGAAAAGATACTTGACATTCAAA
Organism: Aegilops speltoides; assembly: GCA_021437245.1. Taxonomy (NCBI): domain Eukaryota; kingdom Viridiplantae; phylum Streptophyta; class Magnoliopsida; order Poales; family Poaceae; genus Aegilops; species Aegilops speltoides. The sequence continues at coordinate 483,980,744 of CM038143.1, forward strand.
AGCTTTAGCATACTAACTACACGATCTCCGTGCTAGGCTTAGGATTGGGTCTTGTCCATCACATCATTCTCCTAATGATGTGATCCGCTATCAACGACATCCAATGTCCATGGTCGTGAAACCGTAACCACTGCTGATCAACGAGCTAGTCAACTAGAGGCTTACTAGGGACATGGTGTTGTCTATGTATCCACACATGTATCTGAGTTTCCTATCAATACAATTATAGCATGGATAATAAACGATTATCATGAACAAGGAAATATAATAATAACTAATTTATTATTGCCTCTAGGGCATATTTCCAACAGTATGAAGATACCGACGATCGAATCTCGGGCAAGTAACATACCGATGACAAAGGGAAAAATGTATGTTGTCATAACGGTTCAACCGATAAAGATCTTCGTAGAATATGTGGGAGCCAATATGAGCATCCAGGTTCCACCATTGGTTATTGATTGGAGAGGTGTCTCGATCATGTCTACATAGTTCTCGAACCCGTAGGGTCCTGCACGCTTAATGTTCGATGACAATTTTGTATTATATGAGTTAGTGATTTGGTGACCGAATGTTGTTTGGAGTTCCAGATGAGATCACGGTCATGACGAGGAGTCTCAAAATGGTCGAGAGGTAAAGATTGATATATAGGACGATAGTATTCGGACATCGGAAGTGTTCCGGAGGGTACCATGTACATATCAGGTCACCGAAAGGGGTTCCGGGCACGCCCCCACCCCCGACAAAGATATGGGCCTAATGGGCCAAGAGGGGAGACACAATAGCCAACAGGGGCTGCTACGCCCCCCATATGGGCCAAACCAGAGGAGGAAGGAAAGAGGGGAAGAGAGAAGGAAGGGGAGGGACTCGGCCTCCCCCTTCCTTGCCTCCTCTCTCCTCCTTCCTTCCCCCTCCAGAAAATATGGTAAGGGGGAGGGCGAATTAAACTAGGCCCCCAAGAAGGATTCCTCCTACTTGGGGTGCCCCTACCACTACTAGGAAAAGGGCTATAGATAGGACTGATTCTAATGGCGCACTAGGTAGACAGTGCGCCACTACTATATACTAATGGCGCACTGGCTGCAGGTGCGCCATTAGTGTGGAAGACACTAATGGCGCACCAGTCTCACGGTGCGCCACTAATATCGATTTTTCCCCATTTTTCCATACAAACTAATGGCGCATGATGACAAAGTGCGCCATTACTAGTTAGAACTAGTAATGGCGCACGGCCAAGACAGTGCACCATTAGTATATATAATTTTTTTTACTTTTTGCAAACCTACTAATGGCGCACCGTATCACAGTGCGCCATTAGTACCACAACGCAAGAGCTGCCTCCCGAGAGAAAGCCAAGCTGGATCAACTGGAGATAGACGCGGTTACTCCATTGTATGAAGGATGCAGGCCTGAGGATACCCGCCTGAAAGTAACGCTCATGGCTCTGGGGATGAAGGTAAAACACAAAATGACCGACGCATGCTTCGACGAGAATATGTCATTCTGGCACGAACATCTTCCCAAGGGGAACAAGTGCCCGACCAGTTTCGAGGAGGCGAAGAAAATCGTGTGTCCTCTGGATTTACCGCACGTGAAATACCATGTGTGCATGAACAATTGTATCATTTATCGGGACGAGCACGCGGAGTCTACCATATGTCCGGTGTGCAGTGTCACTCGATACAAGAAGAGGAAGAAAGCTCCTCAAAAATCGGTGTGGTACTTTCCGATCACTCCTCGTCTGTAGCGGTATTTCGCGGACCCTAAGGTAGCAAAGCTCCTGCGTTGGCACGCGGATAGGGAGGAGAAGAAGCGGGAAGATGACGGAAATGATCCGGAGATAAATAAAAAAGACAAGATGCTGAGTCACCCTAAGGATGCGAGCCAGTGGCAAGCGTTGAACTCGAATACCAGAATTTGGGAAGGATCCAAGGAACATCGTCTTTGGGCGTGAGCACCGATGGAGTCAATCCTTTTGGCAGTCAGAGAAGCACACATAGCACCTGGCCTGCGTTTGTGTGGATGTACAACCTTCCCCCCTGGTTGTGCATGAAGAGGAAGTACATTCACATGAGTATGCTAATTGAAGGGCCGAAACAACCAGGAACGACATCAATCAGATCCGGGGCTCTTTGAAGGAGGAGCTAGACACGCTGTGGAAAACGCCCGCCAATACGTGGGACGCCGCAGAGAAAGAATATTTCCCTATGAGAGCCGTGACCGCCACGACGGTGCACGACTATCTCGATTACGGATATCTCGCGGGGCAGGTAGTCCACGGATTTTCTGGATGCGTAAGGTGCATGGATGACACAACGTATCGCCAGCTAGATAGAGATCCCGGGTCTTCGAAAACCATGTTCATGGTACATCGAAGGTGGCTTCGCGACGATGACCCGTGGAGGAAACACAAGGATCTGTTCGATGGTGAAACCGAACCCCGAAAACGCCCGTGTACGAGGAGCGGCGAGGAAATAGACGAGCTGTTGAAAAATTGGAAAGACTGCCCACTACCGGGTAAGAAGCAAAAGGCGCCAGAGCCGGGAAAGAAGCGAAAGGCGCCAGAGCCGCTGCTGAAGGTATGGAAAACGAGGTCCGTTTTCTGGGACTTGCCGTACTGGAAGATCCACCGTGTGCCTCACAACCTTGATGTCATGCATATCACAAAGAACGTGTGCGAGAGTCTGCTTGGTACCCTGCTCAACATGCCAGAGAGGACCAAAGATGGGCCGAAAGCAAGTGCAGACTTGAAATCAATGGGCATCAGGCAGGAGCTTCACGCTAATGATGATGATGATGATGATGATGATGATGAGGCGAAGCAGGACACAGAAAGTCGTCGTAAAGGCAAAAAGGCCAAGAAGACCGGAAATGACTACCCTCCCGCGTGCTTCACTCTAAGTCAGGAGGAGATCGAGCAGTTTTTCACCTGCCTCCTAGGAGTAAAACTTACTTACGGTTACGCGGGGAAGATAAGCAGATACCTAGACCCAGCAAAGCAGAAGTTCAGCGGGATGATGTCTCACGATTGTCATGTGCTGATGACGCAGATACTTCCAGTTGCAATCCGTGGGATCATGGACGCGCACGTCCATGAAACACTATTTGGCCTATGCAACTTTTTCGACATCATTTCTCGGAAGTCGATTGGCATGAGGCAACTCAGAAGGCTACATGAAGAGATCGTGGTGATACTATGCGAGATTGAGATGTACTTCCCGCCCGCATTCTTCGACGTTATGGTGCATCTGCTGGTCCATATCATGGAGAATATCATCCAACTCGGGCCGACGTTCCTGCACAGCATGATGCCGTTCGAAAGGATGAATGGTGTCATCAAAGGATACGTTCGCAACATGTCACGTCCAGAGGGAAGTATAGCCAGGGGCTTTCTGACCGAAGAGTGCATCTCCTACTACACGAATTATCTAGGCATCGAGAACCCCGTTGGTCTGCCCGTTAACAGGCACGTCGACAAGCTCGCTGGATGGGGTCACCGTGAGGGTCGCCGCGAAATGCATGTCGACTTCGAGGGTCGACTCGCCGACTTTTAAAGAGAAAACCTAGTCGTGCTACAACACATAGACGTGGTCGATCCTTGGGTGGTAGAGCACAAAACCTTTATTGAGAAGACGTACAATGACCGAGGCCAACGGAGGACGGACGGAGACATACTCAAAGAGCACAACTCATGTTTCACGCGTTGGTTCAAGCAGAAGCTTCTGTCGTACCCTTTACATGAAGATTCTTCCGCGGAAGAACAACTCATATTCGCCTTGTCACAGGGCGCCGAGCACAACCTGATGACCTATGAGGCGTACGATATCAACGGTTACACATTCTACACCAAGGACAAGGACATGAAGAGTGATGGTTATCAGAACTCCGGGGTAACGATGGAATCCTACACCGGTAAGGACAAGGACAGATACTACGGAAGGATCGAGGAGATCTGGGAGCTGAGCTACGCTGGAGAGAAGGTGCCAATGTTCCGTGTCAGATGGGCCAAGAGCGTCCTAAAAGAAGACCGATATTTCACCACCATGGTTATACCCGAAGCTAAATCCAAGACCGCGGGCGCAAACATCACCGCGAAAAATGAGACATGGGTACTGGCTTCCCAAGTGGACCAATGCTTCTTCATTACCGACCCGTCAAAGCCCAGTCGTGTTGTCGTGAGGAGAGGCAAAAGGAAGATCATTGGAATGGATGGAGTAGCCAATGAGCAAGACTTCGACAAGTACGGCGACCCGAAGATCGAACATGACGACGATGATGAAGTAGGAGCACACACCACAAGAAGAAGCAGGACCACCCTACCTAAAGGACGTCCGTTCCACAGAAGAACTCCATTTGCGAAAAAGAAGGGCAAGAAGATTGTGAACAGATAGCTAGCTAAGATCGATTGTATTTAAATCGCAGTCTTCATTTCTCGATTGTATTTCATGGGCACTTTTTGATATCATGAATATTTTTAAATTTCATGGGCACTTTTTGAATTCATGAGGACACTTGATCTCGATCCCCCTCCATCTCGATCTCGATTCCCCTCCATCTCGATCTCGATCCCCGCACCCTCCCCCGCTCCACCGCCGCCGCCGATGATATTTTCAAGTAACAAATTTGAACATATTTTTTAAAAAATTATTACTGTTTTTATAAAAAATATTACTGTTATGATTTAAACAAGTTTGAACATATTTAAACACAAATAAATATAAAAAACAGCATTTAAAATGCATAAAAAAAATATTGGGGAGCCTGGGAATCGAACCCAGGACCTCCTGGTGTGTGTGCTGCGTGCTGACCAGTCGGGCTAGTGGGTGGGTTTTGTTGTAAATAGGGTTAGGTTGTAGATATGGTTAGTGGGCTAGATTAAAACAAAAATCTAATGGCGCACCGAGGGGTGGTGCGCCATTAGAATAGTCATACTTATGGCGCACGACTGGTCGGTGCGCCATTAGAACCCTCCCCCTAGCTATCCCCTCTCTCTCGCTAGATCCCCTTCGACCCTCTCTCCCAAGCCACCAGATCCACCCGCGCGCTGCCCCGACCCACGATGCCGCCGCCCCGACCCTCACCGGACTCCACCCCTGCCGCCCCCGCGCCCCCGTGCCCCCACCCCCACCGCCCCGACCCTCGCCGGACTCCTCCTCGCCGTCTGCGCCTTCTTCCACATCCTCCAGGCCTCCGCCACCGCCGGCCGCCAAGGCACCAACCACCTCCTCGAACGGGGCGCTCTTCCTCGCTCTCTCCTCACCAACCACGACGCCAGCCACCTGCTCCTCACCAACCATGACGTCGGCCACCTGCTCCGTCGTCTCCGGCAGAGGTTACTCCACCTAGCTGCAGCACTCGTGCGCTTGGCGGCTAGGGTTTGCCTCCAGCCTCTCCCCTCCCCCATCAACGAGAGGAGCATCCGGTGCCCCCGCCCTCGAGTTCGTCGACGGCGCCGTCCTCCAGCCGTAGCCGCCGCAAGTACAGAGCCCCCAATTCCATCTTCCCCCTCACCCCCATTTTTTTCCTCGATCCAACCCATCTTTCAGATGCAACTCTGTGATCTCCATCTTTCAGATGTTATAGTGTACAGGAGCAACTTTGCACCAATGCATGATTCTAGTTAAAGTGCCAAACATTCTTAAACAAATGAATTTTTTTGCAATTTGACATGATTACTTTGATCTTCTAGATGCTTCAGTCTCATTGTAGATTGAATTTGTTCATGCCATACATCTGTGTTGTGCTTCATAGGCAGCAACAATCGTTCTTATCGATATATGGCCCGTTGAGGGAGTCCTGGACTAGGGGGTGTCCAGACAGCCGGACTATCATCGTCCGCCGGACTCCAAGACTATGAAGATACAAGATTGAAGACTCCGTCCCGTGTCCGGATGGGACTTTCCTTGGCGTGGGAGGCAAGCTTGGCGATACAGATATGTAGATCTCCTACCATTGTAACCGACTCTGTGTAACCCTAGCCCTATCCGGTGTCTATATAAACCGGAGGGCTTTAGTCCGTAGGACATAACCTCCATTACAACAATCATACCATAGGCTAGCTTCTAGGGTTTAGCCTCCTTGATCTCGTGGTAGATCCACTCTTGTGCTACCCATATCATCAATATTAATCAAGCAGGACGTAGGGTTTTACCTCCATCGAGAGGGCCCGAACACAGGTAAAACATCGTGTCCTCGCCTCTGTTACCATCCGCCTAGACACACAGTTCGGGACCCCCTACCCGAGATCCGCCGGTTTTGACACCGACATTGGTGCTTTCATTGAGAGTTCCTCTGTGTCGTCACCGATAGGCTCGATGGCCTCTTCAATCAACAACAACGCTGTCCACGGTGAGACTTTTCTCCCCGGACAGATCTTCGTATTCGGCGGCTTCGCACTGCGGGCCAATTCACTTGGCCATCTGGAGCAGATCGAAAGCTACGCCCCTGGCCGTCAGGTCAGGTTCAGAAGCCTAAACTTCACGGCCGACATCCGCGGGGACTTGATCTTCGACGGGCTCGAGCCACAGCCGAGCATGCCGCACTGTCACGATGGGCATGATCTAGCTCTGCCGCCGGTTAGTGCCTTGATGGCCGCACACGAATCCGCTCCGGCCCTTAGTCCGGAGCCGATCGCCCAGATCGAGGACCGGTGGCTAGACACCGCCTCAGGGGCTGCAACTTCCGCGGCGATGGAGCCGAACACTAACCTTGTCCCCTGCAAAGCTCGTGACTCCGAGGTGCTGGACTCCCTGCCGGACTCCGAACCTCCCGCGCCCTTGACAATCGAATCCGATTAGGCGCCGATCATGGAGTTCACCGCTGCGGACATCTTTCAGCACTCGCCCTTTGGCGACATCCTATATTCGCTAAAGCATCTCTCGCTATCCGGAGAGCCCTGGCCGGATCACGGCCAGGATGGTTGGGAAGCGGACGACGAAGAAATTCAAAGCCCAACCACCTCCCACTTTGTAGCCACTGTCGACGATCTAACCGACATGCTAGACTATGACTCCGAAGACATCGACGGTATGGACGACGATGCCGGAGGCGAACAAGAACCAGCGCCTACAGGGCACTGGAAGACCACCTCATCATACGACATATACATGGTGGACACCCCAAAAGAGGGGGACGGCGAAGAAGCAGCGGAGGCAGATTCCTTAAAGAAACACCCGAAGCGCCGACGTCAGCGGCGCCGCTCTAAATCCCGCCACAGCAAGAATGGAGATTTCGGCACAGGAGATAATAATACCCCAGAAAGTGCCGAAGACAATCCCCTCCAGCAAGATTCAGCACAGGAGGATGCAAAAGCAAGCCCTCACGAGAGAGCGGCAGATGAAGAGGTCGAGGATGATAATTACATACCTCCCTCCGAAGATGAGGCAAGCCTCAACGACGACGAATTCGTCGTGCCAGAGGATCCCGTCGAACAAGAGCGTTTTAAACGTAGGCTCATCGCCACGGCAAATAGCCTAAAGAAAAAGCAGCAGCAACTTCAAGCTGATCAAGACCTGCTGGCCGATCGATGGACCGAGGTCCTCGCGGCCGAAGAGTATGAACTCGAACATCCCTCCAAGAGCTACCCAAAACGCAAGTTGCTCCCCCGATTAGAGGAGGAAGCATACATACCTTCATCACCAGCGCATAATACGGCCGACCGACCACCCCGTGGTCGCGACAGAGAGGCATCCAGGCCCTCCACCAAGACCGTACCCCGGCATCGCTCCAAAAGTGCGAAGCCAAGTGGGAACGCGCCGGACATGCGAGATATATTGGAGGAGAAAGCAAGGCAATCCAGATCCATCTACGGATCACGTGGGCGCCGCACGACCCACGACGAATACCGTCGCGCGGATACAAAAACTCGGCCGGGCGAACACAGCAGCATAACGCCACTCGAGCTACGCCGTGATATTGCTCAATATAGAGGCGCCGACACCCGCTTATGCTTCACCGACGAAGTAATGGATCATCAAATCCCTGAAGGGTTTAAACCCGTAAACATTGAATCCTATGATGGCACAACAGACCCCGCGGTTTGGACCGAAGATTATCTCCTTCACATCCATATGGCCCGCGGCGACATCTCCACGCCATCAAGTATCTCCCCTCAAGCTTAAAGGACCAGCTCGGCATTGGCTCAACAGCTTGCCCGCAGAGTCAATTGGGTGTTGGGAAGACACGGAAGCCGCATTCCTCGACAACTTCCGGGCACATATATGCGACCAGCGACGCCGATGACCTAAGCCACATAATTCAGCAGCTGACGAATCGCCGCATAGTTCGACGCGGTTCTTAACAAAGAAAAATCAAATCGTCGACTGTCCAGATGCAGAGGCCTTCGCAGCCTTCAAACATAACATCCGCGACGAGTGGCTAGCCCGGCACCTAGGACAGGAAAAGCCGAAATCCATGGCAGCCCTCACATCTCTAATGACCCGCTTCTGTGCGGGAGAGGACAGCTGGCTAGCTCGCAGCAACAACCTCAGTAAAAATTCTGGCAGTCCGGATACCAAGGACGCGTTGAAACAAAAATAAACGCCGCATTAATGGTGACGACAAGGAGGATAAGGCAGTCAACGCCGGATTCCGAGGCTCTAAACCCGGTCAGCGGAAGAAGCCATTTAAAAGAACCACTCCGGGTCCGTCCAATTTGGACCGAATACTCGACCGCTTATGCCAGATACAAGGCACCCCCGACAAGCCAGCTAATCACACCAACAGAGACTGTTGGGTATTCAAGCAGGCAGGCAAGTTAATTGCTGAAAACAATGACAAGGGTCTGCACAGCGACGACGAGGAAGAGACCCGACCGCCGAACAATAGAGGACAGAAGGGTTCCCCCCCACAAGTGCGGACGGTGAATATGATATACGCAACCCATATACACAAGAGGGAGCGGAAGCGTGCACTAAGGGACGTATATGCGATGGAGCCAGTCGCCCCGAAGTTCAATCCATGGTCCTCTTGCCCGATCACTTTCGATCGAAGAGACCATCCAACCAGTATCCGCCATGGCGGATTCGCCGCATTGGTTTTAGACCCAATCGTCGATGGATTTCACCTCCCGAGAGTCCCGATGGACGGCGGCAAGAGAACTGAACCTGCTTTATCGGGATCGGCGCAAGATGGGCATAGACCCTCAAGGATTAAACCTACAAAGACGACCTTCAAAGGCGTCATTCCAGGTGTTGAGGCCAATTGTATAGGCTCAGTCACACTGGAAGTGGTCTTCGGATCCCCGGACAATTTCCAGAGCAAGGAGTTGATCTTCGACATAGTCCCATTCCGCAGCTGTTAGGACCCCGACTCAATGCCACATCGATCTAGCATGCAACACCTCATATCACTTTGCGGCCTCACGCACGGTATTCCCATGGGTGTCGCCTTACCTTTGCCCGGGACTGTTTGCGCCTTTTGGCACACGTATATGATAGTGTCGCTAGCATCCATATGATAAGGAGCCCGGGCTGACATGGCTAGTCGTAAACCCAAAGTGGCACAAACTTACAGGACAGCATCCATGACCCAGAAATAACGTGTCGGTCATCACGAGTGAATCAGGCTGTAGCACTAGGCTAGCAGACTCGGTGAACTGGCAGAAGCGGCTAACAGACTCGGTATTCATCGTGACATTTCCCGAAGGATAGACACAAGTACGAAGAAGGACACATGCCGGCCAGCCTAAGTGTCCGGAGCAAGAGCAAGCTACCATGGCTCGGTGGAAACACTAGGAGACATTTCCGTAAGAGAGGCTACTAAAGATAAACAACTAGATAGTCGGATCCCACACATACCAAGCATTTCAATAACATACACACAATATGCTCGATATGTGCAAATACAACATGGCATCACAACATGACTCTACGACTCAAGTATTTATTGATTAGGCCCGAGGAGCGAGATATTATAAACATGGGTCTCACGACCCAACATTGAGAGCATACAAGTCAAACACAAGCGAAGCTAACATGTCCGAGTACGACATCTACAAATGAAAAAAGGCTTAGAAGCCCGACTATCTACGAGATCTGCCGAGGGCACAAGATCGTAGCTGAGGTAACAAGCTAAACGTCAAAGTCCACGTGGAACTACTAGCGAGACCAAGTCTCTCGCAAAAACATAAAATAGGCAAACGTGAGTACAAATGTACCCAGCAAGACTTACATCGTAACTAACTACATATGCATCATTATCAACAAAGGGATGGTGGGGTTTAAGCGCAGACAAGCTAGCTTTGACTCGGTGGCTATCTGAACTACGATGCAATGTAACTCTTTGAGGTGGCGCACACGAGTCCACATATTCACCATATCAATACACCACTATGGATCCGCTCCGTCTCCCTCACGAGAACGCCATCCATAGCACTCACGCTTATCTTGCGATTTTAGAGTATCCACTTCCACTTGTCTATGAACTATGCAGCAACCCGAAGTCCTTTTCGCGGACACGGCTATTCAATAGATGATGTTAACCATGCAGGATGTACTTCTTCACACACGCTCACCACTTACCGCCGTTTACACGACATGTACACGGCAACCTTCAAGCGGAAGCCCAACGTGGGTGTCGGCCACGACCTACCTAAACACTCAAGTCCCTAGTCCGGGTTTATCGCCTATTCGGGTTCCATCCATGAGGAGATCCGCCGAGTTTCGCCACAGCCCCAAACGATGTGAGCAGGGTTCCCGAGACACCAAACGGGCGCCGGTACACCCGCCACGTGCCTACCGTGATCACAGCCCACCCCTCCGGTCAGCGCTGCCCACGGCCTCCAAAGATACTACAAACACGTAAACTACTTGCAACTCCCGGACAGAGGACAAGGGTGATTAAGAAGCCGAGAGGGTCCATTGGTTTCGGGCCCAATGCGTGGTAGTAACTGTACCATAGATCACAAACACAGAACTCAGTTCCTGAGGACGGCTGCAATGAGACAACCCACCATGTACTCCTACATGGCCTCTCACCGCTACCTTTACCAAATCGTGTTCACACACTTAGCTCACACATAGTAGGACATGTTCACACACCTCCGATTCATCGTCGATGAATCAGACCCGACTCAACTCTAAGCAGTAGCAGGCATGACAAACAAGCATGAATGAGTAGGCACAACAGGGCTCAAACAACTCCTACTCATGCTAGTGGGTTTCATCTATTTACTGTGAAATGACAGGTCATGCAAAGGATAAAGGGGTTCAGCTACCGCAACAAGTAACAGTTGAATCGTTGTTGTCCTAATGCAGTAAAAGAGAGCAGGAGCGAGAGAGTAGGATTGTATCGGAATGAACAAGGGGGATTTGCTTGCCTGGCACTTCCTAAGATAATATAGCTCTTCATCAGTGTCATCGATCTCATCGTCGAAACCACGTCTGTCGAGAGGGGACAAATACCGGCAACACAAGAGGAAACACAATCAATGCAATGCACAATATGATGCATGATCATGACATGGTAAAAGGAGTGTGTTGGGCTAATGCAACTACAACCAGATGGGTTTGAGCTATTTTGAACCAAAGATTCAAAGTTCAAACACATTTGTGATCTTTAAAAGTGCTTTATCTTGTTTTGCACTAAACAGCAAGTTAACTTGTTAAAACATGCATGAAACTGGTACAGATGGATAGATTGGATTTTTCTGATCATTTTTCATATATAATTTATTTCATTTGGAGTTACGGTTGAATTTCTATGAATTTTAGAAGTTTATACTATTTTCTGGAATTTCCTATATAAGAATAAATACAGGAAAAGATTAACTGCGTCAGCATGACGCCGAGGTGACGTCATCAGGTCAAAGGCGCCAGCCTAGGTCAAACCTGACGGCTGGGACCCACGGGTGAGTGTAACAGGTTGGTTTGGGCGTATGACAGGTGGGACCGGTCAACGTTGACTTGACCAAGGTCAAAGCTGACACGTGGGGTCCACCCATATTAGTACTAATCTTAACAGAAAATTAGACTAACCTAATCGGCACAGGGGCCCACATGGCAGTGGCCTAAGGGTGTTAAGTAGGGTCATTAGTGGCTAATGACGGCCACGTCATCAGGCGCCGGAGTGTCGCCGGCGACGACCACGGCCGACGGTGGAGGTGCACCGTGCGCTCGCTACGGAGCACCATTTGACGTGCGGTTTGCTCCTACGGGTTCCTGGGAGTGAGGCGCATCCAAAGCATCAAGCGGCAGCAGCTGGGGTGGTCGGAGCTGACGGCGGCGAGCTCTTTTGCGCCCGCCGGAGTTTGGGCACCGACGGTTTAGGCGATGCGGGGGGCTCCTGGTGAGGTTTGGAGCACGGTGGTGTGCCCGGCTTTGAGCCACGGTGGCTCTGGCCATGACGGCGACGAGGCACGACGGTGGCGAGCTCTTGGGTCCGGCGGAAACAACGGCTAGAGCGGCCAAACGGCATGGGAAGAAGAGGGGAACGGGTCAGCGGCTCACCGCGAGTCCAACGAGCGCGAGGGCGAAGCCGGGGACGCTCTATGGACGGCGAATCAAGCAACGGTGGCCGTCGGTGCAGAGGACGAAGATGGCATCGGTGACGGTGCTCCAGGGCGTCCGGCGTCTTGTGGCTCGGTGGTAAGGACGGGGACGTCACGGCGGAGCTCGGGGGCGCGTCGGAGAGGCGAGGGGGAGGCGGTGGCCGCGGTGGTAGCGAACGGCGGCGGCGGTCGCTTTCAGATGCGTGCGAGAGAGAGAACAGAGGAGGGGAATGAACTCGAGGGAGTGAGCGAGAGGGACCAGGGGGGCTGCGTGGCGCCTCCAGGCACGTCGGGGTGAGGCGGCAAGCAAGCAGGAGGTGGAGGCCTCGGGCGCGCGCGCGTCGACACACCTCTGCCTACTGGCAGAGGTTGACGATGGTGGGGCTTCTGCTGGGATGGCCAACAGTGCCAAGCCAGTGGGCTGGGCCGAGCTGGGACGGTCCTGTTGGGCCACCAGGTAAGTGGACCAGGTGAGTACTGTTCTTTTTAGTTTTCTGTTCTGTTTCCCTTTTTATTTTATTTTGCCACTGTTTTCGAATTCAAAATAATTTCAAAGCAGTGTTAAGACATTCTGAAATATTTTATGTTACCTCTCGGACTATTCCAAAAGTACATAAAACATTTCAAAGCATTTGAAAATATATTCATTATATATTATGAATATATCCCCAAATTCAAATAGATTATTGATTTAAATTCAGAGACCAAATAATTCCTTTAAAAATGTTCCAGAATTTTGGTTTGATATATAACTCTTGCCAAAATTCACAAAACTATTTTTAGGGCATTTTGGATTCACAGAATGCAATTTAAAAGGTGCTTGCCCTTCTTTTAATTAGATTTTGAGGTCTCAACAATCCTCAATTCAAGTTTCAGAAATTTAGACATGATGCATAGATGCTTATGCAGAGACAAGCAACGCCTGAACTGGGGCTGTGACAACTCACCCCCACTAAACAAAAATCTCGTCCCGAGATTCAAGCGTAGGGTAAGAAGACACATGGACACAAGCTAACACGATCTTCATGATCCAGGTTGCACTTCATAAGAACGTTGATTCAATCACCATCTTGTCTCGATGTCTTGCTTCAGGAACTCTTACCAACATGACAACGAGAAGGAAAAGAAACTCTAGAAGGGTCGATCTTCTCGAAGATCAACAACTTAGGATCAACTCACGGGGTGAGTCATAAAAATATCTCTCGAGCGATTGTTTGGAGGGGGGTTCGGTAGAATGGCATACTCGGACTAATATGGATGATGTGGATTACCTTGTTGAAGACAACGCAAAGGATGATCTTGCTTATCATCGGAAATGGATGGGACCCATAGTAGGACCACTTTTGAAAATGATCATGATCAGTAATTACTGAGAAGGTAATCCAGAGTAGGGTGGCACGATGGCGGTGCAAGCTGGGAACAACATGCAAATGATGGGAATGATTCTGGTAACTGGGGAGAAACTCAATAGTAGAGAGTGAGTCCACTGTTTGAAAAGTTATAGCATAACCGAGGAAACTGAGAGGAATCCCAGTTAGTGTCGATGATAACACCTAGCGCTTCTGCGTGCTCTCAAGAACTTGAGCATTTCCATACTCATCAGGGTTTACCAATCTCCGTGTCAAGGATCCTGGCAACACAACATACTACCATGATGAATAATGATGGATGATGCAGATGCAAAGGAAGATAACACCTTCTCAGATTTCACCTTAGCGAGGCGAAGGAAACAAAATCTGAATGATTGACCGAGAGGCATTTAGCACTCCGCTTCTAATGTTCTCCTTGATGTACTAGCGTATTCCATTCATTGAGATGGTCTGGCATCTAGAACATCAAGTAAAGGTCGGACTTCGGAAACACAAAAATCATAAGACACAACTAGGGAGTAACTCCTACGAAGTCCTTATGGGGAGGTGGCCAACTTCTTCAATCAAGATATTACAATAACAGGTCTTCCGGCTGGGTGTGTTGGCCACGACATCCATTTTACCGGGTTACAGAGAGACCAATAATATAATTCTTGGGAAACGTTCCAACCATCATATCTGCTTGAGATTCAGATCTGGTTGGTGTCAGAATAATCTAGACTCATTGAGTCTAGAAAGTAAAATGAAAGTTTGCAACACAAATCGACGAGACGATGTTACGAGATTCTCGGGAAATGGACTATGGTAGTAAGCTGCAAAACATGAGCTGGTTTTGCTACACACATGTGAACACGCTGTCTCAGACAAGAATGACCAAGTAGTAGTCTTATAATTAAACACTACCGAGTTCAGGTGGGGAACCATCATTACGAATAACGAAGTCCTTGCATAAGTCATATGATTAGCTCTTACGAAGGAACTTCTTCTCCTTGAACAAGTCAATCCGTGGCTTGGTGTGCTAGGAACACATATGGAGTGGAGGCGGCCAACCTATCAAACCATAGAGTACTTCGCACATGCATGACTAACTTGGGACGATTCCAGAGGAAGTAGAAACTAACTTTCTCGAACCCACGGCGGCAGCTTGCATCAAATGCACATGAGTTAGAGAGAGTCACTTCTGTCATCCGAACATATGCTTCATGAGCTAGCATGAAGAAATGCTTTCAAAAGTTTCCAATACTAGCTTAATGTTCAACAAGATTATGGAGAAGATAAGGATGTTGTTGATGGGCTCAACAACAGTTCATCCTGGTTTCCATATAAATGGAATTGCATAATTAGGTGAACACAGTGATAGCATTGGTCAGACCAAAGGATATAATGGTGTATGCCCGAGGGATCAACCACGGTAAGACAACATTATGCACATCATTGGTTCTGATATGACTTGACAATAGCCCATACTCAAGTCAAAGTTTTGACAACGCAATAGATCCAACAACTGATCACGAGGACCAATCGATGGGGATATCATCTTTCTTCAACACATATACAAGATATCCCTTAACATGAGCTAAGTTAGACAAGCTATTATCTTCCAACTCTCCAAGTTGTTGTTTAGCTTAACCAACTAGCTCAGGGGTATGCAACACAGATTCTTGGAGAAGGGGGTGGTTTATATGAAACCAACTTGATCACGAACTCAACATAGCAGTCAGGTGACAACCTGGTAATACTTCTGAGAAGATATTCGGAAAATCACGAACCACCGCTATGTTACTAAGCTCAAGAACAATCTTGCTTTTCAGGGCAAGATGATATGATCAAAAGAGCGAGGGTCTGAATAATCCAAACTCATTGATCGAGGAGTGCACCAGAATAAGGACTAGGTAGCACGATCAATCCTAGGATGATGATTCAATAATCAGCACGCTAAGAATGAAGTTGTTGTCCATTTAACTACCAAGCAACGGAGTTGCTAGCAGTATTGATTTCACACACCACGATTCACTTGTCGGCATTCCGGTTACAATAACATGGAAACCGAGGAATGAACAATGATGGCAAGAAGTATCACTGTATCAAGAGTTCATAGGATGATGTGCAATTCCCATGACATTCTTGATATAAAGATGGTAATACTCCAAGGTAGAGCAGAGCAAAAGCTAGATTAGCAATTTGATCTGGAGTACGATCGCTTTGACCCAATCACGGAAATGGACAAGGTAATCTTGGAGTTTGTTTCTCCTAGTCATTCCGGAATAGAATGATTTGACGGACCACAAGAGTAATAGGCATCGATGAGCTCGAGTGCACAACTACTCTTGTCTATCAATTAATAGACGAGGGTCAGAGGACAACTAAGAGGGACAACTCAAAGGAACATATATCTTTCTGAGTTGTGGATGCATAGGTTAGTATGTCGAACAAGTTCAACATATTTCTTCCGGATAACCCATGCTGAAGAGGAAGGAATGGCAGAGTAACAACATAGAGAGAAGAACTCATCAGGAGCACTCTGGTTGTGATCTTTTGGTTCAACAAGGAACTTCTGCCATAAGTAGTTCATGGTATTTGGAAGAACGATATACCACGGACCTCGAGGACTATCGCAAAGGTTACTAATATCCTAAAGGAACTAGCAATCACTATCAACGTGAAGTGAGTAGGGTGAATATCGGGTTCAAAACCCACGAGTAGAATACCTACTAACTAAATTGCATCACAGGATGCTTTCGGGAATAAAGGCCAGAGTCATCACAATGGAACACAAAACATGGCTAGATTACTAGATGATCCCCTAAGACACCTAGGGTCATAATAATAATTCGAACATATATGTCGAGGCAATAGAATACCTCAACTCAGCATTTAGTGTGATTAACTTGGCCCAGAGGAACATCAAAACCAGAGGGAAAGGATTTGCAAGTGCATCAGATTGTTTAGAAACCTGGGATGACTCGGACAGCATAACGACTGTGAATGCTCAGAAAAGATTTGAGACATCCTACAAAAAAATGGTGGCATAGCCACTCCAAATCACAATATCAAGGTTTCGAGACCAACAGTTATGAACATACGGAAGTAGTAAAACTGAGCTGAGATTTGAAACTAACAATTCTATAAGTCTATGGATTAGTAACACGTCATCCTGATAGATAGATGAGAAGGCCTAGTTCTTAATCCCCGTAGAAGATAAGAGGCTGACTCAGATCAGAAGGCCATGAGGTATAAGGAGTAAAAAGAGCCTTACGGTCCATCCCACAATCAATTCCCTTATATAACTAAAGCATTTCTAGACACAACTTCGACCAGTTTGGCTTGGTAATCCTACAGCGACAAAGCTCGATACCAAAACTGTCAGGACCCCGACTCAATGCCACATCGATCTAGCATGTAACACCTCATATCACTTTGCGGCCTCACGCACGGTATTCCCATGGGTGTCGCCTTACCTTTGCCCGGGACCGTTTGTGCCTTTTGGCACACGTATATGATAGTGTCGCTAGCATCCATATGATAAGGAGCCCGGGCTGACATGGCTAGTCGTAAACCCAAAGTGGCACAAACTTACAGGGACAGGCATCCATGACCCAAAGATGAACGTGTCGGTCATCACGAGTGAATCAGGCTATAGCACTAGGCTAGCAGACTCGGTGAACCGGGCTGTAGCGGGCTAACGATACTCGGTATTCATCGTGACATTTTCCCGAAGGGACAGACACAGGAACGAATAAGGACACATGCCGGCCAGCCTAAGTGTTCCAGAGCAGTAGCAAGCTACCATGGCTCGGTGGAAACACTAGGAGACATTTCCCGGTAAGAGAGGCTACTAAAGATAAACAACTAGATAGTCAGATCCCACACATACCAAGCATTTCAATAACATACACACAATATGCTCGATATGTGCAAATACAACATGTCATCACAACCTGACTCTACGACTCAAGTATTTATTGATTAGGCTCCGAGGAGCGAGATATTACAAACATGGGTCTCACGACCCAACATTCAGAGCATATAAGTCAAACACAAGCGGAAGCTAACATGTCTGAGTACAGACATCTACAAATGAAAAAGGCTTAGAAGCCTGACTATCTACCAGATCCTGCCGAGGGCACAAGATCGTAGCTGAGGTAACAAGCTAAACGTTGAAGTCCACGTGGAACTACTAGCAAGACTGAAGTCTCTCTGCAAAAACATAAAATAGGCAAACGTGAGTACAAATGTACCCAGCAAGACTTACATCAGAACTAACTACATATGCATCATTATCAACAAAGGGATGGTGGGGTTTAAGCTGCGACAAGCCAGCTTTGACTCGGTGGCTATCTGAACTACATCGCAATGTAACTCTTTGAGGTGGCGCTACGAGTCCACATATTCACCATATCAATACACCACTAAGGATCCGCTCCCGTCTCCCTACGAGAACGCCATCCATAGCACTCATGCTTATCTTGCGTATTTTAGAGTATCCACTTCCACTTGTCTATGAACTGTACAGGCAACCCAGAAGTCCTTTTCCACAGACACGGCTATACAAATAGATGATGTTAACCCAGCAAGGGTGTACTTCTTCACACACGCTCTCACCACTTACCGCCGTTTACACGACATGTACTCGGCAACCTTCAAGCGGAAGCCCAACATGGGTGTCGGCCACGACCTACCTAAACACTCAAGTCCCTAGTCCAGGTTTATCGCCTATTCGGGTTCCATCCATGAGGAGATCCGGCCGGAGTTTTTCTCACAGCCCCAAACGATGTGAGTAGGGTTCCCGAGACACCAAACGGGCACCCGGTACACCCGGCCACGTGCGTACCGCATCACAGCCCACCCCTCCGGTCAGCGCTGCCCACGGCCTCCAGCATACTACAAACACCAGAAACTACTTGCAACTCCTGGACAGAGGACAAGGGTGATTAAGAAGCCGAGAGGGTCCATTGGTTTCGGGCCCAATGCGTGGTAATAAGCGTATCATGGATCACAAACACAGAACTCAGTTCACGAGGGCGGCTGCAATGAGACAACCCACCATGTACTCCTACATGGCCTCTCACCGCTACCTTTACCAAATCGTGTTCACACACTTAGCTCACACACAGTAGGACATGTTCACACACCTCCGATTCATCCACGATGAATCAGACCCGACTCAACCCTAAGCAGTAGCAGGCATGACAAACAAGCATGAATGAGTAGGCACAACAGGGATCAAACAACTCCTACTCATGCTAGTGGGTTTCATCTATTTACTGTGAAATGACAGGTCATGCAAAGGATAAAGGGGTTCAGTTACCGCAGCAAGTAACAGTTGAATCGTTGTTGTCCTAATGCAGTAAAAGAGAGCAGGAGCGAGAGAGTGGGATTGTATCGAAATGAACAAGGGGGTTTTGCTTGCCTGGCACTTCCGAAGATAATATAGCTCTTCATCAGTGTCATCGATCTCATCGTCGAAACCACGTCTATCGAGGGGGGACAAATACCGGCAACATAGAAGGAAACACAATCAATGCAATGCATAATATGATGCATGATCATGACATGGTAAAAGGAGTGTGTTGGGCTAATGCAACTACAACCAGATGGGTTTGAGCTATTTTGAACCAAAGATTCAAAGTTCAAACACATTTGTGATCTTTAGAAGTGCTTTATCATGTTTTGCACTAAACAGAAAGTTAACTTGTTTAAACATGCATGAAACTGGTACAGATGGATAGATTGGATTTTTCTGATCATTTTTCATATATAATTTATTTCATTTGGAGTTACGGTTGAATTTCTATGAATTTTAGAAGTTTATACTATTTTCTGGAATTTCCTATATAAGAATAAATACAGGAAAAGATTAACTGCGTCAGCATGACGCCAGGGTGACGTCATCAGGTCAAAGGCGCCAGCCCAGGTCAAACCTGACGGTTGGGACCCACGGGTCAGTGTAACAGGTTGGTTTGGGCGTATGACAGGTGGGACCGGTCAACGTTGACTTGACCAAGGTCAAAGCTGACACGTGGGGTCCACCCAGATTAGTACTAATCTTAACAGAAAATTAGACTAACCTAATCGGCATAGTGGCCCACATGGCAGTGGCCTAAGGGTGTTAAGTAGGGTCATTAGTGGCTAATGACGGCCACGTCATCAGGCGCCGGAGTGTCGCCGGCGACGACCACGGCCGACGGCGGAGGTGCACAGTGCGCTCGCTACGGAGCACCATTTGACGTGCGGTTTGCTCCGATGGGTTCCTGGGAGTGAGGCGCATCCAAAGCATCAAGCCGCAGAAGCTGGGGTGGTCGGAGCTGACAGCGGCGAGCTCTTTTGCGGCCGCTGGAGTTCGGGCACCGACGGTTTAGGCGATGCGGGGCGCTAGGGGAGGCGTTGGTGTGTGCTACGTGCTCCTGGTGAGGTTTGGAGCACGGTGGTGTGCCCGGCTTTGAGCCACGGTGGCTCTGGCCACGACGGCGACAAGGCACGGCGGCGGCGAGCTCTCGGGTCCGGCGGAAACAACGGCTAGATCGGCCAAACGGCATGGGAAGAAGAGGGGAATGGGTCAGCGGCTCACCGCGAGTCCAACGAGCGCGAGGGCGAGGCCGGGGACGCTCTGTGGACGGCGAATCAAGAGACAGCGGCCGTCGGTGCAGAGGACGAAGATGGCATCGGTGACGGTGCTCCAGGACGTCCGGCGTCTTGTGGCTCGGTGGTAAGGACGGGGACGTCAGGGCGGAGCTCGGGGGCGCGTCGGAGAGGCGAGGGGGAGGCAGTGGCCGCTGTGGTGGCGAACGGCGGTGGCGGTCGCTTTCGGATGCGTGCGAGAGAGAGAACAGAGGAGGGGAATGAACTCGAGGGAGTGAGCGAGAGGGACCAGGGGGGCTGCGTGGCGCCTCCAGGCGCGTCGGGGTGAGGCGGCAAGCAAGCAGGAGGTGGAGGCCTCGGGCGCGCGCGCGTCGACTCGCCTCTGCCTACTGGCAAAGGTTGAAGACGGTGGGGCTTCTGGTGGGCTGGCCAATAGTGCCAAAGCGATTGGGCTGGGCAGCTGGGCGGTCTGTTGGGCCACCTGTAAGTGGACGGTGAGTCTTTGTTCTTTTTAGTTTTACATTACTGTTTCCCTTTTATTTTATTTTGCCACTGTTTTGAATTCAAAATAATTTCAAATAAAGTGTTAAGACATTCTGAAATATTTTATGTTACCTCTCGGACTATTCCAAAAGTACATAAAACATTTCAAAGCATTTGAAAATATATTCATTATATATTATGAATATATCCCCAAATTCAAATAGATTATTGATTTAAATTCAGAGACCAAATAATTCCTTTAAAAATGTTCCAGAATTTTGGTTTGATATATAACTCTTGCCAAAATTCACAAAACTATTTTTAGGGCATTTTGGATTCACAGAATGCAATTTAAAGGGTGCTTGCCCTTCTTTTAATTAGATTTTGAGGTTTCAACTATCCTCAATTCAAGTTTCAGAAATTTAGACATGATGCGTAGACGCTTATGCAGAGACAAGCAAGGCCTGAACTAGGGCTGTGACAGCAGCGGCTATCACGCTCTGCTCGGACGAACCGCGTTTGCAAAGTTCAACATGGTGCCGCATTACGCATACCTCAAGCTCAAGATTCCAGGTCCTCGTGGAGTCATCACGGTCAACGGAAATACGGAACGCTCCCTCCGAACGGAGGAACATACAGCGGCTCTCGCGGCAGAAGTACAAAGTAGCCTTCTAAGGTAACGTCCGGACACGGCCAAATGGGCCCGGAGCATCATCAACCAAGACCACCTGGCACGTTCCGAGCACGCGTAGCAATGCGGCCCCAACCCCAGCCCTTGCATAATTGCAAGACCAACCCTCCGCGTACATCATTACGCTATGGAGATACCATGGGCCTAGGGGAGGGCACGACCAATGAACCAGGTGTGCAGCTCGACCACACCAGGGGCTCCCAAGTGTGTCACTCTTTTTATTTTTCCTTCCTTTTTTTATACAGGACTCCATTTACCAGAAGCCCTGCCCGGCGATGGACCCGCCGAACTCACGATGCAACAGCCAGGGAAGAAAGAAGGCTGCGATGAACACTCAGGTGGTCTCCATTACGAGCATTAAATTCAATTATATACACCAGTCCGCAGCCCACCGCTGGAGGGGGACATGTTTATTTAGTCCAATCCCTTGCTTACCGCACTATTTGTATCCTTCCGCACTCATAGCAGAATTCCTTGAATAAATAACGCAGCATCTTTTTGCCCGTTATTGCATTACTTTACACATATGTTCATTAATGACATCTCGCACCCGTATATTTTGGTACGGCCGAATACACCAGGGGCTTATGTTCCCCGCATTATGGTGTGATAAGTCCGAACACTTTCACAAGTGCGGCACCCCGAACTTATAGCATTATATGAATCGGCTCTGAATCATGTCTTGGGTCAATAGTTGGGTTTGCCCGGCTCCCACATTTTGGTGCCTTACGTTCCGTTCAGCCGGCTAAGGTGGCTTTGGGAGAACCATCGCGATTGCGCCCGGTTGAGCTGGGCGGCGCCTCAAAGGAGAAAGCGAAACTAACTTGCATGATAAGGCGAGAGACTGGTCGCTGTTCGAGAGGTCTTTTCGGGTCCCTAAAGACTTATGCCGCTTCGAGCGAAGTAGCGGATGATGTCCGGCGAAGGCGTGGATAGCGCCGCGAATTCGGTCTTCCGAATTCCAGGGGCTTCGCTGAAATTTAAAATTATAGAATTCTATGGCTAAGTGAGAATGTTCAAGCATTATAAGTCCGGTTGCCTTGTTCGTTGTGTTGAGCGCCTCCCTAGATGGACCGAAAAATGGGAACAAGAGTGCTCAAGTTTATCCCGAACACCCCAGCACTAGTGGCATGGGGGCTGAAGCCGACGACTTGCCATCTCTCAGATTTTATAAACGGCCGCAAAGAAGGTAATATTTTAAATTAAACAAGCGTTGCTTAGCGCATATGAGCAAAGTCTTCAGCGCACAGGATAATACATAGCGAGTTTACTCAAGAATTACATCTCTGGGGCACTCATCTGCAATATTGTGGGCACCCTTCAGGACAGACTTATAGTACATTTCGGGCGTACGATACTCCTTGCCCGCTGGCGGCGGGTCAGTAAGAAGCCTCTCCGCATCCAGCCTGCCCCAGTGCACCTTTGCGCGGGCAAGGGCCCGACGAGCACCTTCAATACAGGCGGAGCGCTTGATGACCTCCACCCAGGGGCGCGCATCCACCAGCCGCCGCACGAGGCCGAAGTAGCTCCCAGGCATGGCTTGTCCAGGCCACAGCCGGACTATGAGGCCCTTCATGGCCTCCTCAGCCACCTTGTGGAGCTCGACCAGCTGCTTCAGCTGGTCGCTAGGGGGCACCGGATGGCCGGCCTCAGCGTACTAAGACCAGAAGACCTTCTCCGTTGAGCTCCCCTCCTCGCCACGGTAGAATGTGGCGGCATCAGATACACTGCGCGGCAGATCTGCAAACGCCCCTGGAGAGCTCCGAATTCGGGTAAGTGTCAGGTAGTTTACATTAACATGCTTGCTTTGCATGAAAAATGCCTTACCCGCCGCTATCTTCTTCATATCCTCAATTTCCTGAAGGGCCTAACGGGCCTCGGCCTTGGCGCACTTGGCACTTTCGAGAGCCGAGGCGAGCTCGGACTCTCGAGTCTTTGAGTCGCACTCCAAACTCTCATGCTTCTCCATGAGAGCCTAGAGCTCTTGCCGCACCTCCGCCACCCGTGCCTCCTGCTTTTCTCGCTCTGCCCGATCCGTGGCCGCATTGCGTTCGGCCGCGGACACAACCTCCTTCAGGGCTGCCACCTCGTTTGTGGCCCCTGCAGTACCCATGCTATCCTTGTTATTCTCTTATTGCAACCTAAATCCTTTTCTGTAAGGTAACTTTTCAAAGTGGTGTTACTCACCTTCTTTGTCCTCGAGCTGCCTCTTGGCACGGCCGAGCTCTTGCTCGGACCGCTCGAGATCCTGCTTCAACGCACCGACCTCCGCAGTCAGTGCGGCAGAGGTCAGCAGCGCAGCCTGCAAACCCATATTGACATACTTTTTAGCAACCCTGCGTATATCTTTTTAGATCCTCAGTCCGGCTTTTCTTTCCAAACACCGAACCGAGCATCAGGGGCTACTATCTATGCGGTATTACATTACATAATTTTAACTTCTTACCTCAAAGCCTGTTAGAAGGCCGCTGCAGGCTTCGGTCAGCCTGCTCTTTGCGAGCTGAACCTTCTGGATCACCGCACCCATGATAGTGCGGTGTTCTTCCTCGATGGAAGCGCCTTTGAGCGCCTCCAGCAAGTTGTCCGGCGCCTCCGGTTGGACGGAGGCCGCCGGTGTCACGGTCTTGCCCTTCTTCTGAAGGGGTCGCCTGCCGGACTATGGAACCACTGCAGGTTCCGGCGTAGAGTCCGGCACTAACTCCGGGAGGCCGCCCTGCGGCGCCTCCGGAGCCTCCCCCTGATGGGTCCCTTTCTGGGATCCCACCTCGGCATCCTCATCGACGCGAGGGGTGGAGGCAGTCGGGATGGAATCCACATCCGACGGAGCCAACGACCCGCTCAATGAAGCGGGGAGATCATCATCGGTCGGACTGCAGGCAGTATGCGGCATTAGAAGGACACTATGTGACACAAAAGAAATTGCAGCTCATTTAGGGATCCGGATACTTACGATCTCGCCTGAGGCCTGGGCCTTGAGGGCCACTCTTCACCGCCAACGTTGGTGTTGGCGAAGCTGCCCGGGGGAATAGTTCTTCCCCTCTTGGACCCTTCGGCCTCCCCTGTTGGGGAAGCCTTCCTCTTCCTCTCTCCCTCCTCTGGGAGAGAGTCTTCTTCCTCCTCCTCATCTTTGGGGGAGGAGTCCGCCTAGGAGTCATCGGACACCTGAAAACGGGAACTCTTTCGAGTGCCCGTGGCCACCTTCTTGGCCTTCTTCTCCGGCACCACGTGCGGTGCCGGAACCAGTAGCCCTGCTAGACGGGCGTCCACTGGGTCTTCTGGCATGGGAGCCGGGCAGATGAGCTGCTCGGCCTTCTTCATCCATTCCTGTCAAAGGAAAAGGGAGATTGAAACCCATTCAGAATCAATCTATTAACAATAAGTGTCCCATAAAGGGGTAGAATCACTTACCTCGTCAGTTGGACGCTGCGAGTGAAATCCGCGATCTTCCGTCGCGTATGCGGGGGCTTCAGCGCCCTTAAACAGCACCCTCCAGGCACCTTCGTATGTCGTGTCGAAGAGCCCGCTCAATGCCTGGTGCTGTTCCGGATTGAACTCCCACAGATTGAATGCCCGTTCTTGGCATGGGAGAATCCGGCGGACGAGCATGACTTGGACCACGTTAACCAGCCTAAGCTTCTTGTTCACGGCTCGGATCTGAGCTTGGAGTCCGTCGGCTCCTTGAATTACCCCACAGCAAGCCCTTCTCTTTCCGGGAGGTGAGCTGCGTGGGATTCCAGATCTGAACTCGGGGCCGCCGCCCATGTAGGGTCGCGGCTCGGTGATGTAGAACCACCCGATCGCCACCCCTTGACGGATTCCACGAAGGCCCCTTGAACCAAAGAAGCGTTCGGCATCTTGCCCAACATGGCACCTCCGCACTCCGGCTTGAGTGCCCTTCACTACCTTCGCTTGACATTGAAGGTCTTGAGCCCAAGCGAAGTGGGGCTGGATGCGAGAGGAAGGCCTCGCACACGATGATAAACGCCGAGATGTTGAGGATGAAGTTGGCGCGGATCATGGAAATCAGGCCGTAGTAGAACATGAGCCCCGGACAAAGGGGTGAAGTGGAAAGCCCAGTCCACGGAGGAAGTGGGGAAGGAAAACGACCCTCTCATGGGGCCTGGGGGTGGGGATGAGCTGCCCCTCGTCGGGCAGCCGGTGCGCGACGTCGCCAAAAAGATATCCGGCGCTGCGCAGCCTTGTGATGTGCTCCTCCTTAACGGTGGAGGCCAACCATTTGCCTCCCGCTCCGGACATGGTCGCAGGAGGTCGAGATGAAATGCGCGAACTTGGGCGTTGGAGCTCGAGTGCGCGGAGATGGATAAGCAAAGGAGGAAGAAGGCGTAGGTGAAAGGGTGAATCCTTATCTCTTATATATAGGCGGACGAAACTATGCATCCCCACCAGCCGGGTAAAACTCGCTTATCTCCCAAGCGCCACCATCAATGGCGCGGTTGGGTTACCCACGTCCGTATTGATGAGAATCCCGGAATAAGGGGAACACGATCTCTGCTTTGACAAGGCGTGCCAAGAAACCGCCGCTAAACGCTAGCCGAGGTGGTATAATAAAAAATGATTCAAGTAAAGGCTTGGTAGTGGTGTGACGTCATGCCGCAAAATGCGTCAGCAGATTGAGCTTGTGTACATTTTATTCTCTCTACGGTGGAATGTGGAATTTATTTTGCAGAGCCGGACACTATCCTGGTGTTCATGATCTTCTCTAGATTATTTAAGGGAGGAACCCGCCTTGCAATGCTAAACATTATGCGCGCCGGACTCATCGTCATTGAAGCCAGGCTCAGGGGCTACTGAGGGAGTCCTGGACTAGGGGGTGTCCGGACAGCCGGACTATCATCGTCCGCCGGACTCCAAGACTACGAAGATACAAGATTGAAGACTCCGTCCCGTGTCCGGATGGGACTTTCCTTGGCGTGGGAGGCAAGCTTGGCGATACGGATATGTAGATCTCCTACCATTGTAACCGACTCTGTGTAACCCTAGCCCTATCCAGTGTCTATATAAACCGGAGGGCTTTAGTCCGTAGGACATAACCTCCATTACAACAAAAATACCATAGGCTAGCTTCTAGGGTTTAGCCTCCTTGATCTCGTGGTAGATCCACTCTTGTACTACCCATATCATTAATATTAATCAAGCAGGACGTAGGGTTTTACCTCCATCGAGAGGGCCCGAACCTGGGTAAAACATCGTGTCCCTCGTCTCATGTTACCATCCGCCTAGACGCACAGTTCGGGACCCCCTACCCGAGATCCGCCGGTTTTGACACCGACCCGTTGATAAAACTGCATTCATATAGATTAGCCCGTTGGGTAGAGAGAGAAGAGTGGGTTTCAGTTTGCTCTGGGCAGCGATGTGCACTGGAGTAGCCCTGTTGACATAGCTCATAGCAGTAGGTATTTCAAAATATATGGAGTAATGCATAAATTTGTACTCCAGCAAGTTTACTCCGAAGACTCGGTTTAAAATTCAGTTTCTTGTTAAATGACGATAATTCAGTTTCTTTGTTAAATTTCAGTTTCACGGGCTAGTTTCCAACAAACAAAGCCTATGCTTATGAAGAATAAATCAGCTGAAATGAGATCTTGATCCTTTTTACTTTGTTTGTTCAGATTGTTGGAAATTTTAAGCTCTCAATCTTTGAAGGCCTTTGTAGTTCTTTGAATTCAACCATTTAGGTGAGCTACAACTAGGAGGATTTTGGAGTAGTACTCTGAAACTGTTCTTTGTTAGAACATCTTTGTTACTTCTTTGTCGATTAAGCTGAATCACTACAAAACTCTTCTCGGAGTTAACCGAAGATCGACAAGCAAATCAAAATCTGCAACACATTTTCTTGGTCCCTAATCGACAACACAATTTCTTGATCTAGTGATGCAGCAATTTCTTGATCTAGTGTAAATGTAATCGACTCTTGGTCAAATACTCTAGTGTATTTAGTGTAAATCTAGTCGAAACTAGTAGAGCTCTTGGTGATTTGCAAATTCAGTTTAAATAAAATTTGGTACATGACTACTGATCATGTATGAAAGATGTTGCTACTGGATGAGCACAAGAACTACTCAATAGATAATTGATTTTGTAGAACAAGTCTTGTTGCCAGTCTTGAACCAATAGATAATCTTAATTGAAATTTGACCATGTCTTGTTGCCAGCCCTAATGAAAAAAGCAACTGAATTTCCAACAACCTGCTAGGTAGAACAATCCATTTCCAACAACCTGCTAGGTAGAACAATCCATCACTACATGATTGCAACTAAATTGTCAACTCTATGTACTATGTATGTTGTGGCATGTGGTGTGGTCCGAGTGATCAGCTTTCAAGTGATTTTGAATTTTTATGATTTTTATGCACATATATATGTGTATGATGATCCTCCTTTCCTGCAGTAGTATAACTAGGATATATACCAAAAAAGATTGTTATATTCCTCCCTGGTACAATAAATAATAAACTAAAATAGTTCCTGGTACAAAAAGAATAAACTATACATAGTTAATTTCTTCATCTTTGAATTGTTTCAGAAATTGGTATGACCAAAGATGCTATTGTATATAAATTGGCTGTTGTAGAACTATTCTTCATCTTCACAGTGTTGTTGTATAGAAATATGCTGAATTTTCTGCTCTGATTGTTGCTCGAAGAAATTTAGCAAAAAAAGGGGTCCTGGGAGACGCCGCTGCTGCTTGAGGCCCTTGAGAGGCCCTTCATGTCGTGATGATTTTGCAGGTACCCCGAGAGGCCCTTGAGTTTGCCGGAATGTCGATTAACTTCCGTTCCGGCAAATTCGGGTACTCCATATGTCCTATTTTCCGTGAATTTTTGCATGACTTTGCTAAAAATCGGACATATGAGGTACTTGCTACTAATGCATGGGCCGGGGTATCTTAGTACTTAATTAAGTAGGATCAACTACCCCTTTATTCTTGCTGTATTAAACCATAGGTGGCAATAGAGCCAAGTGATTAGTGCTAAGTGATTAGGCCCAACCTAGGGTGCCTCGGCATCGATAAACCCTAAAGGATGAAAACTTAACTTGGCTGCCCCGGATGCCTTGGTGTCGATGAGAACCTAAATGATGTACGCTTAGGCTTTTAGGGTGCCTCGGCGTCGACAAACCCTAAATGATGAAAGCTTAGGCTTTTAGGGTGCCTCGGTGTCGACAAACCCTAAATGATGAGACCATGATCTTGTTCCTTGACAATAACCAACTTCTTGACCAAACTTTTTTCCTATTTAGAGCGAAACATGGCCCACAATGATAAGGCCGGTGGTTTGGGCGGCAAGCAATTCTGGGAGCTGTCCCAGGAGATGGAGGAACAACCTCACAGCTATGAGGACGCTGCGGAAGACACCGATCCTGATTACACAACCCCTAGTGGCATCGGGGATGACACCACTGATGGTGCCGCCGAGGATGCCACCACTGATGATGGCGTCGCACACACAGATGGCAGCCAATCGAAGAAGCAAAGGAAGGACCGGCGTCCGAATGCGCTCCGCACCGTCAAGGAGGAATTCACTCAAGTGGACTCGGCGGAATCCAATGAGCCCAAACATATAGTCAAGGGTACTCGGTTCAGCTCGGGTGCATTCTCCGGGCACCGTCTCGATCAACACCGAGAACCTTAGGCATAAGGACCGAGGAATTTCGCAACCTCCTCTTCACGAAGCTGCATTGAACGATACAAGTTCCCGCCGAATTTGAAAAACACGCCTCTCAGGGAATAAAGTGAACAGTGCCGCCCTCACGAAGATGAGCACGGCCCTGTCTACTTGGAGAAGTGCGGTGAAGAAAATGATTGATAAAGGTGATAGTTATGAGAAGATCAAGGCAAAATATCCTTTGATGAGCGAAGATGAGTACAAGGAGTTCGAGATCAAGTGCTTGAGCAGTGCAACCTCCGAATCAAGTCAGTGGGGGAAAGAAATGCGGGAGTTGAACTTAGGGGAACAAAAACTCCGTCCGAGCCAGTTCTGAGTGGCGGAGCCTATATGGGACAAGGAGGACGCGGAGCGTGCCGAGCAAGGCCTACCGCCCTTCTTCGAGAAATACAGCAGTAACAAGCAGACCAGGAACTATGTCGGGGCCGGTACAAGGAGGACCCGATAACAAAGGAGCTTACCACGGATCCGAAGACCAGGCGCTTGAGCTTGTTCAGTAAGGAATACACCCCGCGTAATTAGCTCCATATGGTTGCACTCTAATTAATCCCCAATATTTCTAAATGGTTCAGTTCCTTTCGCAGGACCGAAGAAAGCGATGGCTGGGTCGTCTCGAGCTCCCCTTCGACACCCCTTTAAATAGGGCGTTGAACATAATGAAAAACAAGGATAAGCTCACTAAGCCGACGTCAGCTGGTCGTGTGGCCGGCAAAGGCTTGTCCGCAAAATGGGGGTCATACTATACCGCTGGTGTGCGGAAGGAGAAAAAGGCCAGCTCGGAAAGCCAGACGCGCGAGGTTGAAGCACTCAAGGCACAAGTGGCGTGGATTCCGGAGCTTGTCCAAGAGCAAGTGGAACAACAACTGGGAACGAAGCTCAACGCCATGGTGCCTACGTTGATTCATGGGCGACGGCGTGGATTGCGGGCGGCCAAAGGGCCTCCCGGTTCCCAGCTTCACGGCCAAGAACTTCGACTGTGCAGCAGGCGCCATTGGTGTCTCTGGTGGCGCCATTGGTGTCTCCGGCGGAGGCGGTATTCGTGTCTCCGGCGTCGGCGCGGGCATTGGAGCTTAATGCACCTGGGTGTACGCCGGCCAGCACTTCGCCAGCAAGCGCCCCCTCCATCATTTGCACGCCCACCGTTGGCGGTGCCTCGACATTAGCCGAGCTCGACGGCATCACGGTAACTAAGCCTCTCGGCCGATGACTTCATCTCCTTGCCTTTGACTGGGCATCCCTGACGCCCTTTTCATGTTTTCGCAGGGCACCGCCGACGTTCCTTGCACTCTTACGCGCCGTGGGCGCCGAGTTGGTTGATGTCGCCAAAGGCAGAATTGTTCAACCGGCAACCCCATGTTCCACGGTAATCGATGCCACCCACAATGTATAGGGTTGAAGTGGTTGGTGCTGCCAGCTGCAACGAGCTGTTACCTCGGTTCGACCAGCTGGGGGCCAGCGAAGAAGATGAGATGACCCTCGGCGCTGCGAATCGCCCCTACTTTGACGAAGAGCCAGATTCGTTTGGGGCGGGGACACCACCCCACGAACAAAACCGCCCGATCATGCGGCGCCAAGCCATGGCAAGAACGCCGCAATGCTACCGGACCTGCGGACATCCCTATGTCGGACATCCCTATGTACAGGATCCGGACAGCCCTATGGCACGAGATCCGGATGGCGGCGACAACAGCGATGATACATTTACCAAAGTCGATAAGTCCTTTGCGAACATGGGATGCCGACGAAGTTCGTGGGCCTCTTTCTCAAGAACCCAACCAAGACGACCACAATCTAGGTGGTGCGGCGGAGAAATCAATTGCAATAGGCGTAAATGCGGCGTTTAGTTCTCGAGGAGCGCCTCCAGCTCCCGCCTTCACCGAGCCTCGAGATAGCTGAGGTGCGAAATATTATCAGCCCCAACACGCTCAAGAAGGCGGTGCGTGAGCGAACTCGGTCCCATTACAGGAGATCAAGAAGAAGGGCGGAAGCGAAAAGACTAACAAGGGCGCCGGTGCGAGCCAGCGAGCACCGAGTTCGATCCGTGCTCGGGGCGGGCCACCTTCACCTAAGGATATCTCGAGGAGGTGCATGTGGCGGGTAGAGGCGATGCTCTTGCCAAATATGCTGAATCTGCAACCGGTGCTATGCGGAGTCTGTACGATAGTGTTCTTTCTTTGGAGAAGCGGCGTCTCAGAGAGAAGGATGTGGCATACCCGGTTTTCGTGGCCAAGGTGCCAGAGGGCAAGGGCTTTGTGGATGGCGACATCGGGGGTACGATCGTCCTGCGATTTGATGACATCTTTGCTATGTTTAACCTTCATCCGCTGCACTACACCTTCGTTCGGCTGTTTTTGCTGAGTATAGAGATGCGGATCATTAGAGAAAAGACCCCGGACATCGTGATAGTCCACCCCTTCTACATGTGTGCCAAGTACTTGAGCAGCGTTGGGGACCGCCAAGTTGCGAGTTCACACCTCGAAAGCGTCATTCTGGCAAACCCAGATAAGGATAACTTCCTTGTGGCTTACTTTCCCGAGTAAGTCATCCCTTAACCGCCCCGTAACATATAATTTCTTAGATTTCGATCGTTCTTTTTTTTTCTAACATTCCGTGTTCTGTGCAATGACACACATTGCACACTCATCCTCTTAAGCCCGAAATATTCCATGGCCACGTATTTTGACCCGAACCGTAACTCCAAGATAGACTACACAAATGTCAAGAAAGTTCTTGATGATGTTCTCCCCGGCTACGCCAAATCTGGAGGCACCTTCACCAGGACTGTTCGTAAGTATGGCAAGCACATGTTCTCACACAATACGAAGTTCTGCTGCGTCAAGCAGCCGCTTTGTGATCGAAGGATGCCTACTACGCCCTCCATCACATGCGGGCGATCGTAAGGGACCATCATCAACTTCTGCTACTAGATAATCTCAAAGATTGGGCCGCGAACTTGTCGGCAATCTAGGACGCGGACCTCAAACAAGAATTCTTTCGCGTACAGTCGGACTTTGCGGACATCATCCATCAAGATGTCCTTCATACGTCGGGGTAGTTCTTCCTCAGATATCAACCGTCCAACAATGAGATAGATGGAATGCTACAAATGCAGGGTGACAACGACCACGATTTCATGACCATCGCGACAGACAGCGGCTTCATCCACGCTCCTGTCCGATGAGTCGAGTCGAAAGTAGTGATGTGTAGTTCTGAAACATTGATTGGCTCATGTTGTAATTAAACTTTAATGAATTTGTATGTCTCTTTGGTTTGGACAGTCGTTCAACTTAGATGTAATCGATGCTATTTATTATTAGGACCATGAATCATGCTATTAATGTCTTGCTTTTCTTTTTCGATCCTTTTGTTGCATACTTACATATTGCTTATGTATTGTCTATTGTTTGGCTTGTGCATAGAGATGCTGACGTATGTCGTGTACAAGGGTAAGGTTCCCGGAGTCTACGACGACTAGGAGGAGTGTCGAAGACAGGTTCACCGTTTCAGCGGTAACAATTTCAAAGGGTACACCACTAGGGCAGAGGCCGAATCTAGATACGCCCGCTATCTAGCGGGAGAGAGGAGGGAGCGTTGGAGGAACCGGATGAAGACCAGTTTGATCGCGATGATGCTCATCGTGATAACCACAACTCTCTTCTATGTGATGGTGAAAGTGCAACTAATCCCCGGGTGGTTTTGGTAATTAATAACAACATATATATCATTGAACTAATAGTTACTTGAGAATCATTTCAGAGAGTTCAGTGATATGGGTATGGCAAGGATCAAGAAGTGGACCCTCAAAATGCTAAGGCAAGCATTGGCAAAAGCTCAAGACTCCATTTTTGGTTTAGTGATCCAAGATCACATTGAGTCCATAGGAAAAGCCAATACTATTAAAAGGGGATGAGGTTACGATGATGATCTGGTTGCTCAAGTGCTTAGTGATACATCTCCTAAACTATCAGCAACTTTCACTGCCATATACACTCATAAGTAATCTCGGTCCCACCAATTTTCCAAACTCAGTCACACCGAGATGAACCACCTCAGCCATAAGCCAAACCCTAGCAAACTCGGATTTTCCGATTCAGAACTCGGTCTCACCGAAACTTGAGTTGCCAAGCTTCAGAATACATCATCAAATCGGTGTCACCGAGATGATGAAGTCGGTCCCACCGAAATTGGCAAGCTCTTGTCTTTGCACGAATCGGACTAACCGAGATTGTATTTTGGTCCCACGAAAATCCCAACGTTCACATTATTTGAACTTTTGGTCTCACCGAGTTGTCAACTTCGGTCCCACCGAGATTGCTCAAATGTGTGTAGCGGTTGGATTTTGTGTGGAGGCTATAAATACCCTCCACCCCTCTTCATTCGTGGAGAGAGCCATCGAAAGAACTACCACTCCTACCTTACATTTACGAGAAGAGAACTACCTACCCTTGTGTTGAGATCAAGTTGCTCCACTCCCACCATATGAAGCTTGATCTCTAGCCTTCCCAAGTTGCTTTCCACTCAATCCTTTCTTCCACCACAGCCAAATCGGTGAGGAGAGTTGAGTGTTGGGGAGATTATCATTTGAAGCACAAGAGCAAGGAGTTCATCATCATCAACAACATCTATTACCTTTTGGAGGTGGTGCCTCCTAGATTGGTTAGGTGTCGCTTGGGAGCCTCCATCATCGAGATGTGGAGTTGAACCAAGAAGTTTGTAAGGGCAAGGAGATCGCCTACTTCGTGAAGATCTACCCGAGTAAGGCTAGCCCTCCGTGGGCGTGAGGCCATGATGGAATAGACAAGGTTGCTTCTTCGTGGACCCTTCATGGGTGGAGCCCTCCGTGGACTCTCGCAGCCGTTACCCTCCGTGGGTTGAAGTCTCCATCAGCGTGGAAGTACGATAGCACCACCTATCGGAACCACGAGAAAAATCACCGCGTCTCCAAAATTGCGTTTGCTCTTCTCCACCTCTCTTTACTACATGTGCAATTTACTTTCCGCTGCCTATACTCTAGAATTGCATGTGTAGGGTGATGCTTGACTTGATCATAATTGTGAATCTGCCAAAAACTGTTCTTTGTCAAAAGGCAGAATTTTTATATTGTCAAGTAGTCTAATCACCCCCCTCTAGACATACTTTCGATCCTACAAGTGGTATCAGAGCTTTGGTCTCCATTGTATTGGTTTCCATTGCATTGGACTCCATAAGCTTGGTTTCACAACCTAGGAGAGTATGGCGTCTAGTGAGGTAATTTTCATAGAGGTCCTTACTTTGATGGTACAAATTTTGCTAGTTGGAAGCATAAAATGAAAATGCATATTCTTGGTCATAACCCAGCCGCATGGGGCATTATTTGTGTTGGTATGCAAGGTGAATTCTTGAGGAAGGAAAAGTTCGGATCGAAGCTACAACGGAAGAATTGCGGATGTTGCAAAACAATGCTCAAGCTTGTGACATTCTCTTCAATGCCTTGTGTCGAGGAGTTCAACAAAATCAGCCATCTTGAGAATGCAAAAGAGATTTGGGATACTTTTGTTGAAATGCACGAAGGTACCGAGTCCGTGAAGGAATCAAAGCTAGATATTCTTCAAGGTCAACTTGACAAGTTCAAGATGAAGGATGGTGAAGGAGTCGCTGAAATGTACTCTAGGCTTGCTCTCATCACAAATGAGATTGCGGCTTAGGAAGCGAAGAAATGACCGACCGATTCATCATCAAGAAGATTCTCGAGCTTTGGATGGAAAGTATGACACCGTGTGCACTTTGATCCAAATGATGCCAAACTACAAGAATCTCAAGCCAACGAAGTCATTGGAAGAATTGTTGCTCATGAGATGACACTTAAGGATAAGGAAGAGCTTCACAACAAGTCAAGTGGTGCTTACAAAGCTACAAGTGATGCTCCCACAACCTCAAGTGACAAGTTAGTTTCCAATGAAGAGATAAGCCTAATGGTCAAGAACTTCAACAAATTCTACAAGAATAGAGGCAAAGAGAGAAGCTCAAAGTCTAGATCATATGATGAAAAGAGATCTTCTAGTCATGATCGAAGCTGCTACAATTGTGGAAGACCGGACACTACTCAAATGAGTGTCGGCTCCCCACAAGAGAAGAGAAGAATCTCCAAGAAGAAGAAGCTCAAGAGATGAGTCACCTCGGAAAGAGAGAAGGAGCAGAGATGATCGTTATGAGCGAAGACCCTCTCGAGAAGCAAGGATTAGGAGAGGAAAGACAAGTCATCAAGGAGCTACACAAGAAGAAAACATCAAGCTCATGTAGGTGAATGGGTCTCGGCTCCGACTCCGACAATCAATCCGAAGGAAGCTATCACTCCAACTCCGACTACTGATCAAGATGAAGGTGTTGCGGTCTTGCTCTCGTATCCTCCAACTCCAACTCCTACGACTTATTTGATTCACCAAATGAGGGAATTGGAAGATGCTTCATGGCTAAAGGCCCCAAGGTATCACACCCTGAATTCATTGACTTCAATAGTGATGAGGATGACTTGCTTGGTGAAGATGAGCTCTTGCTTGATAAATCCAGTGAGCCTAGTAATGATGAACATGCTAGTAGTCTTTATAGTCGAGAAGAGTCGAATGACAATGCTATGAAGGAGATTGAGCGTCTAACTAAAGAACTAAACACTCTTAAGTTAGCTCATGAAACAACTCAAGAAGATCATAGAGAGCTCCTAAGATCTCATGAGAAGCTACACTTCGAGAAGCTCACTCTAGAGCAAGAACATGAGTTTCTAAAAGCAATCAATGACGATCTTCGAAAGAAGAGTTCTTCATATCTTGCCAAATGACTTCTCTTGTCTAATTTCTTGCCACCCATTAAGACTAAGCATGACAAGCATAAGAAAAATTCTTTCTCTAGTAGTAACAATAACCATGCTAAATCCAATGTTGTTGCTTCTAGTAGTTCTCTTGATTCCACTAACAATGTTTCAAGCCAAGTTACACTTGAGCAAGAAAATAGTTTATTGAAAGGGATTATAGAGAAAGGTGTCTACAAGAGCCTTGCTGGAAGCAAGAACTTTGAGAAATTGTTCTTAAGCAAGGAAGGCACGGAAGAATCAAGGAATTGGTTTTGAGCGAAAGTTCAACGCCGAAGGTGTTGAATGGGAAGAAGGTCAATATCCTACTCCACAGTTTGTTTCTCAAAAGGAGAAGTATGATCCTACTTCTTCCAATGTGGAACAAGCTCAAGATGACCTTCCACCACAAGACCACAAGCTAAAAGGCAAGGACAAGCTTCAAGAGGAGATTGATGCATTTGTTGAAGCACCTCAAGCCATGGTCAAGTGGGTTCCCAAGGAAGCGTCAAGTTCTACTTCGTCAAGCTCAACTACAACCCCAAGGATTCCCATCAAGATGATGTGGATCCGAAGAAGAAGAACTAGAAAGTTCTTGAGGGTGACTCCGCCAACATACTTCACTCACATTCATTTTGGCAAAAACTTGTGCAATCAACTTCCACATCGTGCACTAGTTCATGGAGTCACAAACCCTCTTGTTGGTAAGTCAAGGGACAAGGTAATCATTGCTTTCATGGACATCATCTATTGTGAACTTCAATCTATGTCCATGGATATCCTTGTTTGTTCCTTGTGGGACTAACCCATGTAGGTATTGAAAGTGCCGAATCCAAAGGATAGCTCCCAACTCTTGATGATCTTCATCAACATTGAGCATCCACATCTTCAACATCTACATGAAGTCTTCTCGACAACCCAAGGTTAGTTTGACCCTTTAAAAGGGTTCTCACATCTAGGGGAGCTTTGCTCTAAAAATTGAGCTAAAGCATCTTCAAATGATGTGAACACATCAATGCTTTATGTAAAAGTGGTAACCCCACTTGTGCTTAAGCGATGAGTATGACCTATGATCAAATGTTCTCATTTGGCTCCTAAGTCAATATACTCATATAAAGATGACCTAGTCATCGACAAATTGTGTGTTAGTTGCTAGAGTTTTGTTGTGCATGTTTGACACATATTTCATTTGCTATCTTATTGTGTGAGCATGTTGGATGCATGATTTTATCCATTCGAGGACATCCATTTGTTGTTTTGGTCGTTTTGATTTTTCGACCAAATGGATGGACAAGAATGCCTAAATACCTCCCTAGCTATCTATGCTTTCTTGTCTCAAATTCTATTCATGCTTACATCACAAATTTTGAACAAGTCATTTTCGGACCCTCCGGGTGAGGAGCACTCGGAGCCACCGATCCGTCAAGGGCTAACTTCCAAAACCTTCTAATTGATTTTGGTCAGACCAACTCACTCAAACTCGGTCGAACCGAAAGCATTTAGACTGATCTAGGTTTTCACCTCGGTGAAACCGAGTTGTGATTTTCGGCGTGACCGAAGTGCATAACTGCCTAGCAGTTATCCATCTCGGTGCCACCGAAGTTTTACAACTTCGGTCCCACCGACAACAAAGGGTATATATACCGAGGGGCGCGTTGATTCCTCCTTCAAACGTTTAGCCCCACACCCTTTTGCCGACGCCGCTTGGTCTCCGGATCGTCGCCGTCGTCGCTTTGTGCGCCCTCGCCGCAGTCTCCGTCGCCGTCAGCGGACATCTCCTCCGCGCGCCGTTGCCGCCGAGAAAAACTCCACCAAGTTAGGGTGAGTTTTGATCCCACTCGTGCTCCCATCTCCGATTCAATGCACGTTTGGATTGCCTAGAATCTTGCCACGATTGAAATCCTCCTGTACACCAGATTAGTTAGTTTGGACTAGATTCGAGTAAAAGTTTTAGGGTTAGGTTTCCGCCGAACACATCTCGGTGAGACCGATTTTACATTTTCGATATGACCGATTTGGCCTATGGCCATTGCACTGCACCCTTCGGTCCAACCGAGTTGTGCAAATCGGTGTGACCGAAATGACGATTCTGTGAAACCCTAGTGTTTTCGGCAAGACCGAAACCCACTTCGGTCAAATCGAAAGTGGTGTGAAAGCTCCTGTTTAACACTTCGGATTCACCGAACCTTAAACTCGGTCTGACCGAAATGTCTTCTGTAAAAACCTAATACTAGAATTTGAACTCATTTTTTTTGCAAAAACTTCTGCATTTGTGATGACTCTTCTTCTCTGCCTACACCTTATCTATTCACAGGTTGTCGGCCATGTCGGATGCAGTGTGATCGTAACAGGTCGAGACACCCATTGCGAGACATTCGAGGCAGGCACTAGTCCCGATCCTAGCAGCTCATCGATGATGGTGAGAGGAGTACACCAAGTGGTTTGCCTCCTGCAGCCACCAGAGCTAGAAAGAAGAGGAATTCAGATGATGATGATTCAGATTTTGTCGTTGAGGAAGAGGTGACCTCAAAGCCCAAAAGGAAGGTTGTTGCCAAAGAGCCACAAGGTCAACAAACTAAGAAGGGCACCAGCAAAGTCAAGCAGTCAACTGTTGCCAAGAAGCTGAATTTGGGAGAGGCAACTGCAAGCAAAGTGAAGAAAACCTCCAAGAGAAAGAGGATAGTGCATGATGCAGCAGAAGAGGATGAGGAAGAGGAAGCACCCCGGCCTGCTCCTCAGAAGCAGAAGCTCATGGGTGATGCCATTAAGGCTGGAGCCACATCAAAGCCCAAGAAATCTGCTCCAGCTAAGGCAGCTCCAGCAAAGCCTGCTGCCAAGCCCAAGAAGATAGTCAGAAACATTCCAGCGTCTGAGAAGAACAAGGATGATGTGCCACTAGCTGTGTCAGACGATGAAGCACCAGTTTTGCAGAAACTTCGTCCAAAACTGCCACTACATAATGATGCTCATCCTCAAGCTGAGGATATGAAGGCAAGGAAAGATAGAGGTCTCAGGCTATGGAGACAAACCTGACCAATATGTCGGGAGGAGAAGAACTGTTGTAGATCCCAGATTTCACACCGAGAGCAGCAGGACTTCTATGAGACCGTCTTGATGGACAAGAAGCCCATAGTCGCAGACACCGATATGTTATTTGGAAGTACATTGACAGCGAAGAGCACAGAGATTTCTTTCCACATGTGCATGAAAGTTTCTTTGCATGTGGCGTTGCAGACTTTGTAGGTCGAAATTGACCAGTTGGAGCGATGAGATGATAATGCAATTCTATGCCACACTCACTTCTACCCGATGGAAAGATTGTGTGGATGACTGAAGGCCAAAGATTTTCTTCTTCTGTTGAAGAATGGGCAGAAATTCTGAATGCTCCAGTGCAACGAGACGATGATATTGATGTATATGGGATTCCAAAGAAGAATCATGAATCCATGAAGAACATGTACAAAGAGGTTCCAGCAAAGGATTTGGGAATCTGGAAGCTCGGCTCAGTCTACTATCTCCAGGCAGGCCTACCTACCACAAACACCATTTTGAGGCATACCTTGATGCCCAAATCTGGAGATCATCGCATGATCAGAGGATACTCTATCAACATGCTGCACATACTTGATGAGAAAGCACCTTTCAAGGTGATGGACTTGATGGTAGAAACCATTAAGAGGACTGCGGTGACGAGAAAAGGTCATGTGGATTTGCCCATGATTGGATGCTTATCAATGCCAAGTTTGGCACGGGCACATTCTTGTTGGATAGAGAACATTTACCGTTGCAGCCAGAGCATGAGGACAATGTTGTTGTGATGGATGAGGAGGATCCGACATCTGTTGAAGGTCAAGCCAAGATCGAAGCTGCCAAGAAAGCCAAAGCTGACAAGGAAGCAGCAGCAGCAGCAGCTAAACCAAAGAGCTTCGGAGAGCAAATTCTTGAAGCTACCCAAAGGATTGAACAACGCCTGGCCAGCATTGTACAGTCTCAGGAGAGCTTAGAGAGGATTGTTGAGGACAAGATCCACGCTCTGGACGTGAAGCTGACTGAAGTACAAGTGACCGTCAACAAGCTCGAGGCAGACATTGAGGAAGCAAAGCGGGAGAAGGAAGAGCTTATGCGTGAGATGCAGGATGACTTAGTCCAGGATTTTCAGCAACAGACTGCTCCGGTTCCCACAGGACCCGATCATTTGCTATTCGATGGATCGACACGGGACTACAGCTTCAAACCTCCACAGTTCAAAGATTACTCCAACTCCAGCTCCGGTGACCACTCCTCCAAAGCCTGGACATCAGTGAAGTCTTCGCCGATCTTTGTCATATCCACTCCGACATCAACCAGACGGAGCCGCCAACAGAGTCCCGGTGGACGCTTAGCTCTATGCTTTTTGAACTTTTGGTAACTTGTTGCCAAAGGGGGAGAAATTGTATAGATCATAGGACTTCGAGAGAGAGAGTGCTGTTGTCTTTGCGCTTTTGCTCTTTCGTTCTTTTGCGGTTTCTTTGAGATACTTTTGGTTTTCGAGACATTCAGTGTGTTTGATACTACGTTTGATTCTACCTTAATGAGTGCTTGGTCGTACTATGCTTTAATGTGTGCTTAATGCTTATCATATGCCATTCATATCTCGTTTGACCATTTACTCATGTCTTGGTGATTGGGTGCATGCTGTTCATT
This sequence comes from Aegilops speltoides, assembly GCA_021437245.1. Classification (NCBI taxonomy): domain Eukaryota; kingdom Viridiplantae; phylum Streptophyta; class Magnoliopsida; order Poales; family Poaceae; genus Aegilops; species Aegilops speltoides. The sequence goes on from CM038143.1 coordinate 484,021,542, forward strand.
CTTATCATTTTGTGCGCTCCACCAAGATGTATGTGACATGGAAGAGTGACCCATGATCCTAATCGATTGTGCATTTGCATTCAAACGCAAATCTTAAATAATGCACAAATTTAGGGGAGCTCTTGCTTATCACATACTTCTCAAAGCGACGATATTATTCATTGATTATATCCTTTGTCGAGCTTTGATCTATATGTTGTCATCAATTACCAAAAGGGGAGATTGAAAGTGCAACTAATCCCGGGTGGTTTTGGTAATTAATAACAACATATATATCATTGAACTAATAGTTACTTGAGAATCATTTGAGAGTTCGATGATATGGGTATGGCAAGGACTGAAGAAGTGGACCCTCAAAATGCTAAGGCAAGCATTGGCAAAAGCTCAAGACTCCATTTTTGGTTTAGTGATCCAAGATCACATTGAGTCCATAGGAAAAGCCAATACTATTAAAAGGGGATGAGGTTATGATGATGATCTGGTTGCTCAAGTGCTTAGTGATACATCTCCTAAACTATCAGCAACTTTCACTGCCATATACACTCATAAGTAATCTCGGTCCCACCGATTTTCCAAACTCAGTCACATCGAGATGAACCACCTCATCCATAAGCCAAACCCTAGCAAACTCGGATTTTCCGATTCAGAACTCGGTCTCACCGAAACTTGAGTTGCCAAGCTTCAGAACTTACATCATCAAATCGGTGTCACCGAGATGATGAAGTTGGTCCCACCGAAATTGGCAAGCTCTTGTCTTTGCACGAATCGGACTAACCGAGATTGTATTTTCGGTCCCACCGAAAATCCCAACGTTCACATTATTTGAACTTTCAGTCTCACCGAGTTGTCAACTTCGGTCCCACCGAGATTGCTCAAATGTGTGTAACGGTTGGATTTTGTGTGGAGGCTATAAATACCCTCCACCCCTCTTCATTCGTGGAGAGAGCCATCGAAAGAACTACCACTCCTACCTTACATTTCGAGAAGAGAACCACCTACCCTTGTGTTGAGATCAAGTTGCTCCACTCCCACCATATGAAGCTTGATCTCTAGCCTTCCCAAGTTGCTTTCCACACAATCCTTTCTTCCACCACAGCCAAATCAGTGAGGAGAGTTGAGTGTTGGGGAGATTATCATTTGAAGCACAAGAGCAAGGAGTTCATCATCATCAACAACATCTATTACCTTTTGGAGGGTGGTGCCTCCTAGATTGGTTAGGTGTCGCTTGGAAGCCTCCGTCATCGAGATGTGGAGTTGAACCAAGAAGTTTGTAAGGGCAAGGAGATCGCCTACTTCATGAAGATCTACCCGAGTAAGGCTAGCCCTCCGTGGGCGTGAGGCCATGATGGAATAGACAAGGTTGCTTCTTCGTGGACCCTTCGTGGTGGAGCCCTCCGTGGACTCTCATGGCCGTTACCCTCCGTGGGTTGAAGTCTCCATCAACATGGAAGTACGATAGCACCACCTATCGGAACCACGAGAAAAATCACCGCGTCTCCAAAATTGCGTTTGCTCTTCTCCAGCTCTCTTTACTACATGTGCAATTTACTTTCCGCTGCCTATACTCTAGAATTGCATGTGTAGGGTGATGCTTGACTTGATCATAATTGTGAATCTGCCAAAAACTGTTCTTTGTCAAAAGGCAGAATTTTTATATTGTCAAGTAGTCTAATCACCCCCCCCCCCTCTAGACATACTTTCGATCCTACAGATGGTAGTTTAGATGGTCGATATCGACTTGTAATGTGAAGACAAACTCGCTACTCGCGGTCTCGAGACTTGTAATGTTCTATCTTTGTTCGGTCTTTTGAATTCGGAGACTAATATGATGATTTGTATTCGGAGACTAATCTTCTATTGTATTCGATGAATCTGCTCTTGTTGTGTGGTGTTGTCTCCAATAATATATTTTGTAACCTGTGAAAATATCAGAAAAGAAAAAAAGTCCCTAATATTCATACTAGTGGCACAGCACACAAGACACTAATGGCGCACTGAGATAATCACACTAATGGCGCATCACCCACTGGTGCGCCATTAGTATGCCAAAGCACATGGGTACATATGGCCCCCTGGGAGGAATTCTAATGGCGCACTCTGGGCAATACTAATGGCGCACCAGGTGGTGCACCATTAGAACACCAGATACTAATGGCACACCAGTGGTGCGCCATTAGAATTTAATTCTAATGGCGTGATGCTAGTGGCGCACCAGTACTGCGCCATTAGAAGGCAAAACTGGTGCGCCACTAGCATGCCTTTTCCTAGTAGTTTACGATGTTACCCTCCCCCTCCCACCTATATATACATGGGGAGGGGGCACCTAGAACACAGATCAACTATTGTTAGCCGTGTGCGGCGCCCCCCTCCACACTTTACGCCTCCGGTCATATTCTCGTAATGCTTAGGCGTAGCCCTGCGCGAATCATTTCACCGTCACTGTCACCACGCCGTCATGCTGGAGGAACTCATCTACTTCCTCGACGCTCTGTTGGATCAAGAGTTCGAGGGACGTCATCGAGCTGAACGTGTGCATAACTCGGAGGTGCCGTACGTTCGGTGCTTGATCGGTCGGAACGAGAAGAAGTTCGACTACATCAACCGCATTGTCAAACACTTCCGCTTTTGGTCTATGAGGGTATGTAGACACACTCTCCCCCTATCGTTGCTATGCATCTCCTGGATAGATCTTGTGTGAGCGTAGGAATTTTTTTGAAATTGCATGCTACGTTTCCCAACAGTGGCATCCGAGCCAGGTCTATGCGTAGATGATATGCACGAGTAGAACACGAAGAGTTGTGGGCAGTGATTGCCATACTGCTTACCACCAATGTCTTATTTTGATTCGGCGGTATTGTTGGATGAAACAGCCCGGACCAACCTTACATGACCATGTTCATGAGACCGGTTCCACCGACAGACATGCAACTAGTTTTGCATAAAGGTGGCTGGCGGGTGTCTGTTTCTCCTACTTTAGGGGAATCAAATTTGACTGCGGCCTGTCCTTGTTGAAGGTTAAAATAGCAAACTTGATAAATCACTCTTGTGGTTTCTGTGCCATATGTAAGAACGGTTCTTGCTAGAAGCCCGTAGCAGCCACGTAAAACTTGCAACAACAAAGTAGAGGGCATCTAACATGTTTTTACCAGGGCATGCTTGTGATGTGATATGGTCAAGACATGATATGATATACATTATTGTATGGGAAGATCATGTTTTGTAGAGGTTATCGGCAAATGGCAGGAGCCTTATGGTTGTCGCTTTATTGTATGAAATGCAAACGTCATGTAATTGCTTTACTTTATCACTATGCGTTAGCGATAGTTGTAGAAGTAATAGTTGGCGAGACGACCACGACGCTACGATGGAGATCATGGTGTCAAGCCAGTGACAATGGAGGATCATGGCGATGCTTTGGAGACGGGGAGATCAAAAGCACAAGATGATGATGGCCATATCATGTCACATATTTTGATTGCATGTGATGTTTATCTTTATGCATCTTATTTTTCTTAGTACGGCAGTAGCATTATAAGATGATCCCTTAACTAAATTTCAAGGTATAAGTGTTCTCCCCGAGTATGCATCGTTGCGACAGTTCTTCGTGTTGAGACACCACGTGATGATCGGGTGTGATAGGATCTATGTTCACATACAACGGGTGCAAGACAGTTTTGCACATGCGGAATACACGGGTTAAACTTGACGAGCGTAGCATGTACATACATGGCCTCGGAACACGGGAGACTGAAAGGTCGAACGTGAATCATATAGTAGATATGATCAACATAGAGATGTCACCATTGATGACTACTTCATCTCACGTGATGATCGGACATGGTTTAGTTGATTTGGAACACGTATCATTTAGATGACTTGAGGTATGTCTATCTAAGTGGGAGTTATTAAGTAATATGATTAATTGAACTTAATTTATCCCGAACTTAGTCCTGATAGTTTTTGCATATCTATGTTGTAGATCAATGGCCCGTGCTATCGTTCCCTTGAATTTTAATGTGTTCTAGAGAAAGCTAAGTTGAAATATGATGCTAGCAACTACACGGACTGGATCCATAACTTAATATTATCCTCATTGCTGCACAGAAGAATTATGTTCTTGATGCATCGCTAGGTGAAAGGCCTGCTGCAGCCTGCAGGAGCGGATGCTGATGTTATGAACGTTCGGGAAGCTCGATCTAATGACTGCTGAATAGTTCAGTATGCCATGCTTTACGGCTTAGAATAGTGACTTCAAAGACATTTTGAACGTCATGGACCATGTGAGATGTTCCAGGAGTTGAAGTTAATATTTCAAGCAAATGCCCGAGTTGAGAGATATGAAGTCTCCAACAAGTTCTATAGCTGCAAGATGGAGGATGTTAGAGTACGTAATGGGCTTAATGGGCCCATTAGTCTTAGGGTTAATTAGAGACAAGGGTCGCTTGCTTAGGGGTCAAGAAAACCTTGCTTGGGAGTCAAGTAAACCTCTCTATATAAAGAAGGAGATGTATCAATCTCATCAAGCAAGAATTAAGAAAGAAATCCCTTCCCTCTTGCCCGGCCATGGGCAAAAAGGCCCCCGGCCCTCTCACGCCCTTTTTCTAGCAGCGCCATAACAATTTGGTATCAGGTAGCTCAGTTCCGATCATGTCTTCATCGACTCCCACCCCATCGCTTCCGTTGCCGACCGTCACCACCGGCCGCTGGCCATCTACACCATGTCGCTGTCCTCCTCGTCCGCGCCACTGGTTGCATCCTTCGGCGCCGCCACAGCCCAGATGTCGGCACCCTCCATCGCACCACCGGCCGTCGCCTACATCCCGTAGGAGATCACCGGGGTCCTCAACGACCTCATCACAGCCGTCCAGGGGATCCAGCTGTACATGGCCAGCCCCTACGGGTCACCGCCGCCCCTGCCGCTGACTGCCGCCACCGGGCCGCTGGCCCTGCCATGGTACTCGCCGCATCCAGGGGCCTCCGCGGCATTCGCTGGGACGCTGCAGCACCAGCTGCAGCTGCTGCCGCCGCCGCCCCACAATGGTCGCAGTGGCCAGCGATCTGTCCCACCGGCGGATTTGGTGGATTTGGCGACGGCTACACGTGAGGATGGACGGGTTACCTCCAATCGACGGCCGGGGATCGGATTTTGGGCTGAGTGGAGTGGACCGAGAGAGACTGGGGGCACCTGAGTGTTGGGGAACGTGGTAATTTCAAAAATTTCCTACGCACACGCAAGATCATGGTGATGCATAGCAATGAGAGGGGAGAGTGTTGTCCACGTACCTTCGTAGACCGAAAGCGGAAGCGTTATGACAACGCGGTTGATGTAGTCGTACGTCTTCACGATCGACCGATCCTAGTACCGAATGTACGGCACCTCCGCGATCTGCACACGTTTAGCTCGGTGACGTCCCATGAACTCTGATCCAACAGTGTCGAAGGAGCATTTCGTCAGCATGATGGTGTGATGACGGTGATGATGAAGCTACCGGCACAGGGCTTCGCCTAAGCACTGCAACGATATGACCGAGGTGGATTATGGTGGAGCGGGCACCGCACACGGCTAAGAGATCAATGATCAACTTATGTGTCTATGGGGTGCCCCTCCCCCGTATATAAAGGAGTGGAGGAGGGGGAGAGGGCCGGCCTCCTAGGCGCGCCCAAGGGGGGAGTCTACTCCCGGTGGGAGTAGGATTCCCCCTTCCCTAGTTGGAGTAGGAGAGGGAAGGAAGGGGGAGAAGGAGAGAAGGAAAGGGGGGCCGGCCCCCCTCCCAATTTGGATTGGGCTTGGGGGGGTGTGCCCCCACCTTGGCTACCTCCACCTCCTTTCCACTAAGGCCCAACAAGGCCCATTAACTCCCCGGGGGGTTCCGGTAACCTCTCGATACTCCGATAAATGCCCGAACTCACCCGGAACCATTCTAACGTCCAAACATAGCCATCCAATATATCGATCTTTATGTCTCGACCATTTCGAGACTCCTAGTCATGTCCGTGATCATATCCGGGACTCCGAACTACCTTCGGTACATCAAAACACATAAACTCATAATACCGATCGTCAACGAACGTTAAGCGTGCGGACCCTATGGGTTCGAGAACTATGTAGACATGACCAAGACATGTCTCCGGCCAATAACCAATAGCAGAACCTGGATGCTCATATTAGCTCCCACATATTCTACAAAGATCTTTATTGGTCAAACCGCATAACAACATACGTTGTTCCCTTTGTCATCGGTATGTTATTTGCCCGAGATTCGATCATCGGTATCTCAATACCTAGTTCAATCTCATTACTGGCAAGTCTCTTTACTCGTTTCATAATGCATCATCCCGTAACTAACTCATTAGTCACATTGCTTGCAAGGCTTATTGTGATGTGCATTACCGAGAGGGCCCAAAGATACCTCTACGACAATCGTAGTGACAAATCCTAATCTCGATCTATGCCAACTCAACAAACACCATCAGAAACACCTGTAGAGCACCTTCATAATCACCCAGTTACGTTGTGAAGTTTGGTAGCACACAAAGTGTTCCTCCAGTATTCCGGAGTTGCATCGTCTCAGAGTCATAGGAACATGTATAAGTCATGAAGAAACTAATAGCAACATACTAAACGATCAAGTGCTAAGCTAACGGAATGGGTCAAGTCAATCACACCATTCTCTAATGATGTGATCCCGTTCATCAAATGACAACTCATGTCTACGGCTAAGAAACTTAACCATCTTTGATTAACGAGCTAGTCAAGTAGAGGCATACTAGTGACATTGTATTTGTGTATGTATTCACACATGTACTAAGTTTCCGGTTAATACAATTCTAGCATGAATAAAAAACATTTATCATGACGTAAGGAAATATATAAATAACAACTTTAATATTGCCTCTAGGGCATATTTCCTTCAGTCTCCCACTTGCACTAGAGTCAATAATCTAGGTTATATTGTGATGATTCTAACAGCCATGGAGTCTTGGTGCTGATCATGTTTTGCTTGTGAGAGAGGCTTAGTCAATGGATCTACAACATTCAGATCCGTATATATCTTGCAAATCTCTATGTCCCCTTCTGACACTTGACGACAGATGAATTGAAGCATCTCTTGATGTGCTTGCTTCTCTTTTGAAATCTAGATTCCTTCGCCAAGGCAATGGCTCTAGTATTGTCACAAAAGATTTTCATTGGACCCGATGCACTAGGTATTGTTGGGGAACATAGTAATTTCAAAAAATTTCCTACGCACATGCAAGATCATGGTGATGGGATAGCAACAAGAGGGGAGAGTATTGTCCACGTACCCTCGTAGACCGTAAGCGAAAGCGTTATGACAACGCGGTTGATGTAGTCGTATGTCTTCACGATCCGACCGATCCAAGTACCGAACGTACGACACCTCCGAGTTCAGCACACGTTCAGCTCGATGACGATCCCCGGGCTCTGATCCAGCAAAGCATCGGGGATGAGTTCCGTCAGCACGACGGCAAGGTGACGACGATGATGTTCTACCGGCGCAGGGCTTCGCCTAAACTCCGCGACGATATGACCGAGGTGGAATATGGTGGAGGGGGGCACCGCACACGGCTAAGGAACGATCCGTAGATCAACTTGTGTGTCTATGGGGTGCCCTTGACCCGTATATAAAAGGAGTGGAGGAGGGAGGGCGGCCCTCTATGGCGCGCCCTAGGGGAGTCCTACTCCCACCGGGAGTAGGATTCCCCTTTCCTAGTCCAACTAGGAGTCCTTCCAAGTAGTAGGAGTAGGAGACAAGGAAGGGGAAGAGGGAAGAGAAGGAAGGAGGGGGCGCCGCCCCTCCCCCTAGTCCAATTCGGACTAGTCAATGGGGGGGCGCGCGGCCTGCCTCTCCCTCTTCCCTAAAGCCCAAAAAGGCCCTTATACTTCTTCCCCCGAATTCCCGTAACTCTCCGGTACTCCGAAAAATACCCGAATCACTCGGAACCTTTCCGAACTCCGAATATAGTCGTCCAATATATTGATCTTTATGTCTCGACCATTTCGAGACTCCTCGTCATGTCCCTGATCTCATCCGGGATTCCGAACTCCTTCGGTACATCAAAACTCATAAACTCATAATATAACTGTCATCGAAACCTTAAGTGTGCGGACCCTACGGATTCGGGAACTATGTAGACATGACCTAGAACTATTCTTGGTCAATAACCAATAGCGGAACCTGGATGCCCATATTGGCTCCTACATATTCTACGAAGATCTTTTCGGTCAAACAGCATAACAACATACTTTGTTCCCTTTGTCATCGGTATGTTACTTGCCTGAGATTCGATCGTCGGTATCCAATACCTAGTTCAATCTCGTTACCGGCAAGTCTCTTTACTCGTTACGTAATGCATCATTCCGTAACTAACTCATTAGCTACATTGCTTGCAAGGCTTATAGTGATGTGCATTACCGAGAGGGCCCAGAGATACCTCTCCGACAATCGGAGTGACAAAACCTAATCTCGAAATATGCCAACCCAACATGTACCTTCGGAGACACCTGTAGTACTCCTTTATAATCACCCAGTTACGTTGTGACGTTTGGTAGCACCCAAAGTGTTCCTCTGGTAAACGGGAGTTGCATAATCTCATAGTTACAGGAACATGTATAAGTCATGAAGAAAGCAATAGCAATATACTAAATGATCAAGTGCTAGGCTAACGGAATGGGTCATGTCAATCACATCATTCTCCTAATGATGTGATCCGGTTAATCAAATGACAACTCTTTTGTCCATGGCTAGGAAACATAACCATCTTTGATAAACGAGCTAGTCAAGTAGAGGCATACTAGTGACACTATGTTTGTCTATGTATTCACACATGTACTATGTTTCCGGTTAATACAATTCTAGCATGAATAATAAACATTTATCATGATATAAGGAAATAAATAATAACTTTATTATTGCCTCTAGGGCATATTTCTTTCAGGTATGACACCTTGATCGGATATGAACTCCTTGATCCAGACTCCTTCATTTGCTGCTTCCGAAGCAGTTATGTACTCTGCTTCACACGTAGATCCCGCCACGATCCATTGCTTAGAACTGCACCAACTTACGGCTCCACCGTTCAATAAAAATACGTATCCGGTTTGTGATTTAGAGTCATCCAGATCAGTGTCAAAGCTTGCATTGACGTAACCATTTACGACTAGTTCTTTGTCACCTCCATAAATGAGAAACATATTGTCGGTGTCAAAACCGGCGGATCTCGGGTAGGGGGTCCCGAACTGTGCGTCTAGGCGGATGGTAACAGGAGACAAGGGACATGATGTTTTTACCCAGGTTCGGGCCCTCTCGATGGAGGTAAAACCCTACTCCTGCTTGATTGATATTGATGATATGGGTAGTACAAGAGTGGATCTACCACGAGATCAAGGAGGCTAAACCTTAGAAGCTAGCCTATGGTATGATTGTTGTAATGGTTGTGTGTCCTACGGACTAAAACCCTCCGGTTTATATAGACACTGGAGAGGGCTAGGGTTACACAGAGTCGGTTACAATGGTAGGAGATCTACATATCCTATCGCCAAGCTTGCCTTCCATGCCAAGGAAAGTCCCATCCGGACACGGGACGAAGTCTTCAATCTTGTATCTTCATAGTCTTGGAGTCCGGCCGATAATGATAGTCCGGCTATCCGGACACCCCCTAGTCCAGGACTCCCTCAGTAGCCCCTGAACCAGGCTTCAATGACGATGAGTCCAGCGCGCATATTGTTCGGCATTGCAAGGCGGGTTCCTCCTCCGAATAACTCATAGAAGATTGTGAACACCAGGATAGTGTCCGGCTCTGCAAAATAAATTGCACATTCCACCTTAGAGAGAATAACATGTACACAAGTTCAATCTGCTGACGTATTTTGTGGCATGATGTCACGCCACCACCAAGCCTTTACTTGAATCATTTTTTAGTATACCGCCTCAGCGCGTTTAGCGAAGTAGTTTCCTTGGCACGTCTTGTCAAAGCAGAGATCGTGTTCCCCTTATTCTGGGATTCCCATCAATACGGACGTGGGTAACCCAACCGCGCCATTGATGGTGGCTCTTGGGAGATAAGCGAGTTTTACCAGGCCGGTGGGGACTTATAGTCTTCGTCCCACCCATATATAAGGGAATAAGGATCCACCCTTTACCTACGCCTTCTTCCTCCTTTGCTTATCCATCTCCGCGCACTCGAGCTCCAGCGCCCAAGTCCGCACATCTCGTCTCGACCTTCTCCAGCCATGTCCGGAGCGGAGGCAGTGGTTGGCCTCCTCCATAAAGGAGGGCACATCAAAAGCTGCACGGCGCGGATACCTTTCCAGCGACATCAGCGCACGGCTGCCCGACGAGGGCAGCTCATCCCCACCCCCAGCCCCATGAGAGGGTCGATTCTTCCCCACTTCCTCTGCGGACTGGGCTTCCCACTTCATCCCTTCGTCCGGGGGATCATGTACTACTACGGCCTGGACTTCCACGATCTGGCGCCAAACTTCATCCTCAACATCTCGGCGTTTATCATCGTGTGTGAGGCCTTCCTCTGCATCCAGCCCCACTTCAGCTTGTGGCTCAAGACCTTCAATGTCAAGCCGAAGGTTGTGAAGGGCGTCCAAGCGGAGTGCGGAGGCGCCATGGTGGGCAAAATGCCCAACGTCACCTGGCTCGAGGGGGCCTTCGCGGAGTCCGTCAAGGGGTGGCAATCGGGGTGGTTCTACATCACCGAGCCGCATGACACTAAATGGGCAGCGGCCCCCGAGTTCAGATCTGGTATGCCCATGCAGCTCACCTCCTAGAAAGAGAAGGGCTTGCTATGGGGCAGTTCGGAGGAGCTAACAGGACTCCAGTCATGTCTCCAGACCTTGGTGAACAAGAAGCTTAGGCTTGTCAATGTGATCCAGGTCATGCTCGTCCGCCGGATTCTCCCTTGCCAACAGCGGGCCTTCAATTTGTGGGAGTTCGATCCGGCACAGCACCGGACCCTGAGCGGGCTCTTCAACACGACATACGAAGCTGCCTGGAGGGTGCTGTTCAAGGGCGGAGAAGCCCCGCATCCGCGACGGAAGACCGCAGATTTAGCACCAAGCGCCCGGCCGGCGAGGTAAGCTTTGTTATCCTCTATGGGACACTTATTTTCTTTCATTGTTTGACTCTATGTGGGATTTAAAACTCCCAATGCCGTTGACAGGACTGGCAGAGGACGTCCGGACAGTAGACTGTCGGCTCCCTTCCCAAAGACTCCAGCGGACGCCTTGCTTAACGGGCTGCTTGTCCCAACACTTTATGTGGTGCCGGAGAAGAAGGCCAAGAAGAAGGCCGCGAGAACCCGAAGAAGTTCCCGGCGCCAGGTGATATCAGACTCATCGTCCGATGGCTCTGAGGCGGACTCCTCCCCCGAAGACGAGGAGGAGAAAGAGGACTCTCCCCCGGAGGGGGGAGAGAGGAAGAGGAAGGCGTCCCCAACGGGGGAGGCCGAAGGGTCCAAGAGGGGAAGGACCCTTCCCCCGGACAGCTCCGCCAACGCCAACATTGGCGACAAAGAGTGGCCCTCAAGGGCCAGGCCTCCGGCAAGATCGTAAGTATCCGGATTCCTGAATGATTTATAATTTCTCTTTTGTGTCACATAGTGTCCTTCTAATGCCGCACACTAACTGTAGTCCGGCCGATGATGATCTTCCCTCTTCATCAAGCGGGTCATTGGCTCCGTCGGATGTAGATTCCATTCCGACTGCCTCCACCCCTCGCGACGCTGAGGACGCCGAGGTGGGATCCCAGGAAGGGACCCATCAGGAGGAGGCTCCGGAGGTGCCACAAGGCAGTCTCCCGGACTTTGCGCCGGACTCCATGCCGAAACCCGCAGTGGTTCCGGAGTCCGGCAGGTGGCCCCTTCGTAAGAAGGGCAAGACCATGACGCCGGCAGCCTCTATCCAACCGGAGGCGCCGGACAACTTGTTGGAGGTGCTCAAAGGCGCTTCCATCGAGGAAGAACACCGCACTATCATGAGTGTGGTGATTCAGAAGGTTCAGCTTGCCAAGAGCGGGTTGACCGAAGCCTGCAGCAGCCTTCTAACAGGCTTTGAGGTAAGAAGTTTTAAAATATGTAATGTAATACCGCATAGACAGTAGCCCCTGATGCTCGGTTTGATGTTCGGAAAGAAAAACCGGACTGAGGATCTAAAAAAAAGATATACGCAGGAGTGCTAAAAATTATGTCAATATGGGTTTGCAGGCTGTGCTGCTGACCTCTGTCGCACTGACTACGGAGGTCAGTGCTTTGAAGCAGGACCACGAGCGGTCCGAACAAGAGCTCGGCCTTGCCAAGAAGCAGCTCGAGGACAAAGAAGGTGAGTAACACCACATTAAATTTGTACCTTATAGAAAAGGATTTTGGTTGCAATAGAAATAACAAGGATAACGTAGGTACTGCAGGGGCCACGAACGACATGGCGACCCTGAAGGAGGCCATGTCTGCGGCCAAACGCAATGCGGCCGCAGAACGAGCGGAGCGAGAGAAGCAGGAGGCGCGGGTGGCGGAGGTGCGGCAAGAGCTCCAGGCTCTCATGGAAAAGCATGAGAGTTTGGAGCGCGACTCAAAGACTCGAGAGTCCGAGCTTGCCTCGGCTCTTGAAAGTGCCAAAGCCGCTAAGGCCGAGGCCCATAAGGCCCTCCAGGAGATTGAGGCGGTGAGGAAGATAGCGGCGAGTAAGGCATTTTTCATGCAAAGCAAGCATGTGAATGTAAATTACATTACTTACCCAATTCGGAGCTCTCGAGGCGTTTGCAGATCTGCCTCAGAAGATGTCCGATCTGCCGCATTCTACCGGGCCGAGGAGGGAGCTCTACGGAGAAGGTCTTCATTCTCGATATCCGAGGCCGGACATCCAGTGCCTTTTAGCGACCAGGTGAAGCGCTGGTCGAGCTCCACAAGGTAGCCGAGCAGGCCATGAAGGGCCTCATAGTCCGGCTGTGGCTCAAGAGGCCATGCACAGGAGCTACCGGTCTCGCAGGCGGCGGCTGGTGGATGCGCCCCCTGGGTGGAAGTCATCAAGCGCTCCTTTGCATTGAAGGTGCACGTCGGGCCCTTGCCCGCGCAAAGGTGCACTGGGGCAGGCTGGATGCTGAGAGGCTTATCACGGACGCGCCGCCGGCGGGCAAGGTGTATCGTACGCCCGAAATGTACTATAAGAGTGTCCTGAAGGGTGCCCACAAGATTGCGGATGAGTGCCCCAAAGATGTAATTATTGAGTAAACTCGCAATGTGTTATCCTGTGCGCTGAAAACTTTGTTCATATCGCTAAGCAACACTTATTGATTTAAAATATTACCTTCGTGTGGCCGCTTATTAAATCGAGAGATGGCAAGTCGGCGGCTTCAGCCCCCATGCCACAGTCTGGGGTGTTCGGGATAAACTTGAGCACTCTTGTTCCCATTTTGGGTCCATCTAGGAGGCGCCAACACAACGTAACAAGGCAACCGGACTTATAATGTTGAACACTCCCACTTAGCCATAGAATTCTATAATTTTAAATTTGGTGAAGCCCCTAGTATTCGAAGACCGAGTTAGGCGCTATCACGCTGGGCGGACACAGCCGGTTCCTCGCTCTAAGCGGCATAAGTCTTTAAGGACTCGAAAAGACCTCTCGAACAGCTACCAGCTCTCGCCTTATCATGACAGTCAATTTTAGCTTTCTCCACTGAGGCGCTCGCCCAGCTCAACTGGGGCGCAATCGCAGTGGTTCTCCCAGTGCTACCTTAGCCGATAGAACGGAACGTAAGGTACCAAAACATGGGAGCCGGGCAAACCCAACTATTGACCCAAGACATGATTCGGAGCCGATGCATATAGTGCTATAAGTTCGGGGTGCCGCACTTGTGAAAGTGTTCGGACTTATCACACCATAATGTGGGGAACATAAGCCCCTGGTGTATTCGGCCGTACCATAGTGTACGGATGCAAGATGTCATAAATGATGTCATAGTGTACGGATGCAAGATGTCATATATAAGAAGAGGAATGCAATTATAAGCGAAAAGTGATGCATTGTTTATTCAAGGAATTCTGCCGTGAGTGCAGAACGATACAAATAGTGCGGTAAGCAAGGGATTGGACTATTTTAAACATGTCCCCCTCCAGGGGTGGGCTGCGGACTGGTGTATTTAACAAATTTAATGCTCATAATGGAGACCACCTGAGTGTTCGTCGTAGCCTTTGTCCTTCCCTGGTTGTTGCATCGTGAGTTCGGCAGATCTACTGCCGGACAGGGCCTCTGGTGAACGGAGTCCTGTGAAAAAATAAGAAAGAAGAAAAAAAAGAGTGACACACTTGGGAGCCCCTCGTGTGGTTAAGCCGCACTCTGGGCCTGTCGTGGTCGTGCCCCTCCCCCTATGCCCATGGTATCTCCAGAGCGTAATTATGTACGCGAAGAGTTGGTCTTGCAATCATGCAAGGGCTGGGGTTGGGGCCGCATTGCTACGCTGATGTTCGGAACGTGCTGTGGTCTTGATTGATGTTACTCGGCGTGTTTGGCCATGTCCGGCCGCTTAACGGCCGGACTCAAAATTGCCTTAAAAGGCTGCTCAGATTCGCATTGAGAGTCGCTGTGTGTTCCTCCGCTCGGAGGAGCGCTCAGATTTCCGCTGACCGTGATGACTCCACGAGGGCCTAGCATCTTGAGCTTAAGGTATTCATAATGCGGCACGCGCTGAATTTTGCAACGGTTCGTCCGAAAGCAGAGCATGATAGCCATCGCGAACGGGACTATGTCGAAGATTAACTCTCGCTCGAAATTATCGGGATCCAAGACCACTTCGGTGTGGGATCGAGCTGCATAATTGGCCTCAACACCTGGTATGACGCCTTTGAAGGTCGTCCTTGTAGGTTTAATCCTTGAGGGGTCTATGCCCATCTTGCGCACTGTATCCTGATAAAGTAGGTTCAGGCTGCTGCTGCCGTCCATTAGGACTCTAGTGAGGTGAAATCCATCGACGATTGGGTCTAAAACCAATGCGGCGAATCCGCCATGGCGGATACTGGTCGGGTGGTCTCTTCGATCGAAAGTGATCGGGCAAGAGGACCATGGATTGAACTTCAGGGCAACTGGCTCCATCGCATATACGTCCCTAAGTGCAGGCTTCCGCTCCCTCTTAGGTATATGGGTTGCGTATATCATGTTTACCGTCCGCACTTGTGGGGGGAAACCCTTCTGTCCTCTACTGTTCGGCGGCCGAGTCTCTTCCTCGTCGTCGCTGTGGAGCCCCTTGTCATTATTTTCGGCAATAAACTTGCCTGCCTGCTTGAATACCCAACAATCTCTGTTGGTGTGATTAGCTGGCTTTTCGGGGGTGCCATGTATCTGGCAAGAGCGGTCGAGTATTCGGTCCAAATTGGACGGACCCGGAGTAGTTCTTTTGAATGGCTTCTTCCACGACCGGTTTAGAGCCTCTGAATCCGTGTTGATCGCCGATCCTCAGTGTTGTCGCCGTTAACGCGGCGTTTGTTTTTGTTGCGACGCGACCTGCCATTGCGGTCCTTGCTGTCCAGACTGCCAGAATTTTTGCTGAGGTTATTACTGCGAGCTAGCCAGCTGTCCTCTCCCGCATAGAAGCGGGTCATGAGTGATGTGAGGGCTGCCATGGATTTCGGCTTTTCCTGTCCTAGGTGCCGGGCCAGCCACTCGTTGCGGATGTTATGTTTGAAGGATGCGAGGGCCTCTGCATCCGGACAGTCGATGGTTTGATTTTTCTTTGTTAAGAACCGTGTCCAGAATTGTCTGGCCGATTCGTCTGGCTGCTGAATTATGTGGCTTAGGTCCTCTGCGTCTGGTGGTCGCACATATGTGCCCTGGAACTTGTCAAGGAATGCGGCTTCCAGGTCCTCCCAACACCCAATTGATTCTACTGGCAAGCTATTAAGCCAATGCCGAGCTGGTCCTTTAAGCTTGAGTGGGAGGTACTTGATGGCGTGGAGATCGTCGCCGCGGGCCATATGGATATGGCGTGGAGATTCTACTGGCAAACCGCGGGGTCTGTTGTGCCGTCGTAGGATTCAATGTTCATGGGTTTAAACCCTTTAGGGAGTTGATGATCCATTACTTCGTCTGTGAAGCATAGTGGGTGTGCGGCGCCTCTATATTGAGCAATATCACGACGTAGCTCAAGAGAGCGTTGTCTGCTATGTTCGGCCCGGCCGGAGTTGCTGTATCCCGCGTGACGGTAGTCGTCGTGGGTCGTGGGGCGCCCAGGTGATCCGTAAATAGATCTTGATTGTTTTGCCTTGTCCTCCAATATGTCTCGAAGTCCGCGATTCCTCGTGGCCCAGACTTTTCGAGCGATGCCGGGTATGGTCCCGATGGAGGGCCTAGATGCCTCTCTGTCGCGCCACGGGTGGTCGGTCCGCCAGACAGCGCTGGTGATGAAGGTTTGTATGCTTCCTCCTCTAGTCGGGGGAGCAACTTGCGTTTTTGGTAGCTTTTGGAGGGGCGTTCGAGTTCATACTCTTCAGCCGCGAGGACCTCAGTCCATCTGTCGGCCAGCAGATCTTGATCAGCTTGAAGCTGTTGCTGCTTTTTCTTTAGGCTATTTGCCGTGGCGATAAGCCTGCGTTTAAAACGCTCTTGTTCGACGGGATCCTCTGGCACGATGAATTCGTCGTCGTTGAGGCTTGCCTCATTTCCGGAGGGAGGCATGTAATTTTCATCTTCCTCGTCTGCTGCTCTCTCTCGAGGGCTGGCTTCCCCGTCCTCCTATGCTGAATCTTGTTGGAGGGGGTTGCCATCGGCACTCTCTGGGGTGTTATTATCTCTGGTGCCGGAATCTCCATTCTTACTGTGGCGGGATTTAGAGCGGCGCCGCTGACGTCGGCGCTTGGGCTGTTTCTTAGAAGAATCTGCCTTCGCTGCTTCTTCGCCATCCCCATCCTTTGGGGTGTCCACCATGTATATGTCGTATGACGAGGTGGTCTTCCATTGCCCTGTAGGCGCTGGTTCTTGATCGTCTCCGGCATTGTCGTCTATAATGTCGATGTCTTCGGAGTCGTAGTCTAGCATGTCGGTTAGATCGTCGACAGTGGCTACAAAGTGGGTGGTGGGTGGGCTTTGAATTTCTTCGTCGTCCGCATCCCAACCATCCTGACCGCAGTCCGGCTAGGGTTCTCCTGATAATGAGAGATATTTTAGCGAATTTAGGATGTCGCCAAAGGGTGAGTGTTGAAAGATGTCCGCGGCGGTGAACTCCATGATCGGCGCCCAATCGGATTCGATTGGCAGGGGCGCAGGAGGTTCGGAGTCCGGCAAGTAGTCCGGCGCCTCGGAGTCACGAGCTTTATAAGGGACAAGGTCAGTATTCAGCTCCATCACCGTAGAAGTTGCAGCTCCCGAGGCGGTGTCCAGCCACCTGTCCTCGACCGCACGGCCCGCTCCAACTATGGGTCGAGCGAACTCGTGTGCGGCTCTGTGGCACCGTCCGGGCGGCAGAGCTAAATCATGCCCATCGTGATAGCCACAGACGCTGGTTGTGGCTCGAATCCGTCGAAGATCAAGTCTCCGCGGATGTCGGCCGTGAAGTTTAAGCTTCCAAACCTGACCTGATGGCCAGGGGCGTAGCTTTTGATCTGCTCCAGATGGCCAAGTGAATTGGCCCGCGGTGCAAAGCTGCCGAACACGAAGATCTGTCCGGGGAGAAAATTCTCACCTGGACTGCGTTGTTGTTGATTGAAGAAGCCATCATGCCTATCGGTGACGATACGTAGGAACTCTCAATGAAAGCGCCAATGTCGGTGTCAAAACCGCGGATCTCGGTAGGGGGTCCCGAATCGTGCGCCTAGGCGGATGGTAACAGGAGACAGGGACACGATGTTTTTACCTGTGTTCGGGCCCTCTTGATGGAGGTAACACCCTACCCCGCTTGATTGATATTGATGATATGGGTAGTACAAGAGTGGATCTACCACGAGATCAAGGAGGCTAAACCCTAGAAGCTAGCCTATGGTATGATTGTTGTAATGGTTGTGTGTCCTACGGACTAAAACCCTCCGGTTTATATAGACACCGGAGAGGGCTAGGGTTACACAGAGTCGGTTACAATGGTAGGAGATCTACATATCCGTATCGCAAAGCTTGCCTTCCACGCCAAGGAAAGTCCCATCCGGACACGGGACGAAGTCTTCAATCTTGTATCTTCATAGTCTTGGAGTCCGGCCGATGATGATAGTCCGGCTATCCGGACACCCCCTAGTCCAGGACTCCCTCACATATCCTTAGTCCTTTTCAGGTATTTCAAGATGTTCTTGACCGCTGTCCAGTGACCCACTCCTGGATTACTTTGGTACCTCCCTGCTAAACTAATAGCAAGGCACACATCAGGTCTCGTACACAGCATTGCATACATGATAGAGCTTCTGGCTGAAGCATAGGGAACATCTTTCATTTTCTCTCTATCTTCTGCAGTGGTTGGGCATTGAGTCTGACTCAACTTCACACCTTGTAACACGGGCAAGAACCTTTTTTTTGCTTGATCCATTTTGAACTTCTTCAAAACTTTATCTAGGTATGTACTTTGTGAAAGTCCAATTAGGCATCTTGATCTATCTCTATAGATCTTAATGCCCAATATATAAGCAGCTTCACCGAGGTCTTTCATTGAAAAACTCTTGTTCGAGTATCCTTTTATGCTATCCAGAAATTCTATATCATTTCCAATCAATAATATGTCATCCACATATAATAATAGAAATGCTACAGAGCTCCCACTCACTTTCTTGTAAATACAGGCCTCTCCAAAAGTCTGTATAAAACAATATGTTTTGATCACACTATCAAAACGTTTATTCCAACTCCGAGAGGCTTGCACCAGTCCATAAATGGATCGCTAGAGCTTGCACACTTTGTTAGCATCCTTTGGATCAATAAAACCTTCGGGTTGCATCATATACAACTCTTCTTCCAGAAATCCATTCAGGAATGCAGTTTTACACCCATTTGCCAAATTTCATAATCATAAAATGCAGCGATTGCTAACATGATTCAGACAGACTTAAGCATCGCTACGGGTGAGAATGTCTCCTCATAGTCAACTCCTTGAACTTGTCGAAAACCTTTTGCAACAAGTCGAGCTTTGTAGACAGTAACATTACCGTCAGCGTCGGTCTTCTTCTTGAAGATCCATTTATTCTCTATGGCTTGCCGATCATCGGGCAAGTCAACCAAAGTCCACACTTTGTTCTCATACATGGATCCCATCTCAGATTTCATGGCCTCAAGCCATTACGCAGAATCTGGGCTCATCATCGCTTCCTCATAGTTCGTAGGTTCATCATGGTCAAGTAACATGACCTCCAGAATAGGATTACCATACCACTCTGGTGCGGATCTTACTCTCGTTAACCTACGAGGTTCGGTAGTAACTTGATCTGAAGTTTCATGATCATTATCATTAGCTTCCTCAGTAATTGGTGTAGGGATCACAGGAACTGATTTCTGTGATGAACTACTTTCCAATGAGGGAGCAGGTACAGTTACCTCATCAAGTTCTACTTTCCTCTCACTCACTTCATTCGAGAGAAACTCCTCTAGAAAGGATCCATTCTTAGCAACGAATATCTTGCCTTCAGATCTGTGATAGAAGGTGTACCCAACAGTTTCCTTTGGGTATCCTATGAAGACACATTTCTCCGATTTGGGTTTGAGCTTATCAGGTTGAAGCTTTTTCACATAAGCATCGCAGCCCCAAACTTTCAGAAATGACAACTTTGGTTTCTTGCCAAACCACAGTTCATACGGCGTCGTCTCAACGGATTTAGATGGTGCCCTATTTAACGTGAATGCAGCTGTCTCTAAAGCATAACCCCAAAACAATAGCGGTAAATCAATAAGAGACATCATAGATTGCACCATATCTAATAAAGTGCGGTTACAATGTTCAGACACACCATTACGATGTGGTGTTCCGGGTGGCGTGAGTTGCGAAACTATTCCGCATTGTTTCAAATGAAGACCAAACTCGTAACTTAGATATTCTCCTCGATGATCAGATCGTAAAAACTTAATTTTCTTGTTACGATGATTTTCTACTTCACTCTGAAATTCTTTGAACTTTTCAAATGTTTCAGACTTATGTTTCATCAAGTAGACATACCCATATCTGCTCAAATCATCTGTGAAGGTGAGAAAATAACGATACCCGCCGCGAGCATAATATTCATTGGACCACATACATCAGTATGTATGATTTCCAACAAATTTGTTGCTCGCTCCATTGTTCCAGAGAACGGAGTTTTAGTCATCTTGCCCATGAGGCATGGTTCGCAAGTACCAAGTGATTCCAAAAGTCCATCAGAATGGAGTTTCTTCATGCGCTTTACACCAATATGACCCAAACGACAGTGCCACAAATAAGTTGCACTATCATTATCAACTCTGCATCTTTTGGCTTCAATATTATGAATATGTGTGTCACTACTATCGTTATTTAATAAAAATAGACCACTCTTCAAGGGCGCATGACCATAAAAGATATTACTCATATAAATAGAACAACCATTATTCTTAGATTTAAATGAATAACCGTCTCGCATCAAACAAGATCCAGATATAATGTACATGCTTAATGCTGGCACCAAATAACAATTATTCAGGTCTAAAACTAATCCCGAAGGTAGATGTAGAGGTAGCGTGTCGACTGCAATCACATCGACTTTGGAACCATTTCCCACGCGCATCGTCACCTTGTCCTTAGCCAATCTTCGCTTAATCCATAGTCCCTCTTTCGAGTTGCAAATATTAGAACAGAACCAGTATCAAATACCCAGGCACTACTGCGAGCATTAGTAAGGTACACATCAATAACATGTATATCACATATACCTTTGTTCACCTTGCAATCCTTCTTATCCGCCAAATACTTGGGGCAGTTCTGCTTCCAGTGACCAGTCCCTTTAAAGTAGAAGCACTCAGTCTCAGGCTTAGGTCCAGACTTGGGTTTCTTCACTTGAGAAGCAACTTGCTTCCCGTTCTTCTTGAAGTTCCCCTTCTTCCCTTTACCCTTTTTCTTGAAACTGACGGCCTTTTTGACCATCAACACTTGATGCTCCTTCTTGATTTCTACCTCTACAGCCTTTAGCATTGCGAAGAGCTCGGGAATTGTCTTGTTCATCCCTTGCATGTTATAGTTCATCACGAAGCTCTTGTAGCTTGGTGGCAGTGATTGAAGAATTCTGTCAATGACACTATCATCAAGAAGATTAACTCCCAGTTGAATCAAGTGATTGTTATACCCAGACATTTTGAGTATATGTTCACTGACAGAACTATTCTCCTCCATCTTAACTTATTGGAGACTTCATATCTCTCAATACGGGCATTTGCTTGAAATATTAACTTCAACTCCTGGAACATCTCATATGCTCCATGACGTTCAGAACGTCGTTGAACGTCATATGCACACTAAACTATTGAGTAGTCACGAGCTTTGCTCTGCCGGACGTTCACAACGTCCGGCGCTGTTTTATAATGGTCTTGCACCTAGCGGTGCTTCCAGACGTAATTCTTACGTGCAGCAATGAGGATAATCCTCAAGTTACAGACCCAGTCCGTGTAATTTCTACCATCATCTTTCAACTTAGCTTTCTCTAGGAATGCATTAAAATTCAACTGAACAACAGCACGGGCCATCTATCTACAACAACATAGACATGCAAAAAACTATCAGGTACTAAGTTCATGATAAATTTAAGTTCAATTAGTCATATTACTTAAGAACTCCCACTTAGATAGACATCCCTCTAATCATCTAAGTGATCACGTGATCCAAATCAACTAAACCATGTCTGATCATCACGTGAGATGGAGTAGTTTTCAATGGTGAACATCACTATGTTGATCATATCTACTATATGATTCACGCTCGACCTTTCGGTCTCAGTGTTCCGAGGCCATATCTGCATATGCTAGGCTCGTCAAGTTTGACCCGAGTATTCTGCATGTGCAAAACTGGCTTGCACCCGTTGTATGTGAACGTAGAGCTTATCACACCGGATAATCACATGGTGTATCGGCACGATGAACTTTCGCAACGATGCATACTCAGGGAGAACACTTGTACCTTGAAATTTAGTGAGAGATCATCTTATAATGCTACCATCGAACTAAGCAAAATAAGATGCATAAAAGATAAACATCACATGCAATCAATATAAGTGATATGATATGGCCATCATCATCTTGTGCCTTTGATCTCCATCTTCAAAGCACCGTCATGCTCACCATCCTCACTGGTGCGGCACCTTGATCTCCATCGTAGCATCGTTGTCGTCTCGCCAACTATTGTTTCTACGGCTATCTCTACCACTTAGTGATAAATTAAATACAATTACAGGGCGATTGCATTGCATACAATAAAGCGACAACCATATGGTTCCTGCCAGTTGCCGATAACTTTGTTACAAAACATGATTGTCGGTGTCAAAACCGGCGGATCTCGGGTAGGGGGTCCCGAACTGTGCATCTAGGCGGATGGTAACAGGAGACGAGGGACACGATGTTTTTACCCAGGTTCAGGCCCTCTTGATGGAGGTAAAACCCTACGTCCTGCTTGATTAATATTGATGATATGGGTAGTACAAGAGTGGATCTACCACGAGATCAAGGAGGCTAAACCCTAGAAGCTAGCCTATGGTATGATTGTTGCAATGTATGTTGTCCTACGGACTAATGCCCTCCGGTTTATATAGACACCGGAGGAGGCTAGGGTTACACAGAGTTGGTTACAATGGTAGGAGATCTACATATCCGACGCCAAGCTTGCCATCCGCGCCAGGAAAGTCCCATCCGGACACGGACGGAGTCTTCAATCTTGTATCTTCGTAGTCTTGGAGTCCGGCGGACGATGATAGTCCCGCTGTCCGACACCCCTAGTCCAGACTCCTCAAGAGCTCCCTAACCTCGGCTTCAATGACGATTAGTCCGCGCGCATAATGTTCGGCATTGCAAGGCGGGTTCCTCCCTTGAATAATCCGAGAAGATCATGAACACCAGATAGTGTCCGCTCGCAAAATAAATTCCACATTCCACCAGAGAGAATAAAATGTACACCAGTCCAATCTGCCGACGATTATGCGGCGTGACATCACACCGCTACCAAGCCTTTGTTTGAATCATTTTTACTATACCACCTCAAAGACGCTTAGCTAAGCGGTTTCTTGGCACGCCTTGTCGGCAGAGATCGTGTTCCCTTATTCCGGGATTCTCATCAATACGTGCGTGGGTAACCCAACCGTTCCCGTCGCCATGCCTCCTCTATCGAAGGTGAATCCCAAACGGTCACGGAGACGGCTCTTGGTATTTTTTCCTCTTTATAAGAGGACCAAGGCTTGTTCTTGTTCTTCAATCTCGCATCGAATCTCCTCCTCGCTCCTAGTTCCAACACCCAGAGCCTCAGATTCGAGCGCTTCGGATTCTCAACCATGTCCGGCTCCGACCTCCAGAGCCGGTGGATGCCCTCCTCCGTCACGGAGGAGGACATATTGAAGTTACGCGAGGCCAAGTACCTGGCCTACAAGGTTTCGCACAGGTTGCCCGCCCAAGGGCAGGCCATGCCTGCCCCCGAGCCCGGTGAGTTCGTTGTCTTCATATCCCACCTCCGTCGGGGTTTAGGCTTCCCAACAGATCCCTTCGTGAGAGGGCTCATGTTCTACTATGGGCTGGACTTTCATGACTTGGCTCCGGAGTCCATCCTCCACATCTCCGCATTCATTATCGTCTGCGAAGCCTTCCTCCGCGCTCACTCCCCACTTCGCCTATGGTCAAGACCTTCAATGTGGAGCCAAGATGATCGGGGCGCTGCTGAGTGCGGCGGGCGGTTATAAGCAAAAGGCCGATGCCCCATGGCCCGAGGGTTCCTTCCAAGGGGAACTCTGATCGCGGGCAACAGGAGTGGTTCTATATCATCGCTCAAGGGCGCAAGCAAAAGTCGCCGCCTTCCTTCCGCCCGGGACCTCCATGCCGACTGATGTCATGGGTCAACCAAGGGCTCAGTTGGGGGTCGTCCGAAGACGTGCCTTTATTGCAGGGCCGGATTCGAGACCTCTAGGCGAGGGAGATCAATCTGATTGTGGTGATGCAGGTTATGCTAATCAGGCATCTTCTGCCCTGCAAACGTCGTCCTCTTCGTCTATGGGAGTTCAACCCGGAGGGACCTCGGATTCTCCAACACTTCATGGGTGCGACACCCGTGGAGATGTACAAGTTGTTTTTCTGACCGCAGTGGCGGTCCGAAGTGGCCGAGGACGCAGCCTAAGCCGCAATCGCCTCGGATACTCGTGTAAATAGCTCAGAGTCCGGACGCTCTGTTTATATTTTTCTAAAGTTCGCCTCCTGACCCATTACTCTTCGCAGGAGTGGGTAGCACATTCGAGGCCGATAAGGTGTCCGCCCTTCCCAGAGACCGTGACCGGAGCCCGTGGCTGGTCGGAATGTTGGATGTCGCGCCCATGGAAGGGAGCGATGGGGAAAGTAGAGGAGCTATTATTTCGCCTAAAGGGCGCCCAAGAGAGGGGAATCAAAACCCTCCTTCCAGGGGAGAAGAGGACTGCCCAAGATCCGGAGGCCAAAGCCCCTAAGTGGGAAGAGATCTTCACTGGGGTCCGCGTCCGGAGAGAATCCGGACGCACAATCATCGCCAAAGGATCAGCCTCCAATGAGCCGTGAGTAAAAAAAAGGGGGAGTTAATTAGTAAGGAAATACCTCCATTTGTGCTTCTGTGGGTAACCAAAATATTTATCTTGCAGTTCGGATCTGCAGCCTTCTCGATGAGTTCATCTTCGGGACCTTCTTCCGAGATGATGGAGAGCTAAACGCTCCGTCTGCAGCACAAATAAGGCAAAGCGAGCTCAAGTATCGCCACGGAGGGTATCCCGAGTCCGGAGGGGCCAGAGAATTCGGCACCCGCTAGTATCCGCCGAGAATCAAGAATCTGTTTGAGAGGGCGTCCATCTCAGAAGATCACCTTGCGTTGATGCATATGGTGATTGGAAGGATTTCGTCCGCTGAAAGCGGATTGTGCAATGCCGCTATGAGCTTGCTGGCGGGGTTTGAGGTACGTGAGAATGACACATCTCTTTGTCTATTGACAGTCTTGCACATGAAAATGCGCCATGTATAGATAGTAGCCCCTGAGACTCGGTAGGTTGTCGAAAACGACAGCGTGCCGAGAATCGAAATCGTAAGTAATGAATGTCGCCGTTCCTATGCAGGTGGCGGATAGTCCGAGGGCTAGCCGGACTAGTGGGTTTGCCGAGTTAAATCGGCAACTTGACTTGGCGGATGCGGACATCGCACTTGTCAACCGGCGACTTGATGAGTCGCAAGGTAAATGAGTTCTCTGCAGTCGCTTTATTAAGGGGGTCGAAGCCCTCCTCTGATAAATTTTATGTTGTTGTACGACGG
Organism: Aegilops speltoides; assembly: GCA_021437245.1. Taxonomy (NCBI): domain Eukaryota; kingdom Viridiplantae; phylum Streptophyta; class Magnoliopsida; order Poales; family Poaceae; genus Aegilops; species Aegilops speltoides. The sequence continues at coordinate 484,046,983 of CM038143.1, forward strand.
TGTGCTGCTGCTGTGGAGAGTTCGGGCGAACTTGCTCAAGCTAAGGAGCAAGCCCGAAGGAGTGAGGTGGCTGCCTCGAGGCCGCCGAGGAGTTGAAAGTCGAAGGGCTGCGCGACCGCCTAAGTAGGCGTAGGTGGCCGAATTGGCCATGAAAGTAAAAGATGCCGCCGATCGCAATGAGGCTCTTGAAAAGGAGCGCTTATCGGAGCGGTAAGACCTGAAGAAGGCCACCGCCGGTTAAGGATGCCCGCTCGCAATGCGGGCCATGAAGGAGGAACTGCGCCAAAGTCGAGATATCGTGGCTCGCAAGCCTTTTCTCGCTGGCGCCGGTTTATGGATCAAAAGTATGCTCAATTTGAGCGGTCAGGAGTCCGGAGGATCCGTGATATGGACTTAGCTGCATGTGCGGTTAATGCCGCTGAGCACTTCCGGAGCCGGAGGATCACAAGACGGAAGAGCTATATTGGTCTCAATTCCATAGTCCGGATCGCCACTTTCGCTGACAGCACGGTTGGCCGAATGGGCCGAGCTAAATAGATTGTCGGACTTGCCATGATCGACATGGCTCATGTCCGCCGAGAGGCCCAAGGCGACGAGCTACTTCGCCATCGCAGCAATTCCTTGAGCGGTGCCGCATATAAAGGAGATGAAGCGGTCGGCTGCATCGAGGGCGCGCGGATGGCTCTTGCCCGTGAAGGCGACCGTCCGGAGATGGATGCCACGCTGTTGCCGCCCGGTTCGAATGAAAGCCGCTCCCCACCGAGCACTATTTCGGGAAGTTATGCGTGGCGCCAGGTAATAGAGTCGCAGTGCTCGAAAAATATTACGCTCAAATGAACGCTTTAGCTTGTAAAACAATGATTATGCTATAACGCTTTTTATACTTGTGCGCCCCAAGTAGTAAAACTTCTCCGTGGGGCCGCACGATACATTTGTATAACTTGAAAGATTGCAGTCTTCGCTTCAGCCCCAACGCACAAGGTGCGGGGTGTTCGCAAAAATAGCGCTTTCACACTTAATCGACGCCTCGGTCCTGTTTAAGGAGGTGGTAGCGAGCTAACGAGGCAATCCGGACTATAATGCTTTATCACTTTCACTTAGCTGGAGTTCGAGGGTGGGGCTACGATATAGCCCCGGTGGCACCGCATCTCGAATTCGGGCGCGGTGTGCCTGACCGAGAAACGGTCCTTCGTCAAAGCGGGAATTCTAAACATTCCGTAGTCGATCGAGTGGTCGACCAGCTCTCATCAGTATCATGACGGTCGCCGGCTTTCATCGAGGTGCTCGCCAAATTAACCGGGGCACAATCGCAGAGTTCTCCGGTGCCGCGTTAGCCGGCGATACGGAACGAAGGCAGCAAAACACAGAGCCGGGCAAACCCAACATTTGACCAAAGACATGATTCGAGCTGATGCATATAATGCCTAATCTCGAGACGCCAACACTCCCTAAGGTGTTCGGTCTTTATAATAATGGGCAGAACAATGCCCTAAGCCCCTAGCGCCCGTGCACGGGCGTGGTCTTCGACGCGCCGATGCCAAAACGCCAGCCCGCTTTGGCTATAGGAAGAAACCAAGGAGAATAACAACAAGAGACAGAAAAAGGTTTACGCAGGTCTTAATCTGAAAAGAATCTCACAACGGGTCCTTACCGCACGCCGCTACTGTGGTTCCATTGCGCCGTTATCCTCGACGGGTACGCACGTTGTTCATCCGAAAAAGAGAGGAACGCTTAGTTTGAAAACAATTCGTATGTAAAAATATGTGTAAAAGAAGAAATATGAATAAGTAAAGCGGGTTTGTATGAACCCGCGGTTGTTTAGCGCGCAGCCCCTCGCGGAAGAGGTATGCGGCTAGGGAGCCCCTAGCCCGCCAAGCCGGATTCGTTTATCCGAGTCCGGGTCTTTAAGTGACCTCGTGACTGAAATGACGCCATGCGGACCGGCATCTTGAGTGTAAGAGACGCAGAATGCGGTATGGCGTTGAAGCGACAAAAGCCTTTCATCCCAAGAGTGCTTGATATCCACTTTTAAATGGGACGATGTGAAAAATTAATTTTTATACAAAATTGTTCGTGATCCGAACACGACTTCTAGTAATATGGAGCCGTGCACTTGGCGAAGGGCCCGCGCCACTCAGAAGTGCGGCTGTGTCGAATTTTGGTAGGGTCTATCCCCATCTTACGGATTGTGTTTGAATACAGCAGGTTTAAGTCGCTGCCTCCGCCCATTAGGACGTTAGTAAATTGTAGTCCGCCTATTATGGGATTCAATATCGGGAGTCCGCCCGCTGCTTTAACGCTTCGAATAGTCAGTGGTCGAAAGTGATTGGTTTTGATATCCAATCTCTATGGTCTGCTGGGTTGGACCGCCAAGCTCTTTTTAGAAAGTGCTGCAATATTTTTCCGTATTATCACATGAAGTGAGTTTACTGCTTTGACCTCTTGTGGGAAAGTCTTTTGTTTTCCGTGCTCGCTGGTGGGGTTTATCGCTTTGCTTGATGCGCCGAGCCCTTGTGTTCGGCGCTTAGTCGGCGGACTGTTTAAAACCCAACAATCCCGGCGGGTGTGGTTTGCAGGCCTTCTGGGGGTGCTGTGGATTTGACATATCCGACCCAAAATCTTGTTTAAGTTGGACAGCTCATCGCCATCATCCTTAAGAGGCGTTGTTTTGTTGTTTGGCCGCGAGCGTTTGAATTCGGAGTTGACTGCCGTGCTCTTTGGGCTATTCTCTTTATTCCGGCGCTATTCTTTTCTGCGCCGTGATTTTTCGTTTCCATCCCTTATCTCGGATGTACTCGGGTCGCTGGTGCTGCATCTTGCTAGCCAGCTGTCCTCTCCCGCACAGAAGCGGGTCATGAGGCTTGTAAGTGCGGACATTGTCCTCGGTTTCTCTTGACCGAGGTGCCTGGCAAGCCATTCGTCTCGGACATTGTGCTTAAAAGCTGCTAAGGCTTCAGCGTCCGGACAGTCGACTATTTGGTTCTTTTTGGTAAGAAACCTGTTCCAGAATTTCTACGCTGACTCTCCGGGCTGTTGAGTTATATGACTTAGATCATCTCAAGGTCGGAGGGCGGACATAAGTCCCTTGAAAATTTGATCTAAACGCATCCTCGAGCTCTTCCCAACTTCCCACGGTGTTTTCTGGGAGGCTTTTAAGCCAATGATGGGCTGGCCCTTTGAGCTTGAGGGGTAGGTATTTTATGGCGTGAGATCATCTCCTCCGCCATGTGTATATGTAGTATATAATCTTCTATCCGCATCTGTGGTCTGTTGTTCCATCATAGGCCTCTATGTTTATGGGTTTAAATCCTGCTGGGAATTCATGTTCCAGACTTCATTGGTGAAACATAGTGGGTGTCTGGCGCCCTGTATTTGGGTGTGCCATTATCTTCAACACTTGACGTGTTGCCTTGCTTCTCGGGCCCTCTTCTTTGGCCTCAGATGGACTGGCTGAGCCATCTGTCTTTCGTGTTCATTAGTTGGTTTATGTGGCATCGCTTTCGAATTTGGCCTATCATCCGCCGCCTATCCAACCAGCGGCCTCTTTATTTTTTGATGGTGGAGGCTCTATGGCCTCCTCGTCGATTCTCGTAGCAGCTTGCGCCGGGTAGCTCTTGGATTGGTGGCCATTGCCGATTTATTCACGGTTTTGAGCACTTTGCTCCATCTCATTCTCGAGTGTGTCTTCCGCTGTTTTGAGCCTCCGCTTTTCCTTCTTCAGCTTCTTGCAGTCTCGACGAGTCTTTTCCGAAGGTTCTTGTTCTCGGTGGTGTGTCCGACATGAGATCGTCCGGATCGCTGTTTCGCCGGCCTGGACTGATTATCTCGACTCGCCATGTTCGGATGCTTATCTCGCATGTTCATCGCCCATTTGTGAGCCCTGTCAGTATTACGGGCTCCTTTGGAGCATTGTTGTCGCCGAGGCGGACTTAGGGCGGCGTCTACGCCGCCGCTTTTGGTTGTTTATCGGCGAAGTTTATCTTCGCCGCAGCCCGCTGGTCCTCGTTATCGCTTCTTCTTTGGGGTATCCACCATGTATATGTCATATGACGAGGTGGTCCTCCCATGCCTTATAGGCTCGCTTCTTGTTCGCCTCCGGTATCGCCGCTCATTCCGCCGATGTCTTGAGTCATAGTCTAGCATGTCGGTTAGATCGTCGACAAGTGGCTACAAAGTGGGTGGTGCGGGCTCAATTTCTTCGTCGTCCGCATTTCAACCATCCTCGCCATAGTCCGCCAGACTCTCCCGATAACGAGAGATGCTTTAGCTAATTTAGGATGTCTCCAGAGGGCGAGTGTTGGAAGATGTCCGCGCGGTGGATTCCATAACCGGCGCCCAATCCGAATCGAAGGGGGCGTGGGAGGTTCGGAGTCCGCAGGAGTCCGCACCTCGTAATCACGACTTTGCGGGGACAAGATTAGTGTTCGCCCATCGCCGTGGATGTTGAAGCCCCTGTGGCGCGCGTCTATCCACCGACCCTCGATCCGGGCGATCGGCCCGGACTAATGGCCGAAGCGGATCCGCAGGCGGCCACCAAGGCACTGCTCGTGGCAGAGCTAGATCATGCCCGCTCGTACAAAGGCGGCGCTTGGCTATTGCTGCTCGAGTCCGTCGAGGATCAAGTCTCCGCGGACATCGCCCGTGAAGTTTAGGTTTCCAGATCTGACCTGACGGCCAGGGGCGTAGCCTTCGATCTGCTCCAGATGGCCAAGTGAATTAGCCCACAGTGCGAAGCCGCCCAATACGAAGATCTGCCCGGGGAGAAAAGTCTCGCCCTGCACAGCGTTGCTGGATGAAGATGCCATCGGGCCTATCGGTGACGGCACAGAGGAACTCTCAATGAAAGCACCAATGTCGGTGTCAAACCGCGGATCTCGGTAGGGGGTCCCGAATCGTGCGCCTAGGCGGATGGTAACAGGAGACGAGGGACACGATGTTTTTACCCAGGTTCGGGCCCTCTTGATGGAGGTAAAACCCTACGTCCTGCTTGATTAATATTGATGATATGGGTAGTACAAGAGTGGATCTACCACGATATCAAGGAGGCTAAACCCTAGAAGCTAGCCTATGGTATGATTGTTGCAATGTATGTTGTCCTACGGACTAATGCCCTCCGGTTTATATAGACACCGGAGGAGGCTAGGGTTACACAGAGTCGGTTACAATGGTAGGAGATCTACATATCCGTATCTCCAAGCTTGCCTTCCACGCCAAGGAAAGTCCCATCCGGACACGGGACGGAGTCTTCAATCTTGTATCTTCGTAGTCTTGGAGTCCGGCGGACGATGATAGTCCGGCTGTCCGGACACCCCCTAGTCCAGGACTCCCTCAATGATCATCTCATACAATAAAATTTAGCATCATGTCTTGACCATATCACATCACAACATGCCCTGCAAAAACAAGTTAGACGTCCTCTACTTTGTTGTTGCAAGTTTTACATCGCTGCTACAGGCTTAGCAAGAACCGTTCTTACCTACGCATCAAAACCACAATGGTTTTTCGTCAAGTATGTGATGTTTTAACCTTCAACAAGGACCGAGCGTAGCCACACTCGATTCAACTAAAGTTGGAGAAACTGACACCCGCCAGCCACCTATGTGCGAAGCACGTTAGTAGAACCAGTCTCGCGTAAGCGTAATGTCGGTTCGGGTCGCTTCATCCAAAAATACCGCTGAATCAAAGTATGAAATGCTGGTAAGCAGTATGACTATTATCGCCCACAACTCACTTGTGTTCTACTCGTGCATATAACATCTACGCATAAACCTGGCTCTGATGCCACTGTTGGGGAACATGGTAATTTCAAAATTTTCCTACGCACACGCAAGATCATGGTAATGCATAGCAAGAGGGGAGAGTGTTGTCCACGTACCCTCGTCGACCGAAAGCGGAAGCGTTATGACAACGCGGTTGATGTAGTCGTACGTCTTCATGATCGACCGATCCTAGTACCAAACGTACGGCACCTCCGCGATCTGCACACGTTTAACTCGGTGACGTCCCACGAACTCCGATCCAGCAGAGTGTCGTAGGAGAGTTTCGTCAGCATGACGGCGTGATGACGGTGATGATGAAGCTACCGGCACAGGGCTTTGCCTAAGCGCTGCAACGATATGACCGAGGTGGATTATGGTGGAGGGGGGGCACCGCACACGGCTAAGAGATCAATGATCAACTTGTGTGTCTATGGGGTGCCCCCCTCCCCCGTATATAAAGGAGTGGAGGAGGGGGAGAGGACTGGCCTGCTAGGCGCGCCCAAGGGGGGAGTCCTACTCCCGGTGGGAGTAGGATTCCCCCTTCCCTAGTTGGAGTAAGAGATGGAAGGAAGGGGAAGAAGGAGAGAAGGAAAGGGGGGCCGACCCCCTCCCAATTCGGATTGGGCTTGGGGGGAACCACCTTGGCCGCCTCCTCCTCCATTTCACTAAGGCCCAACAAGGCCCATTAACTCCCCGGGGGGTTTCGGTAACCTCCCGGTACTCCGGTAAATGCCCGAACTCACCCGGAACCATTTCGACGTCGAAACATAGCCATCCAATATATCGATCTTTCTGTCTCGACCATTCCGGGACTCTGAACTACCTTCGATACATCAAAACACATAAACTCATAATACCGAACGTTAAGCGTGCGGACCCTACGGGTTCGAGAACTATGTAGACATGACCGAGACATGTCTCCGGCCAATAACCAATAACGGAACCTGGATGCTCATATTGGCTCCCACATATTCTACGAAGATCTTTATCGGTCAAACCGCATAACAACATACGTTGTTCCCTTTGTCATTGATATGTTACTTGCCCGAGATTCGATCGTCGGTATCTCAAAACCTAGTTCAATCTTGTTACCGGCAAGTCTCTTTACTCGTTCCGTAATGCATCATCCCGTAACTAACTCATTAGTCACATTGCTTGCAAGGCTTATATTGATTTGCATTACCGAGAGGGCCCAAAGATACCTCTATGACAATCGTAGTGACAAATCCTAATCTCGATCTATTCCAACTCAACAAACACCATCGGAAACACCTGTAGAGCACCTTTATAATCACTCGGTTACCTTGTGACGTTTGGTAGCACACAAAGTGTTCCTCCGGTATTCGGGAGTTGCATAGTCTCATAGTCACAGGAACATGTATAAGTCATGAGGAAAGCAATAGCAACATACTAAATGATCAAGTGCTAAGCTAACGGAATGGGTCAAGTCAATCACATCATTCATTAATGATGTGGTCCCGTTCATCAAATGTCAACTCATGTCTATGGCTAGGAAACTTAACCATCTTTAATTAACGAGCTAGTCAAGTAGAGGCATACTAGTGACACTCTGTTTGTCTATGTATTCACACATGTACTAAGTTTCCGGTTAATATAGTTCTAGCATGATAATAAACATTTATCATGATATAAGGAATTTTATAAATAACAACTTTATTATTGCCTCCAGGGCATATTTCCTTCACTGAGTTGGGCCTAGTTTCCTTTTAAGCCTGGCCTGTCTGTGAGAGCAGTGAGGACAAGTTCTTCTTCTCTTTTTTTTCTCAAAAAACAAAGCTCTTCTAATATATATTTTTCTCAAGAAAAGTATTGTTTTTACTCAACTGAAGTTCTAGTTTTTTTTGCAGTGAAGAACAAGTTCTAGTTGTTGAGCCTATACTCGATAATTGCTTGAAGGACGCGTCTAGTGGGCGGCCGGCTGCCCACTAGCGCGATGGAGAGGCTGGCCAAAAAAGGTAACTCCCTGTCCCCCACGCAATAGAAAAGGAAGGGGCCACCATCCCGACCGATCAAGCGGCCACCAGAACAGATCGATCGAGCGTCCACCAACAGAATCGCCCCCCACGTGGCGAGCTGTCCCCAGCTCGCCCCACGGCCCCTCGCCCCCACGCCCTAGCCCCTCCCACGCCGCCTTCTTCTTCTTCTGCACGCCAGAAGGAGGGACATCCAACAGAATCTCCCCTATCCCTTCTTCCTCCTCCTACACAGTCGCCATGGGAGCCCCAAAGTAGAAGAAGGAGCTGCTTCAAAAAAGAAGATCTAAGGGCAGGGTGGTCAGAGCCATACCAGGCAGCAACATCAAGTAGGTAAGCTCACTCTGCCCCTCTTCACTTCCCCCTTTCTTCTACTGCATATGTAAACCCCCTTCTCCATGGATGTAGGACAAATCCATGGAGAAGCTGCTTCAAAAAAGAGGTGAATTTGGCACATCACACCAGCCTACTTGATGTTATTGCTAGATGTGTTAAACAAGCCAAAAACTACTTGATGCATGCCAAACAAGTTTCTCCCACCTGGATGTTTTAAATAAGCTGCTTCAAAAGTGTTTCCCCTGCCCCTTTTATGTGTTCAACAAGTCAACTAAGACATATTTTCTGGCCAACTAATACGTGATTCTAGCCAAGTGAACATGCATGCTTGCCAACTGGATATATGCATCCTGGCCAACTGAAACGTCTATTCTAGCTAGCTGAAAACATTGACTGTACAACAGATCATGCATCCTGGGCATGCTGATATATGCATCCTGGCCAACTGAAAATGTCTATTCTAGCCAGCTAAATACATTGGTTGTGCAACAGAACATGCATCCTTGCCAAAATGATATATGGATCCATGAAAATTCAAACATCTATTTTAGCCAACTGAACACATTGGTTGTGCAACTGAACATGCATGCTGGCTAACTGATATATGCATCCTAGGAAAACTGAAAACATATATTCTATCCAACTGGATACATGGACTTTGCAACTGAACATGCAAGCTGGCAACTGATATATGCATCTTGGGAAATTGAAACATCTATTCTAGCAAAAACTGAACACATTGACTGTCAAACTAAATTTGCATGCTGGCCAACTGATATATGCATCCTGACCAACTGAAAGAACTATTCTAGCCAAAACCAAAAAACTGCAGTACGGCAACTTCTGCAGCAATATGTGCGACAGATAAATAAACAAGGTTATTGAAGCCATAAAACCACATTAAAGTAGTCAAGCATATATTGCTTGTCCCACACATATATTCTGGTAGCACACCTATTGAAAAGCTATAGTGTAAAAATATGTTCAAATATACTGGAAGTAGAAACAGGAACGGCGACGAAAAACATATATCTATAGTTTGTCCTCAAATTCTACTTTCTTCTTTCACCTGGATTTTGCATCTAAAAAAAGTAGCCTCAAATTATGTCCCAATTATGTGCAGCAAAATCTGAATAAGTTCCTTGCCAATGGAAATCATGCGGATCATTGCAACAAAAGCAGAGGAAAAAGTCAGAAAACTCTGTGGTAAAAAGAAGTCAAGTTCTTACCAACTATTTACTGCAAACTGTGCAACTAACATAACAACTGTGTGCGAAAACAAAAAAATGCATGCATGTTATAATAAAAGATTCTGCTACAGACATGTTGCTTTTGGAACTAAAATTGTCATAAAATGGTGTGCAACTGCCTATTTACTAAGTTTTTAGGTTGTTTGAAACACTCTTTTCTATGATTAACAACTGATGACATCACTTTCTTCTTTTTTATATGTGCAGTGAGTGTGTGGCAGCATCAAAAAAAGGAAAAAATGCTTGATCTCAATGAGTTGCCTCCTGATCTCAATGAGCTTCCTCATGATATGGATCAGCAGCAACCCAGCATACCACAGGGAAACTGGACAGAAAATGTTCGATCTGTTTACTACACAGAGGCAAGTCATGGTGGAAACCCTATGGGCCATGACAATGTGGCAGGCCAGCCATCAACCCGTGGTGCCCCTGTAGTGGTGTCTTTGTAGTCAGAGAGCCATACTCTAGATGACACGGGAACCGAGGCAAATGTTCTTGGTCCAACCAGGACTGAGCTAGGAGCTGGGGCTGTTGACGGAGGTGTGCAAGAAGAAGAAGGAGAGGATGAGGCTGGTTCTCAACCTATGGAACCCTATGTTGGCATGAGGTTTGAGAGCCTTCAAATTTCTAAGGATCACTACAACAGCTACGCACTACGGATGGGTTTCTCTATCAAGATGAACACATCTAGATGGACACCCCATACCAATGAATTGATAAAACAACAATTTTGCTGCAACAAGTTCAAGAAGCCCAAAGCTGGTGATGGAGGAGCTGAGGCTCCTCCTGTCCTGGACCCTATTCCAGATCCAAAATCTGTTGATAGTGATGAGGAGATGGAAGAAGAACCTCCAATATTTGCTGAAGAGGAGGCTGGTACTAGTAAGAAGAAGAAAAAGCTCAAACGCGAGACAATAAAGCAGACTCGGTGCAAAGCGAAAATGTTGGTGAAGCTGCTAGATGGGCGATGGGAGGTGACACACTTTGTTCATGACCACAATCATCCGCTCGTAAACAAACCTTCGTTATCCAAATACTTGAGATCCCACCAAGGCATCTCACTTGATGAAAAGGAGTTTCTGCGCATCTTGTATAACTGCAACTTGACTACAGGTGTGGTGTTTTCTATATCCCTTAAAGAATTAAGTTTTCCTCTAGGCAGTCCAGTGTGCAACTGTTATGGTACTACTGTGCAACTGAAATGACTTAACTGTGCAACTGTTGTCCAACTGGTGTGCAACTGAAATGACTTCACTTCATGTGTAGTTGTGCAACTATATTGTCTTTACTGTGCAAATAAACAATGTCCTGTATGCAAAAAGTGCAAAAGTGTTTTTAAAAAGATGCAGCTAGGTGTCCATTTCCTGCGATTATTTTCTGTGCCAACACATGTCCTATTACTGAGCAGCTGGATGTGCGCATTCGTGCAACTAAAAAAGGATACACTGTTTGCTTTTGTATTATGTAGGACGTATGATTCATGTAATGGCAGAGTTCTATGGATCTGAGATGATGGTGCCATTCGGACCAAAGGCAATAACTAATCTTTGTACAAGTTTCCGTAGAGATGACACAAAGGAGGGTGATCTGATTAACACAATTGCGCACTTCAAGGATATACAAAAAACAAATCCAGACTTCTTCTATAAGGTGAAATATGATGAAGAGGACAGAGTTGTCAACATATTTTGGGTGGATGGCTTAGCTCGAAAAGCTTATGCGGAGGCGTACCACGATTGCATATCGTTTGACACCACCTACATGACCAACATGTACAATATGCCGTTCGCGCCCTTCATAGGAATAAACCGACATGGCTAATCTTTCATGCTGGGTTGCGCGTTTGTGAGGCAGGAGTTGGCATCGAGCTTTGATTGGGTCTTTGGAGCATTCCTAGAGGCTATGGATGGCAAACCTCCTGAGAACTTCATCACTGATCAGGATGGTGAGGCAGTCAATACAGAGCATCTTTCCAACCACCGTGCACCGCTGTTGTCGATGGCACATCATGAAAAAGGCTCAAGAAAAAGTTGGTTGGTTGTTGTGCCGGAATCCAGGACTCTCTGATGATTTCAACAAGTGTGTTGACTTCAGCTTCACTATAGACGAGTTTGAGCGGAATTGGGCTGGGTTAATGGTGAAGTACGAGGGTATGACACATACGCACTTTGAGAAGTTGTACGAATACAGGTCAACTTGGGTGCCGTGCTACTTCAAGCACAGGTTCTTCCCGTTCCTACAGTCTACATAGCGTAGTGAGGGGTTCAACGCCGTCCTGAAAAGATATGTGAACCCACACAACTCAATGCTGAACTTCATCAAGCAATATGAAAAAAATCCAAAACCACATCCTTGCCAAGGAAGGCTGCAATGATTACAGGACAGAACACCTTGAGATTGAGCTGTGGTCCAACTTCCCAATAAAGAAGCAAGCTTACAGAACCTATACTAGGGACCTTTACCGCAAGTTCAGAGAAGAGTTTGAGCTGATTGGACATTATAATGCATTCCAAGTTGGTGCTGATATATTTGAGCTCAGACCGAACCAGGAATTTGTTGCCAAATATGGTTCTCGTAACTACTTGGTGCAGGCAAGGGTGGAGGAGGGTTCCTATTTGTGTGAGTGCTGTAAAATGGACAAGGACGACATCCTTTGTTGCCACATCCTCAAGGTGTTCACCCATATTGGAGTTGATGTCATACCGAAAAGGTACCTGCTAAGACGGTGGACACCTACTACTGTACCTAGTGCGCCAGGGACTGGTTATGAGCAACCGGATGAAATGCCTCCTCAGTCAAAGAAGCGGATAAGGGAGAGGAACATGATATACGATTTTCGGAAACTAGCAAAGTTTGCGAGTGGTTCTGATCCAGCACAAGCTATTGTATACAAGCATATGCGCGCAGCACGTACCGAGATCGGCCACCTGAACAAGTCCAAGAAAAAGAAAAAACCGACTGCTGCCACGGGGCCATCAGATGATGGCAACCCTCGAGGACCTCCTCCACCTCCAGGCAGCAATCAGGGGGCTCATTATCTAGGTAATTACCTGCCCCAACTCCTAATCTAACTAGGTGTGTAACTTCAGTTGCACACATCATTGTGCCCAGTTGCACACATCATGGTGGCCAGTTGCACAGAAACAGGCTGCCTAGTTGTGCATGCTGTGTTAGTTCAAGCATCGAGATAACACAACTAACTTGTTTTTCCTGTTCTGGATATAGATGATGTCAACCCTCAAGGACATCCTCCACCTCCTGGCCCTACAGGCAGCACTCAGGGGCCTCATCATCCAGGTAATTTCCTGCCCCAACTCCCCATCAAACTAGGTCTATAACTCCAGTTGCACACATCATGGTGCTCAGTTGTACAGAAAACAGGCTACCTAGTTGTGCACGCTGTGTTAGTTCAAGCATCAAAGATAACACAACTAACTTGTTTGTCCTATTCTGGCTATGGGTGATGCCAACCCTCAAAGACCTCCTCCCCCGCCTGGCCCAACTAGCAGTGCCCTGCGTGCTACTCCAAATGGACATATAGGCAGGACTCAGGGGGCTCATCACTGAGGTAAAAATACCTTCCCCAACTCCCAACAAAACTAGGGTGTGTGACTTCAGTTGCACATATCATCCTGCCTAGTTGCACAGAACATGCTGCCTAGTTGTGTGCGTTGTGTTAGTTTGAGGATCAAGATAAAAATCTAACTTGTTAGTCCTGTTCTACCCATAAGCGATTACAATCCAAGTACCATGACGGGCCGTGCTACTACAGGTGTTATTTTCAACTTAACTTTCACACAGCAACCAGTTAGTTGCACAGCATAGGTTGTGTGGTTGCAGGGAGCATCAGTGCTGGTTCCACAACAAAAAATGTACTAAATTTTTTATATGATTATCACACAGGTGATAGTGATGGTCCTACTGCCCCGTTGGAGGTTGCATCCCCTGCACAAGCTTCTCATGATTTTGTGCCCAGGGATCCTCCAAGGTCTACTACAAAGGGTAGGGCAAAAAGTCGACGGTACAAATCGGTGCTGGAGCTACACCCAAAGAAGAAAAGCAAATGCAGCCAGTGCCAATCTACAGAGCACATGCTGGTGTGTGTCCACTCAGGCTACTGTGATTCTGTTTCATCATTTGTAACTTTGAGACAAAAAGGAAAAGAATGATGTTTTTTAGCAATATTGGCGCCAAGTGGACACATTCAGCATCTATGATATCTCTTTATGTAATTTATGCACTGTGTAAAAAAGGTTGCTATTTGTGCCTTTGTTGGCAACTGGTTAAATATTTAGTTGTTGAACAATTGTATGTCCAGTGCTCCTAATGTATCGAACAAAAGTGATGACATTGACTTGCAAACGGAATTGCTACTAGTGTGCAACTACAAAATCTGCTTAAAAATTGTGCAAACCAGCAACTACCTCCATGGAGCAGAGAAAGAAAAAGAGTACTGACCTAGTCCTTGTTGTATCTCAAAGAACTTCCTCCATGGGTATTGTTGTACGCCTTTGGTGACCCAATCATATGCCCGCTTCTTCCCGATGTTGAGTACTTCCTTGGGTTCGTAGTTGGGCAGTTGGCTACCGCTCCACTCGGTGGCGTTAATAAATCTGAACAGCCCACACTCACATCGCGATGGTCCGTAATGTAAAATTTGTCACATAAAATTAAAACCATAAATATAATGCGATCAGGTAAATGCTTATGTTCTACAAAGGTAACCGCTATGTGCCATCGTAATCGCTATGTGCCCTTTGTAATCGCTTATGTGCCACTCGCAAAGTGGCTAGATAATCCATTAGAAACTCAAAATGATAAGCAGATTGCGATCGGCATCAGGTCTTAAAAACTAAAGATTGCACATGTAGAAAAATTTGAAAACTACAAAATGATGGTAAGAAATTGAGAAGATAGCCATGCTTATTGTCTTAATGGCCGATCTGCTTTGGTACATCAATGTCAATAATCTGGAAGTGCTCAATGCTGAACTTTGGGTAATGCTTCCTCCATAGCTGGCGTACTACCCCCGCGATGGTAGAGGCGGTGGTCATCAGCTCAATGTCATCTACCGTCCTGCTTGAATCAAGAACTTTGAAGCGTCCATCCCTCAAGTTGACATTGAAGACCCAATAATGCCTCCCTCCCTCCTTATCGGTTACATCAGCGCACTCGAGCACTGGCAGCATGACCTGCAAGTGTGAACGATTTCAGACACAGATACAAGCTGTAGCTAAGAAAAAGTAGTAAAAGACTTGGTCAAAGTTAAAAACAAGTTGCAACAAGTATGTGCCAACTAACAGATGTGCCGTGTGCAACTGAACATGCTGTGGGTGTCAACAAAAAGAGATGGATCATGTGGGCACAACACTCACCAAGTCCTTCTTGTCGAGACGGTTCTTGTAGTCAAACTTCTTGTTTATCTCATTCACGTTGTGGATACCTTGCTGTTAATTCCACGACACAATTGGTCAACAAAAAAGTGCTACAGAACAAAGATAAGGGTAAGGAAGGTTTTGGAAAAACTTACCGAAAACCTCAGTGGCATAACAACCTTCTTTGACCCTTCTAGTAAGCTCTCCATGATGTGTAAGATTCCAGTCTCAATAACAATTTTTCACAGCCATTGAACCGGATTCATCGAATCAACTAACTTCTTTAAAGAAATGAAGAAATCACCATACCTGATTATCTCAGGGCTGAATTTTTTTTGAAAGCAATAAAAAGACAAGTTAGCTCGAAGGGTCACAGAAGCAAAAAAATGTGCATGAAATTGAAAAACAGAACAGTGTGCAACTAAACAGATCATCGAATTGCTGGACAAAATCAGGAGGAAATGTTTGTGGACTAAAAAACGGAACAAGGTGATAAATGCAACTCACTTGCTGCATGGAGCATGGTCTGCCGACCCAAGGAATGCGGTGGCCTAGGTGTGATTGACCTCAGAACACAAGGAGATGCCCTGCTACTGAAATACTTACACAAATTCTATAATAGATGGGACGTGCCTTGGGTCCAACTCATCTGGGATACATATTACCCTGACCGCATACCGCACGCCACTGAAACGTACGGGTCATTCTGGTGGCGTGATGTGGCAAAGTTAATGCCCATTTATAGAGGAATAACTCAGGTCCAGGTAGCAAGCGGTAAGAATGTTCTCTTCTGGAAAGACTCTTGGACGGACACCATTATTGCGGAGAGTTACCCTCGTGCTTTCTCCTACACCATTAATGAAGATATCTCTGTCGGAGATTTCTTGTCCATCAGGGCACTACGGGAAGCGTTTCACCTACCGCTCTCAGAACAAGCCCACGCTGAAGTTCGACAGATGCAATCGGATATGTCCACAGTTACCCTATCTGAGGGGACGGATGTTTGGACATATGCATGGGGATCAGATCAATTCACAGCACATAAATACTATACATTCTACTTCAGAGATATTCGAGCACATGAAGCCTTTGGTTGGATTTGGAAGTCAAGTTCAATAACCATGAAAATCAAAGTTTTTGGGTGGTTGCTTCTGGCTGATCGCCTTAATACCAGAAACATGCTCAAAAGACGGCACTACAACATTGGTGATGACCATAACTGCATCCTATGTGGTCTGAGGATTGAGGAAACATTGGAGCACTTGTTCTTTGAATGCCAGTTCAGCACTAATTGTTGGGCTACTATGGGCCTTTCCTGGCTGCAAGGAATGCCACGCCTTCAAAATGTGACCACGGCCAAACAACGTTGGAATGGGCCTCTTTTCATGGAGATGTTCTTGCTTGCGGCTTGGAGTTTATGGAAGGAATGCAACAATAAGCACTTCAGGGGGATTGCCCCGACAAAAAAGTCTTGGTTGGACAAGTTTAAGACAGACTTCTCTCTCCTTGCCTATAGGGTCAAGGAAAAGCACAAACACCTCATCCCCATAATCCTCTCTTCTTTACATTAGCATACTAACACACCCCCAATGGGGTGATGACACTTGTACAGTCACCATGTAACTTGTACTTTATTATATTAATACAAAAATAACAGTGGGAGGTGCTCCTACTGTTCAAGGTTTCAAAAAAAACATGCTATGATTTTTGTGCAACTAAGTGGCTGGTCCTGTGCAACTGAAAAAGATATGTATGTAGGTTGTGGGGAGTTTGTTTACCTAGTAGCTTCATCATTTGCTCCTTCATGATGCCTGACCCAATACAAGAGGGCAGCGTAAAGCTTGTTCACTGCCTCATTGGAGCTGAAAGACTACTTCTTATTGTAGTCAATGAATGGAGACCTTTGAGATGTTGCGGGCCTTATTACCCTCCTCTGTCTTCGTGCAATAGGTGATCCCGAAGAACTCCTCGTGCCAGCTTCTGGTTCTGGGCATATCGGGGTGTGGCAATTCTCTGGTGATCCAACATCTAGCTCTTGAGCTATTGCCTTGCCAGCATCAGCAGCAGCGGATCCTTCATTCACAGCTGCTAGGTCCAACTCACACTCATCAATACTAATCACACCGCCTTCCGTTGTTTATGCTGCTGGAGTGTAACTGTCACGCCCAATATGCGACCCTATCCAAAAGGAACTCGAAGTTCCCACCAAGGATAGACCCGCATATTGAAACGCTTTTGCAAGGTGGATATCATTACATCAACATTACATAATAGATGGGGATACATACAAAAGGCATACAATGCCACACGAATACAACATCATCTTACATAAGAGCACCATAGGCTACAGATGAAACATAAACAGAAACTCAAACGACATCCACCCTGCTAGCCCAGGCTGCCGACCTGGAACCTATCCCCTGATCGAAGAAGAAGCAGAAGAAGAACTCCAAAACAAGCTAACATCGCTCTCGCGTCATGACCATCGCATAACCTGTACCTGCAATTGTTGTTGTAGTAATCTGTGAGCCACGAGGACTCAGCAATCCCATTACCATGGGTATCAAGACTAGCAAAGCTAAATGGGAAAGGAAGGGGTAAAGTGGTGAGGATGCAGCAGCGACTAAGCATGATATGGTGGCTAACATACGCAAATGAGAGCGAGAAGAGAAACAAAGGAACGGTCGTGAAGCTAGCAATGATCAAGAAGTGATCCTGAGCTCCTACTTACGTCAAACATAACACAGAAACTGTGTTCCCTTCCTGGAATCCGCCGAGAAGAGACCATCACGGCTACACACACGGTTGATGCGTTTTAATTCAGATCTGGTGTCAAGTTATCTACAACCAGACATTAACAAATTCCCATCTGCCACAAAACCGCGGGGACGGCTTTCGAAAGTTTATACCCTGCAGGGGTGTCCCAACTTAGCCCATGATAAGCTCTCGCGATCAACGAAGGATATACCTTCTCCTAGGAAGACCCGATCAGTCTCAGAATCCCGGTTTACAAGACATTTCGACAATGGTAAAACAAGACCAGCAAAGCCGCCCGATGCACCGACAATCCCGATAGGAGCTGCACATATCTCGTTCTCAGGGCAACACCGGATAAAAAGCTACGAGTAAAACCAGACCTTGAGTTTCCCCGAGGGGGCCCCGCAGGCTGCTCGGTTCGGACCAACACTTAGAGAAGCACTGGCCCGGGGGGGCTATAATAAAGATGACCCTTGGGTTAATTACTCCCAAGGGAAAAGTAGGTGGTGGTGAGGCAAATGGTAAAACCAAGGTTGGGCCTTGCTGGAAGAGTTTTATTCAAAGCGAACTGTCAAGGGGGTCCCATAAATCACCCGACCGCGTTAGGAACGCAAAATCCGGGAACATAACACCGGTATGACGGAAACTAGGGCGGCAAAAGTGGAACAAAACACCAGGCATAAGGCCGAGCCTTCCACCCTTTACCAAATATATAGATGCATTAATAATATAAGAGATATTATGATATCCCAACATAACCCTGTCCACCATGGAGCAATCTTCAACTTCACCTGCAGCTAGCAACGCTATAAGAGGGGCTGAGCAAAAGCGGTAACATAGCCAAGCAATGGTTTGCTAGGAAGGGTGCAAAAAGGTTAGAGGTTCATGGCAATTTGGGAGGCTTGAAGAACAAAATGATAGGTAGCGCAGCAAAGCGATAGAGCAAAGCAACTAGCATAGCAATGATAGTAGTGAGATCCAGGGTAGCGGTCATCTTGCCTGAAATCCCGCTAGGAAGAAGAATGAGTCCATGAAGAAGATGAAGGCACGAAGACGAACCAAGCGGAGACAAACGAATCCTCACGATCGCAACGAAACGGGAACTATCGAGAAGAAGCACACAACATGGTAAACACACCACACATAGGCAAGACAAGATGCACAACGAGCATGATGCATGACAAAGCTACATGAAGCTACTCGTGGCTAGAGATGATGCAAATAAGAACAACACATCAAGGCAAGTTTAAATGAGGCCGGAAACAACATATAAAAATTCCGGTAAGTCCTCATATGCAAATTTCAAAATTGGTCCAGATCTGAATAAACCTTATGTTCAAGTTGTTAAAAATCAAGTTAAGATGCACCAAGATGATCTACACGAGATTCTAGTCAAGTTACATATAAAGTTCATTTAATTCGGAGCTACGGCCTAGAAGATATGACCAAAACAAGTTAAGTATGGCATTGATGCAAAATGCATACAAACATCAAGCAAACACCTCAAAACATGGATGCAACATGATAATATGAAACTACATGCAAAATCAAGCAAGTTTCATATAGAGCACACTCAAAACGGAGCAACGGTTCAACAACGGTCCAAAACAGCAACTAGGCATCTAGCAAGCATCAAAAAAATATGCTACAACACCTCAACATAAGAACAAAAGGCATGGGCATGAAGTACAGGTAAATCATGACAAAACATGAACACTGAGCTATCTCCAGAAACTACTAGAACATGCTCAAAAGGACATGGCAAGATTGCAAATAATAACAGTTTCAGACTTAGCAGGAATAACATCAGGTTGCAATGTTTAGAGCTATCAAACAACATGTTACAGAAACTTATCATGGCAAACAAAGGCATGGCATGAATCTACTAATATCATAGAACAAAAGTCCCTTACTGACCATGAGCCAAAAAGGCACAGAAAATATGATGGCACCCATGTAAACATGGCAAATGATATGACAGATTCATACTTTTTTTTTGAACCGGGCTTTACCCCTTTCCATTGCAAAGAACGGAAATACAACCAGTTCGAGCGAGAATGTCAGGAGGAGGGAAAGAAGTAAAGCGAGTTCAAGCACTACCAGGAAACCCACCATACTCGCTCGCCATCGAAATGAGTATCATGGGGCAAAAACCTGGCATACCGCATAACATCTATCCTATTACAATCTCAAAAGCTCAAGATCAAGTATCAGAACACAGCTGCAAAGTCAAGTAATCCGATGGTAATCTTCGCCGAGAGAATCCAACATCGAGGTTGCGCGCCCGTCTTCCTTTCAAGCGCCCTGGATTGGTTGCTTGACAGCGCCACACACCTTCATCAGCTTCATCGTGCCAGTCCTGATCATCTCGGCTCCGAAACAAAGATCTTTGGCCCTCCCTTCTTTGTAGCCCTCGCCCAAGAGAGTAGAAAGGAACACAGAGAAAACACAATCTCAAAAGGAGTCTTGATTTGTTTTTTTTTCAAAGGTAGCTCGGTTGCGCGCCAACCAAATCGCCCAACATACAGCCGCCAGACCTACTGTGTAAAACTTTTGTTTCCCAGGAAGGAATTTGTTGCACCACACAAAGTACTGCCAGTAATTCGACGGACATCTATTAGTACCAAGAGCAACTCCAATCGATCGCCATACAATTCTAGCCACAAGACAATTGAAAAATAGGTGTTGCACCGTTTCAACCTGTTTGCAAAAGGAGCAACAGGGGTTCCCCGGCCATTTCTTTTTCCTCATGACTTGCCTAGTGAGAATTGCGTCTTGCGACATCTGCCATAGGAAGATTTTGATTTTGAGAGGGATTTTGGCTTTCCAAATCCATCTGTAGTGGCAACCACTAATAGGCTCCTCCAACATCTTATACACCGATTTAGTGGTGAACTTGCCATTCTGGTTGAGTCCCCAGAAGACACGATCGCTCCTCTCAATGAGGTGGATTCTATTAACCGCAGCACGCATATCCTCCCATTGCTTGGACAGCTCAGGGGTAAGCCTACGTCTGAACATATCGGTGTCCTCAAGTCTATCTTTCCTATTCAGGGTACTCGTAGGGTAGTTGCATATCTCAAACAAACGTGGGTATTGATCCTGAAATGGGGTCAACCCATTGATTGGATCTTTCCACAATCTTATCAGGTTTCCAGCACCAGTTTCGATTTTCCTGCCCATCATATATATGTTTTTGATTTTGAGTAAGGCCTTCCAACAAGGCGAGTCGGAGAATTTGGGGGAAACTTCAGCAACAGAAATGTTGCGAAGATACCTGGCACGGACTATATCCTGCCAAAGCCCGTTTTGTGTCTCTAATTTCCACCACCATTTGACCATGAGGCTGATATTTTGTTTTCTAAGGTCTTTAATGCCCAAACCCCCTTTGTTTTTGGATCTACAAATCTTGCTCCACTTGACAAGATAGTATCTCCTTTTTTTGTTACACCCTTGCCAAAAGAATCAGTGTTTATCTAGCTTCTCTATGAAAGTCTTGTTCATAAGCCACATAGACATATGATAGAGAGAGAGCTGAGTGACTACAGAATCAAGCAGAGTGTGTCTCCCACCCATTGAGGCAGCGTTTCCAATCCAGGCATCAAATCTTTTTAGGTACTTATCAACAATGAACTCCCAGTCCGAAGTTTTAAGATTGGCATAACTCACAGGCATCCCCAAATATTTGAGTGGGAAACTGCCAACCTCACAGTTGAAAATTTCTGCATATTTATTCACCACATTATCATCTCCTCCCACAGTGAGGATCTCACTTTTCTGGAAGTTAACTTTCAAACCAGACATCATTTCGAACATATACAGCACCAACTTCAGGTTGGCAGCCTTATCCACATCATCTTCGATACAAATGATTGTATCGTCCGCATATTGTAGAATCGCCACCCCATCAGGAATCAGGTCGGCCGCTAGACCTACAATTTGTTTGTTTTTCTAGGCATTTTTAATCATCTTAGCGAGACATTCAACAGCTAGATTGAACAAAAAGGGAGAGTGTGGGTCCCCCTGCCTCACACCCTTTTTGCTTTGAAAGTACGGCCCAACACTACCGTTAAGCTTAATGCTGACTGTCCCATTATGTAATATCTGCTCAATCCATCTGCACCACGTATCATCAAAGCCTCGCATCTTGTGACACTCCAGGAGAAAGTCCCAATTTACCTTGTCATATGCTTTTTCAAAGTCCAGTTTAAGGACAATTCCTACTCTCTTCTTAACGTATGTGTAATTAAGAAGCTCATGTAGGGACAAGACTCCGTCCATGATATTTCTCCCTTTTATAAAGGCGTTTTGAGTAGGGCTAATGAGTTTATTTGCATATACAGCAACTCTACGGTCAAGGAATTTCGTGATTAACTTGTATGGGCATCTCAATAAGCATATAGGTCTATACGGCTGAATCTTCTCAGCCCCAGAAATTTTGGGGAGAAGAGTGATCACCCCATAATTCAACCTTTGAACATCCAATGTTCCTTGGTGGAAAGCTTTAAACAGGGCCATAATATCATCTTTAACTATGTCCCAGCATACCTGATAGAACTCAGCAGCAATGTTGTCAGGCCCAGGGGCCCTAGCCATATTAAAAAGAGCCTCTTAAACTTCTTGCTCCGTAAATTCACGACATAGGTCCTTATTATCTTTGTCATCCAGTTTCTCCTCAGGTGACCAGGTTTCCGGATCAAGATGGATCTGGTTACCAGGTGCAGGTCCAAACAACTCTTTGTAAACCTCAGTGGCATGGGCAACCAGATTGTCCGTGCCCTCAATCAAAGTCTCCCCTACTTTAAGCGATTGGATTGTATTTTTTCGTTTCCTCCCATTGGCAATTTTGTGATAATAGTCAGTATTCAGGTCTCCTTTGAGCAGCCAGCGCTCATGGGACTGTTGGAGCCAAAATATTTCTTCGTTAACCAGGAGCTTATATAACTCGGCGTTGATATCCATCTTTCTACTATACAAGTCAGGAGGCA
The DNA here is from genome assembly GCA_021437245.1 of Aegilops speltoides. Taxonomy (NCBI): domain Eukaryota; kingdom Viridiplantae; phylum Streptophyta; class Magnoliopsida; order Poales; family Poaceae; genus Aegilops; species Aegilops speltoides. Next base: position 484,069,442 of record CM038143.1, read on the forward strand.
ACATATCTTCTTCTTCCATTTCCTCAAGCATAGCAAGTTCCATACGTAGGTCTTCTTTCCTTTTCTTATCATGACCATACTTATCGGAACCCCACCCTTTAAAGTATGTTTTAAATCTTTTCAGCTTGATATTCAGAATATCAATGGGATCTGATGAGGCAACCTTCCTAGCTCAAATCCTACTCACAGTAGGCAGAAACTTTTCATCATTAATCCAAAACAGATAGAAGCGAAATTCGCGAGGTTTTGGGGCTTCGCGCCCCTCTTCCCTGGAGGATAACAAAAGGGGGTTATGATCAGAAATCTCACGGACTAGTTTCCTCACAGAGACCAGAGGGAAAATATCTTCCCAGCATTCTGACATGAGGATTCGATCTAGTTTCTCTAGCGTGGGGTGAGTCTGGTTATTGGTCCAAGTATACTTCCCTCCACTGATATGAATCTCTCTAAGGGCTAGTGTATTGATGATGGAGTTAAACAAGTCAGTGGCTTTGTTGTTCGACATCTTCTTATTTTTTTCTCCCGAATGTCTCAGGATATTAAAATCTCCCCCTACTATGTAGGGTATGGTCATGCCACTACAAAAGGAAGCTAGCTCAACTAGGAATTCATTTTTGAATTCATCATGCGCCGATCCATAGGCTACCAGCAATCCCCATTGGATTGTTTTCTGTATGTCATACAACACTAGTTGCAGTATGTACTTGCCCTTAGTACAAGAGACTATATCAAAATTATCTCTCCGCGTACCGCATAGGATGCCTCCAGATTTGCCCGTGGAAGGCACCCAATTCCACTGGAAAATGTCAAAGGGATCAATTCTTCTCAGGCATTTAGGAGTAAACTCTTTTTTCATAGTTTCTTGCAAACCTAGGAAGTCAAGGGAATGGTCACTAATCATGTCTGAGAGGCAGGTGGCCATTCCTTTCTTGCCCACCCCTCGACAGTTCCAAATGATTCCTCTCATTTGGAACTTTTTTGTGAAATTTGGTCCGAGTAACCCTACCAGGCAACGGGGCAGGCTTACATATAAAATCCTCCTCAGTATTATTTCTTTTTTGACTCCTAGTCACAGGCCTAGGGATCTTGACATTGGATTTATTGTGTTTTTTCTTTTTAGGTTTAACAGAAGAGATACGCTCATAGATGTGTTCTTCCTGGTCTAGCCATTCTAAGCTCACAGGAGTTTCCCTACCCAAACCATCTGTCACAATCAAAACATCCTGCTCATTATCAGTATTATTAATTGCTTTCTTATCATCTAATTCTTTTCAGGTGCACTCAAGCTCTCTAATAATGTCAACACAGCAAAATCATCATTGGGTATTTCTACCCCTATCAAATTCGCTCTGCTAATCAGCTCATTATCGGAAAGTGCATCAAATGAATTCTTGAAAGTAGGGGTATTGTTACCTTCCAGGTTTTTCTTGCTAGCCATTTTCTTAGCCCTGTCCTCCACCTTGTCCTGCATTCCAGAGACGTTACGCTTGCTGAACCTCAGTGGGGCTTCAGGTGCTAGTGGGGGAGTGAGAATGATCTCTTCAATGCTTTCAGGAGATGGGAGTTGTACCACATAACTGCATGAAGTCTTCATCCCAGATCCACCTCACGATTACCTCCACAATCGAGAAGGGTTAGAAGCGATCGACAAGGCTAAACGGATATATTATGTATGTCTTTTTTCACCTGAATATCTTGCGCAGCATTCTCCATGATATCAGGATTCCTGGGGACAATCCAGTTGGAAGAATCAACCTCCCCTTCCCTCATTTTCTCCTCAATTTCTCTCTGCATTGTTTCAATAAGCAAGGAATTATCCCCATCACTTTCAGTAGAAGGAGATCCCTCTTTGTCATCGTATAGCAGGCGACAGGCCTTGCCACCACGATAAGAACCCCCAATATTGCCATGTCCAGCAGACTCAGGCTGCAGCACACCTCTCTCATGTTCAGTGTGTTTCCTCTTAGGAGTCTGATCTGCCTTGGTTCCATCCACAGGGATGGAATCCTCCTTTTCTGCATCCACATGATTCTTGACCAAAACCTCCTCAACCTCATAAGTAAACCTGTAAAAACGTCCTGCAAGCACTCCTTCAGCAGTGGCAGGGAGCTGAGCTATCGACCTACAACCAATTTTAGCTCTGACAGAAGAGGGGTGATTTATAGTTGACATATCAACTTCCAGGGTAATCCCAACTAACGCTCCCACATAAGCTATAGTCTTATCACATCTCTTGTTGGGTGGAATTTTTCCAATCTTAACCCAGGCAATTTCTAACAGTCCCTCAGAATCAATGTCTTCGGGCCAAGGAGAGAATTTAACACTAACCCCACACTTTTTCAGCTTAATGTGTTCAACAAAAAGAGCTCTCTCAACCTCTCTAGGGTTCGGCATCCTCATAACGAATTTTTGTGGAGCAAAGAATCTAGCAGAGCAACGCCACCCCTGACCAACATACACGCTCAGCTCATGATCAATATCCTTGGTCAGAGCAGAGCCATCAGTAATGGTGACAACAATATTGAAGATATTATCCCTGCTCTGTCTATCCACACTGAAATCAGGGATGTAAAAGAAACCCTGGCCCTTAGTTTGAAATGCACACATCACAGGCGTGTGATCCCAAGGGCAGAACTCATTGCAAACAAAAGACAGATGACCCCTCTTCTTGCATCTCTCACAGAACGCCTGAGGGCCTCTAACAGTAAAGTGCCCAAGCAAATGGCAGATCTGAAAAGCGTCACAGGCGGGAACGACAGTACCAGAGGAGGAGTACTCGCGGTTACCAGCAGCAGGATTGTTCTTGTCGACGGTGTGATGATCTTTCTCGTTTCTGGTATCCCCACCACGGATCTCTTGACAGTGAGGGAGAGCTGCATGTTGTCCTCCGGCCACCACCGGCTCCTGAGTGTCCTGCAGGTCACCGCCATCCCCATCCCACCGGGATTGGCAAGTTCGGTTCGCCTGCAGGTTGCCGGCTGCCTCTTCCCACTTGTCGTCGGTGGTGGAGGAGCTCCCCATCTCCATCTTGCGCTTCCAGACGTGGGAATCGAACCCACGGCCGCGGCCATGGTCGAAACGCCCGGCGCCACGCCCCTGGCGACCCGCACCAAACCCATCCCCTCTCATCCTATCAGGTGACTTTTCTTTGGATCTAACAGCAGGATTCGTGGGTGATCTATCCGGTGGTTTCTCTCTGGCTCTAGCAGGAGGATTTGTGGGGGATCGAGAGGCAACTACTTGAGCAAAGGAACGCAAATCGCCATGGATTTTTCCCTCCCACCAGGCGAAGTTTGGATGAACCCTAGATCTGACAGGGGGCGGAGCACTCCAGAAGTGGGCGAGCCCCTCGTCAAGATCCAAAATGGAGAAGGGGGTGGCTGCCGTGTGTTTTATACCCGCGGCGCCCCCGGAAACCCTAACTCCGCCGCTCTCATGGCGGTTGGATCTGCTCTCGTCTACGTGTCGCGCATCCGTCCCATGGCGGACCGGTCCGCGCCCCAGGACCCCGGATCCATCTGTCATACGAGACGCTCGGCGGTGTGTGTCCCGATCTGCACGAACATTCCCGTGTACCGCTCGCCCACACGGCAAGCCATGCGGCGGCGCGTTCTCGCCGGAATTTCCGCCGATTGCCGGAACTCTGTCGCAAACCCTAGCAAAGTGGCAGGGAAATGCAACAATATCTCCGATATCGATCCACTCACCAGGGCGAAGGTAGCGAGCATCCACCATGTGCCCCCTCGTGTCGAGCAGCACGATCCGGGGGGCGTCCCAGCGTAGCCACAGCTCGTCGTCGTCGAGCGTGACGCGGCGTGCGGTCACCAGGTCCGCTGCGAATCGAACTCTCGAGCGTGCATCGCCGCGCGCGGCCGCGGACGCCGCGGCGGAGGAGGAGGCGATAGTCATCCCTGTACCATCTCCACTTCTCGAGCACTCGATGTGAAGACTCCGGTTTGCACAAAGGGAAAAACGTTGTCGCTCGCGTCGACGCTAGGCGGCCACCAACAGATTCATACATGGCAGGAACAACAATAAGTAGGCTTATTGGTGAGCTTGAACCACTCACCACAGAGCAATACATGGCATGGCAAGGCAACCAACAGTAATAATACATGTTTATGAAGCTAAGAATGGCAAGAACAAGTTCATAGGGTGCTTGGATCACTAACAACAAACATGGTAACATTGAACTTAATGTTAACAGGCTGACAGCAACATTATTTAGCAAGTTGAGAGCAAGATTACAACAAGCTACAGTAGTCTATAAATGCAACCAGGGGCATGTATGGATAGATCATGACATGTATAACAAAACATCCTTAGTGAATATCTCCAGATTATGCATAGAATGACTTGTAGCAGCAGGTTTACATAGCATCAAAATATAACAGAAACAGTCTAGCAAAACAGCAACAGCAAGTACCCTACTTAACAAGCTCGATGCACTCACTACAAGACTCACAAAAATACATGGATAGCACCCCTGTAACGATGGCATATCATAGTTCAAAACTCATGTAGAGCTCATGCTCATAGGATGCACACATCAAATGCAACAAAAATGACAATTCACCAAGTTATAACAGTTTCAGCAGGTTAACATCACATAGCACTCTTACAACATTGATTCAGGCATCAAGCTGAGCTCAAATGAACATGATGCAATGGAGATAAATGAAGTACTCGTCGAGGCGAACAATTTGATATATTATATGCATGAAACGTAGCAGTATGCACGGAGTTATGATGCGATGAACATGTCATGATAATGTTACAGATACTGGGACTTGGCAGAAATTTACCACTCCGAAAAGTCAACGGGACGAGGACGAGCGGGACGGATGGATTCCGGGACGGAGGCGCGGGCGTTTGGTTGGATGCATTGGTAGATCTGGTCCACCTCCAGATCCGGCGAAGCTCCGGCGAGGTGGCGGCGAATTCCGTCGAGGAGGTGGCTGGAGCAGGCACGGGAGGACGGAGGGGCGCCGGGGATGGCTGGATCCGGTCTGACCCGACTGGATCCGCGGCGGGGAGGCGGTGAACGGCGCATGGCCGGAGGTCGCTAGCGACGGCGAGGTCGCCGGAGGGAGGCGCTAGGTGGCGGCGGATCCGCGCGGGCGCGGGACGGATGGGCGGGGCGGCTCGGGCGCGAGGGCGCAGCGTGGTCGCCGATCGCCGGTGGGCTTTCGCCGGTGGCGGCGGAGATGGAGGCGACGCGCCATCGGCAGCAAAAGGGCAGGGCGGCGAGGCGGCTCAGCGAGAGCTTCGGCTGAGCGGCGGCGGCGACGGCGGCGCAGAGCGGCGGGAGGCGACTTCGGGTGTGGCGGCGCGCTGGCAGGAAGGCGGTGTGGGCGAGCAGGCAGCGGCGGCGGGCGGCGGCGGCTGCCACATGGTGGCACGCCACTGGCTGCGGGGGGCGGCGTGGGGACGGGCGGACAAGTCCGGCGAGGGTGGACATGTCCGACGGCGCGAGGAAGAGGAAGGAGCTAGGGTTTGGACGAAAATTTCAGGGGAGGGGACTATTTATAGATAGAGGGAGCTAGGAGACTCAAAATGAGGTGCGGTTTTCGGCCACGCGATCATGATTGAACGACCGAGAGCATGGATGGGGCTTGGATGGGTTTTGGGCCATTTTGAAGGGGTGTTGGGCTGCAAGACAAAAGAGGCTTTACGGTTACCCGGTTAACCGTTGGAGTATCAAACGACCTCCAAATGGCACGAAACTTGATAGGCGGTCTACCAGTGCTATACCAAGGCCGCTTGGCAAACCTCGGGCCATTCCGAGAAAGTTTAACACCCGCTCTGCAGCGAGACAAAAAGAGGCAGCAGGAGGACATAGGAGTGCGGATCGCCAAAGCGGACAATGGGAAAATGCTCGGATGCATGAAACAAACATGTATGCAAAATGAAATGCACATGATGACATGGCAAAATGCAAACGCAAGAAAATGAGATGGCAGCGATGGCGAATAAGCTGGAAGACACGTGGCGCGCCGAATCCGGGGCATTACGATGCGCCCGATTCGATTATGTCCATTTGCTTGCTATGTCATTTGCTTGCATGTTGCATTTTATCATGTCATCATGTGCATCTCATTTTGCATACGTGTTCGTCTCATGCATCCGAGCATTTTCCCCGTTGTCCATTTTGCAATCCGACACTCCTATCTCCTCCGGAGTTCCCCTTTTGTCTCCTATGGTGAGCGGGTGTTAAATGTTCTTGGAATGAACGGAGGTTTGCCAAGCGGCCTTGGTATAGGACCGGTAGACCGCCTGTCAAGTTTCGTGCCATTTGGAGGTCGTTTGATACTCCAACGGTTAACCGCGTAGCTCGAAACCCCCTTTTCTTTTGCGGCCCAACACCCCCTTCAAAGTGGTCCAAAACCCATCCAAACCCCATCCAAGCTCTCAGTCATTCGATCATGATCGTGTGGGCGAAAACCGTGCTCCATTTGGAGTCTCCTAGCTCCCTCTATCTATAAATTAGCCCCTCCCGCCGAAATACGCGGATGATTCCACCCTAACCCTAGTATCCTCCTTCCTCCCGCCGCCGGACACGTCCACCCCGCGCTCAGACATGTCCACCCGCTGCCCCGCGTCCAACTCCCTCGCGCCACGTCGCCTCGCCGGTTCCCCTGCACCACGCGACCCGAGGAAGCCCGTCGCTGACCCACCCGGGCCCAAGCCGTCCACCGCCGCAGCCTGCAGGCCCATTCGCCCAGAGCCGCCAACCTCGTCGCTGCTCCAGCAGGAAGCTCGCCGGAGCAACCGCGCCGCCTCGCGCCCTCCGCCTCGTCCTCGTCGGCGATCGTCCCGCCGGCGCCGGGCGCCACCGTGTCCTTCCCGTCGCCAGCGCGCCACCGCCGCCTTGCTTCGCCGTCCGCGTGCCCCCGCTCCGCCGGACCTCCCACTTCGCCGCCTCGGCCACGTCATCACCGGATCCGGGGTGCCATGCCCGGATCTGGCCGCCCCCGCCATCGTCCTGCCGCCCCCCTCGCCGGAACGGCCCACCCCGCCGCCGCCGTCCTTGCCCCGATCCAGGCGGGATCGGGAGGACGACGACGAGCGTGCCGCTCGCCTGCCTCGTCCGCGTGGGCCCCGCAACCGCAGCCCAGCGCCCCGACCGGCCCAACAACCCGCCGGCCGGCCCCCTTCCAACCTGGGCCTTGGCCCATGGTGAGTCCCCTCTATCTACCGCCCTGTGCATGTTTTAGAATACTACGCTCACTCGTTTTTTTCAGGAAATCGGCTATCTCGGTAAAGGGTGGAAGACTCGGCCTTATGCCTGGTGTTTTGTTCCACTCTTGCCGCCCTAGTTTCTTTCATACCGGTGTTATGTTCCCGAATTTTGCGTTCCTTACACGGTTGGGTGATTTATGGGACCCCCTTGACAGTTTGCTTTGAATAAAACTCCTCTAGCAAGTCCCAACCTTGGTTTTACCATTTGCCACACCTACCCCTTTTTCCCTTGGGTTTCCGGAGCCCGGGGGTCATCTTTATTTTAGCCCCTCCCCCCCGGGCCAGTGCTTCTCTAAGTGTTGGTCCGAACCGAGCCGCCTGCGGGGCCCCCCTCGGGGAAACTCGAGGTCTGGTTTTACTCGTAGCCTGTCTCATCCGGTGTTGCCCTGAGAACGAGATGTGTGCAGCTTCTATCGGGATTGTCGGCGCATCGGGCGGCTTTGCTGGTCTTGTTTTACCATTGTCGAAATGTCTTGTAAACCGGGATTCCAAGACTGATCGGGTCTTCCTGGGAGAAGGAATATCCTTTGTTGATCGCGAGAGCTTATCATGGGCTAAGTTGGGACACCCCTGCAGGGTATAAACTTTCGAGAGCCGTGCCCGCGGTTATGTGGCAGATGGGAATTTGTTAATGTCCGTTGTAGATAACTTGACACCAGATCCGAATTAAAACGCATCAACCGTGTGTGTAGCCGTGATGGTCTCTTTTCGGCGGAGTCCGGGAAGTGAACACGGTTTTGGGTTATGTTTGATGTAAGTAGGTGTTCAGGATCACCTCTTGATCATTGCTAGCTTCACGACCGTTCCTTTGCTTCTCTTCTCGCTCTCATTTGCGTATGTTAGCCACCATATATGCTTAGTCGCTACTGGAACCTCACCACTTTACCCCTTCCTTTCCCTTTAAGCTTTGCTAGTCTTGATACCCATGGTAATGGGATTGCTGAGTCCTCGTGGCTCACATATGACTACAACAACAGTTGCAGGTGCAGGTTTGCGAAGATCATGATGCGAGAGCGATGTTTGCTTGTTTTGGAGTTTTTCTTCTGCTTCTTGTTCGATCAGGGGATAGGTTCCAGGTCGGCAGCCTGGGCTAGAGGGTGGATGTCGTTTGAGTTTCTATTTGTGTTTCATCTGTAGTCGGATGTTGCTCTTGTGTATGATGTATAGTTGTATTCGTGTGGCATTGTATGCCTTTTGTATGTATCCACATCTATTATGTAATGTTGATGTAATGATATCCACCTTGCAAAAGCGTCTTCAAGATGCGCTTCTATCCTTGGTGGGACCTTTGAGTTCCTTTAGGATAGGGTCGCATCTTGGGCGTGACAAGTTGGTATCAGAGCCTCGACCGACCCTAGGAGCCCCCTTGATTGATCGTGTAGTTTGGCCGTTGTTGAGTCTAGAAGAAAAACTGATTTCTGAGTCTAGTTATATCGGAGAGTAGGAATTCTTTTTACTCCTCAGCCCCTTCATCGCTCTAGTGAGGAATCTTGATGTAGGTGTTTTGAGTTACTCCTCTTCCCCTTCAAATTTTTCTTTAGGATCACGCGGTTAGTTTTCCGTTCGTTGGTTCTCAGCTCTTTTCATCCGGTGCATTTCTCGTCAAGCTGACCAAGCCTCTTCATCTTTGCGTTCAATCCTCAGTTGTTTTCTTTTCCCAACCACCCACCCTTTTTCATCTCAGAGCCGGAGTCCGTAATCGAGTATCCATCCTACTTGTGTGAAACCTTTGCTTTCTTTCCTCAATGATTTCAACCGGTGTTTTCTCTTCAAGATATTTGTAGCTTCCCCCTTCCAAGTTGCCTTTGTTTTCCTGCCCTCCCAACCTCTTCTTCCCGGAGTCTGAGTCTGTTTCGAGCATCAATTCCATTCATGTGGAGCCTCTTCAATCTCCCCTCAATTATTTCAACCGGTGAATTCTCATTTTGTTCGACATTCTCCATCTCTTTTTCTTCTTCGGTGGATTCAATACTAATTTTCGGTAGTGATTATATTCTTTCCCTCGGCTCAAGTGTTTTCCCTGCTCGTTCGCCTCTCGCCAGTTTATCCTTCCGGAGTGCTCAAGACATCTCAGGAGATTCGTTTGTGTTCCAATTAATTCGAGGTTATCACATCATTCAAATATTTCAATTGTTCCAGTGTATCATCTATCTGTTCAACATCCCTTTCCAACGGTGTTTTTCTCTTCAATGGGCCCTAACCCACAGGTCTTTTCCCAGGTTCTTACCTGACTCTTCTAATTTCCCGGAGCTATTCTCAAATTCCTATTAAATGTGACGTAAGAATGGTTCCCATTAGTCAGATGCCTTCTCCAAGATCTCGATCAAATTCTTTTCATTGTTGGCTCAACCTCTCTGCTTTTCATTCTCCCGGAGTATCTCAGTAATTTTGGTGGTGTTTCTCGTCGTCATTGAAGACCGAAGAAGAGTTTTTCCTCGAAATCTTGTCTCTTCTCCCGAAGTTTCGTGGTTCTAGTTTCATGCTACCGTCTCGAATTATTCCATTTGTCAGATATTCCTTTTCTTAACCATCCAGAGTATGTCAGGAGTTGTTTTCCCGTTTCTTTTCACTGGAGGCCATCATTCCAGAAGAATTCTTTGTCCTCACATTTCAGCTATCGTTACCCAATTATCTCGATTCTTCGTTCAAGTGTTCTTTAATCAGCTCATGATATCTTTGTTATTTTGCATCTAAATCCCCTCTAGCATATTGGTTCTTCTAATTATTCCCGCTGATTCATTCTCTTTCATCAGTCATTTTCGAATTCTTATGGTGGTTCATTCATGATTCTTTTTCCTTGATTATCATTTTAATTCATTCGTTCTTTCCAATCCTACCGGTGGTTCATGAAGACTTTCTCAAGTTTTGTGCTATACCCCACTTAATCCTTTTCAAGAAGAATAAGTAGTATGCAAAATCCATTGCTTGTCATCAATTTAATTCAATGAAGGATAAGCATACAATAAATCTTATTCTTATTTCCTCGAGGTGATTCAATTCTTTTCTTCCGGAGATTGTTCATGATGAAGTAATTCTCGGTTCTAGTGTTTCATATTTTCCTTTTTCGGAGTTCCAAGTTTTATTGGTTATATCGTCGCGAAGCTCCATCTAAATCATTGCAAGGCTTCACCTTGTGTTTTCAAATTCTCTTTCTTTCTATCATCCTTTTATTACCGGAGTTCTTCATGGAGGCTCTACATGGTGGTTCGTCAAGGATTCTTTCATTCTCCAATTGTTCCTCAAGTTTTCTCTCAAAATGATCCGCCAAGCTATACTCAAAATTAAACATGGTGCTCAACACATGTTTTGTTTTCAGGAGATCAAGTATTCTTCTTCTTGCATTTCGAAGTGCAATTCTTCCTAGCTTATCTTCTTAGGTGGTGTTATATCATTCTTGGCAATTTCTATTCAAGTTTCGCGATTCACATGTTGTCAAGAATGAGGTATTTTAAATCCATCAATCTCTTCTTTGGAGTTATCTTGGTATAGATTTCACCTAAAGCCTTCCCTAAGGAATCTTGCTATTTGTGGTGCTTATCAATGATCCGAGTTTTCTCCTATCCTCTCGGCGAAAGCAGTTTTCGTCTCTTCGTTGATCTCAAACAAGCAATTGTTTTTTGTTAGTGGCAGAATTTCACCTCAAGTGTTGAGATGTTTCCATAAGCCCACTACAAGTTTAATCGTTTCGCAATGATCCGAGTTTTCTCCTATCCTCTCGGCGAAAGCAGTTTTCGTCTCTTCGTTGATCTCAAACAAGCAATTGTTTTTTGTTAGTGGCAGAATTTCACCTCAAGTGTTGAGATGTTTCCATAAGCCCACTACAAGTTTAATCGTTTCGTTGTTGGTTTTCCAACAACTCCATTCTAACCTTCTTGGAAGGGTGCTTTCCAAGATCATTTGTGGCAGAAGTTGGCATTTTCTTCTCCATCCTTTTATACCGATGATTTATCTTCTATTTCTTCTTTCGGAGGCATGGTGATGTTGCTCTCTTCACTGATCATCTCGAATTGCCAGGATCGTGTTCTTTTCTTGCTTATCCATTTAACCGGAGTGTTGTGTCATCTCTTCAAGTGATTTTCATCTTATCAAGTTTTCCTTCTTCTTTCAGTCGGAGTGATGCCTAAATCCTTTTTAGTCATATTCGTTGCTTATCTCGTTCTAACCGGAGTGGTTTCATAGTCTATCTGATTCCGTGAGCTTTCGATTCACGTCATTCTCTTTGTTCCTCTCTTATTCTCGAGTGCTCTCAATTCTTTGCTTCTTCTCTTGAGTTCTTGTTTCACTCATCCCTTTTCCCCTTCCATCTCGGTGCTAAGATCTCGGGACAAGATCTCTTGTTAGTGGAGGAGAGTTGTAACGCCCCGGATTCGTTGCGCAAGGTGTCCGCCAGTTATTCGCTGTCGTTGCCATGTCATTTGCTTGCATGTTGCATTTTATCATGTCATCATATGCATCTCATTTTGCATATATGTTCGTCTCATGCATCCGAGCATTTTCCCCGTTGTCCGTTTTGCAATCCGACACTCCTATGTCCTCCGGTGTTCCCCTTTTGTCTCCTGTTGTGAGTGGGTGTTAAATGTTCTCGGAATGGACCGAGGTTTGCCAAGCGGCCTTGGTATAGCACCGGTAGACCGCCTGTCAAGTTTCGTGCCATTTGGAGGTCGTTTGATACTCCAACGGTTAACCGCGTAGCCCGAAACCCCCTTTTCTTTTGCAGCCCAACACCCCCTTCAAAGTGGTCCAAAACCCATCCAAAACCCATCCATGCTCTCGGTCATTCGATCGTGATTGTGTGGGCGAAAACCGTGCTCCATTTGGAGTCTCCTAGGTCCCTCTATCTATAAATTAGCCCCTTCCCTCGAAATTCGCGGATGATTCCACCCTAACCCTAGTCTCCTCCTTCCTCCCGCCGCCGGACACGTCCACCCCGCGCTCGGACATGTCCAGCCACCGCCCCGCGTCCAACTCCGTTGCTCCACGTCGCCTCGCCGGCTCCCCTGCACCGCGCGGCCCGGGGAAGCCCTCCGCTGACCCGCCCGGGCCCAAGCCGTCCACCGCCGCAGCCGCGCCCCATTCGCCGAGCCGCCAACCTCGTTGCGCTCGGCGAGAAGCTCGCTGGAGCAACCACGCCGCCTCGCGCCCTCCGCCTCGGCCTAGTCGGCGCACCGTCCCCGCGGCGTCGTGCGCCACCGCGTCCTTCCCGCCGCCGTGCGCCGCCGCCGCCTTTTCGCCGTCGCGCGCCCGCTCCGCCGGACCTCCCGCCGCCGCCTCGGCCTCGTCGTCACCGGATCCGGGGGCGCCATGCCCGGATCTGGACGCCCCCGCCGTCGTCCTGCCGCCCCCTCGCCGGAACAGCCTACCCCACCGCCGCTGTCTTTGCCCCGATCCAGGCGGGATCGGGAGGACGACGATGAGCGCACCACCCGCCTGCCTCGCCCGCGTGGGCCCCGCAACCGCAGCCCAGCGCCCCGACCGGCCCAGCCACCCGCCGGCCGGCCCCCTTCCAACCTGGGCCTTGGCCCATGGTGAGTCCCCTCGATCCATCGCCCTGTGCACGTTTTAGAATACTACGCTCACTCGTTTTTTTCCAGGAAATCGGCCAAGTCCTTTTCTGTTTCAGCATCACATGAGCATCTTTGACCTGCCATATCTCCTTGCATACTGCTCCGTTTTGTGCGTATGATATGTCAAATTTTTCGTTGTGAGATGCTCTACATTTCATTCCATTGTGCCATGTTTGTTTGAGGTCACCTTGATGCCATGATTGTCATTGCAAGAGTGCTATATGATGTTAACCTGCTGAAACTGTTATAACTTGGTGATTTGTCATTTTTGTTGCATTTGATGTGTGCATCGTATGAGCTTGAGCTCTACATGTGTTTTGAACTACATAATGCCATCTTTGCAGAGGTGCAATCCATGTATTTTGGTGTGTTTTTAGTGAGTGCATCGAGCTCGTGAAGTAGGGTACTTGTTGTTGCTGTTTTGCTAGTCTGAATCTGCTATATCATGTTGCATCAATGCAATGTTTTAAATTGTTTTGCTCATATCTTCTAGGCCGTAGCTCCGAACTAAATG